>VXBW01007517.1:239-122718 GCA_013400375.1 Thinocorus orbignyianus | reverse complement strand
TCTCTCTCTTTCTCTCTCTTTCTCTCTCTCTCTCTCTCTTTCTCTCTCTCTTTCTCTCTCTCTCTTTCTTTCTTCTTCTAGAACTTGTTTTCCTTAAGTATTGTACATTCAGTTTATCAGATTTTCCAAATTTGTTTCTGGAAGTTACTTATCTCTGTTCTGCAGTTTTAAAACTGCAGAAATATCACGTGTCGAAATGTGGCTGTTTATTATATATTCTAATTTTCTATGGGAAAGGATTACTCACAAAACAGAGATAAAGGAAAAATGGAAGAACATAATGATTTGCTTCCAGATGTGAATTCTTTTTCCCCTCAAGGTATAGGCATGAAATGACAGATACTCAGCCGAACAGTGGATAAAAAGGTCTTAATATTAAAAACAAACTGTGACAGGAAATATACCTTACAAGCATAGTCTCTTGGATGCTCATCCTCACTTCCATTTGCCACCCTGAATTAATATTTTAACTTAATAAGATCTGCAAGGGAGTTGTGTGGTGATTTTCATTTGTCTTCATGTACTGCAGAGCTGCTGTATAGAAAGCTACAGTAACATTTATAACAGGCAATTTTGTCAAGAACTACTGTACAATATAAATCTGCATTAATTATTGCCCTTGTTAAAAGTGCAACAGTAAAACATCGTAAATCTCTGTTTGTTTACATGTCCGTTAGCCAACTGGTAACTGTGACCACATCTGGGTGTGAAATAGTAATAAAAAAGCAGACTCCAAAGGCATCCTCAGCTTTATTATTAAGTAAAGGACAGGGGGAGACTTAGATGAACTGCAGAGTATAAAAGGCTTTGCTCCCACTACATAAGAAGAGCGATTTCATGATGTTTATCGATGTGGTCCAGCTCTTGCAGACTGGCCCCAGCTAGCCAAGGCACACGTAATTATGATATATCTCTCCTAATCTCTATTATCATAATACATTTCTCTTCCCCCAGAGAAATTAGATGTGTAGTGCTCCGTGGCTCACGATTTTGCCGTCTTAAAGAGCTGCTTAGTATTTGAGTGATGGTTGAATCACCTATTTTATACTTAAGTACATAATCCCAAGAAGGTTTAAATCAATGTGTTAATTGGTAAGTGATACTGTAATTATACGTATAATCATGGAAATTTGGAATCCAGATTATTGACTTGCTCTCAGGAAATTAATCTACAGAGGTCATATATTAGATTGCTTGTTTATTAAGTGGAACCCCTGTAGTTACAAAGTACTGATTGGCTATAAGCTGAAGGAAGCCTTCTCATGGCTGTATCCAGCAGGTGTCAACAGTTCAAATCTTGGAGTGCCTATTGATCCGGATTCAAACAGTTCATTAATCTAAGCACACATTATATAGATTTTCCAATGCAATTCTGAAAGAGTTGAAAAATTGTATCGAATGAGGAGGGATGATACTCAAATTAGGGTGGTTTTTTTTTTATGGCAAATCTCCCTCTCGCTTGTGACGCCGTCAGATGGGGTTGGGTGCTAAAAACTGACAGTGTGTCTTGTTTTTTAATTGCAGAAGTACTTTTTGGGGTTGAGGGTAGCTTCAGTGGGTGAAGTAGACTTTGCTGGCAATCCAAACCACTTGTTTTTCTCATATCAGGCTTGTCCCTGCTTCTTTTTCATCCTCTTGTGTGGAAGTAGTGTTGGTACCACTTGTGGCCTCCAGATGTGCCTTGTTTTATTTCTTCTGCTTGGTCTGGATCATAGCACCTTCTGGCAAGGCCCTTGGGCACAGGTTTAAATGGGATGGCTCTGAAAAAAATCCGAGCAACATGAACCTTGAAAGCACACCTTGAAATCATGTGCTTAGAGGCTTTGTTTCACGGGGAAAAACGCCATGGAGAGCCTTCCAGGAGAAGCAGAAGTCCAGTAATTGGCTGGATTTTCCCCTCGTGCTATACTTGAGAGCAGAAATCAGCTGGTCTTTCAGGTGACGACTCAAATATTTTATTCTCACATACAAGGTTAGTAAGAGAAATAGTGTTTCTCTTCCATGCTGAATTATGTTGGAGCTCTATCAGTTCATGCATCTGTAGGCTCTTCGTGTGGCAACTGTAAGATTTTTCCTCCCTTTCTCTTCTCTGCTAATTACTGGGATCTTTGTTGAAGTAGAGAACAAAGAAAAGGAAAAAGAAGAGATGTGTCTGTTGTTATTAGTGAGACAAAGAAGAGAGGAAGATTGTTCAATTTTAAGGGGGGGGAGGGATGCAATATATAGAAACAGATCAAGGTTTTCGGGAGTTATTGTATTTTTCTCTTGCTGTAATGATCAAGTTAAAGATATACTTCAATCCTGCTGTCCAATTTTGATTAGATTGCAGTAATAGCTAGTGCTGGGTATTAGGATAGCAGGAATGCCTACTTGATGATTTAAAAATCGTAAGATAGTTTTCTTCTTTTATTTTCCTGGCTCCTTGCAATTTTCAGATTATTTTTATTTTATTTTATTTTAATTTTTGTGGGGCTGGGAGGATATTATTGTGGAAGTTATGATACCTCTCTGAGACATTCACAATTCATAAATATGAGTGACAAATCTGCAAAGAAGATACTGATTGTGCAATAGAATTGTAGTCGATCTGAGGCGATGAACATACTGTGCAAAATCTGACCCAATTACCTTACAGTTTAGGCTTCTTTTTATACTGACAACGCTATTGTTACTTCCTAGGACTAATAACTAACTTCACATTATGGTTAATTTCAGAAAGTGCAACTTGCATTGTACAAGCTTGTGGATCTAATGAAAAAAATCTGCAAAATTGCAATAAGGCTCATACAATAACGGATAGGAGTTTTTCAGAAGAGTTGACATGCCTGTCAAGATAGCGCTGATAGAATTACATACATCTGCAGCAGGACACAAAATTAATTACCAAAGAATCTGACATTGTTAGTCCTTTTTATTCCGTTATACGATAGCTTCAGTGCTCTGGAAAAAAAATAATAATAATCAAAGCTGAATTTAAAACTGTTCTCAGCGTGGCAGGTTTTCATCTAGAAATGCTAATGTATGTTAAACTTTAATTAAAAAGAAAGCATATCGTATCTTAACCTTTTTTCATATAGTGTAATTATCTATGGTACAGATCCTATTCAGAGGTATGATTGTTTTATCGAAAGACTCTATTTTCACTTACAGGATTTGTGGTTTTCAGCAAATTATTGTCCTCTCGTAATTTTTTGGAGAGCAGGGCGTCCGCACAACGGTGCAATCGGCAGCCTTCCGTAAAGTCCAAAGGTGTAATTCACTCACAAAGATTGGTGACATTTCCAACGTGAAATATAGATTGAGCACTTCATACGAATATAAAATATCAAGGTCCCTTTGTAACCTTTATGTTTTTAAGGATATTTTATCCAGAAACCGCTGCCCTGTTGGAACCCAGCGGGGGTCTGCGTCTGAATTGCCGAATTCAAGGACCCGTTTTTGCACGGAGGCAGGTGCTTGCGTGGAAGTAACACATCATTTCTTCTAACTTCTTCCACCCTGAAGATGAGCCATAAGCCACCACACACTCCCTGGTGCCTTGGAGGACGAGAGTCTTGCCCGCCCAGATGTGCGGTGTCCCCGGCACAGCTGGCCCGGAGGCGCCGGGCACTAGGTGTCACTGTTCCTCCACGCTGCGGCGGCCACCCGTGCATTTTTTGGGCTGTGAGTGGAAAGTTTGTAAATTTTAGTTTGCATATTGACACTTTAGATCCTACAGGCGTGAACTTGGAGAGGAGCAGCCGCTGGGTTTACTCAGCGTTTTCTCACCTAGTTTAAACATCAAGCGCATCATTGAGGAGGATTGATGTAGTTGAGCTGGTTTGGCCTGTACCAACAGTGGCCTCCTGGTTTTGAACCACTGGAACCTTAACACACAGGGAAGAAAACAAATTTCTAATCTCCAATTTATTTATCAACAGAGGGATATCTTTATCTTCTAGCCACCAGCTGGAAGAACTAGATGGAAACCTTCCTGGAACCTCATAGGTGAGGTTGGTTACGTAGCGTACACCATAATTCCCCTCTTCACCCACTGAAACACTCCTTTTTTGTTTTTTCTTTTAAAATAATAGAGGTTTGACTGTTTTTTGAGCTGAAACCAAAAGCCAAAGGCAAAAAACAAAGAGGGAAACACAGGACCAGCACTGGCAGTATTCTTTTAGACCAGAAATTATTTGAGAAGTTGTACCAATGACAAAAGTGAGTACAGAAGTTGGCTGTTGGCGCTGCATATATTAAATTAAAAGCTTAGGAATAGCTTTGATAACCTACAAAATTTCTCTAGGTGTGGAGGCCTCTCCATCTGTATATTTAGAAGATGTTTTCTCCAGGTCTGTCCTTCCTTCTACCAGGAGAGGGATTTCTACCAGGAGTGCGTGCTTCAGTGTGGAAATAAAGGTGTAGCTCTTGACGTACGGTGGATAGCACCTGAAATTAGAAAACCTTAATTATTTGGGTCATATTTTTGCATATCAATTTATCAGCAAGTCTAATTACTTCATCATGAAGTGACTCCTGTGTCAACTGACATCTTTAAATCAAGATAAAATATTTTTCTAAAAGATAACCCTGCAAGTAACTGTGAAGGTGTGGGCTTTGTGTGGGAATTACTAGGTGAGTTTTTGTGGACTAATACACGAGACCTGAGGCTTTGAATCTGTCTCACATGTTCACCACCAGGTAATCTCAGATGGATGTGCTGGTGTGTGACCTCTGGACTTTTCCTGAGCTTCAGAGTAGAAAATCTTAGATTGTATCCTGACAGGATGGAAAAGACTGAAAATTATTAATCTAATGTGGCTAAAATTTTACATCGTTTTTACGGTGTTTTCTTCAGAGGAGTAATACTCTATAAATAAAATCTGACTTCTTGTCACAGTGAATTGTGTACAACAGCTACTTCATTTATAAGAATATGGGTGTTTTTTACTGTTGAGTTTAGTAAAGGGAACTTGGGTTTGTTCTTTTTAGTGTTTCTTTCCATTTAGGACGGCAGTTGAGCAGACAGGCCCGTTCAGCCCATTGTGGGCTTGCATAGAGGGAACTCATTTTGGCTTCCTAAGCAGTTCTGGTGGTGACCTTAAAGTTGAAATGAGTTTAATTCCCTCAGCGAGGGAAGCTTTTCAGGGCTCAGAGGAGCAAGAGGCAAGAGAAGACTTGTTATCATTAACACGACAGACAGGACTGGATAGTCACAGGCTGTATCATTGTGGTAGAGTATTGTTATTCGTGTGTAGAAGAGGTCTATCTTTAAGTGGTTAAGGATATGGGGGACAAAACCTCGTTAATTAAAAGTGCAGGTTGTGCAGCACAGCAGGTCTCTATTTGACTGTTAATGGATCGCTATAAGGATCTCCTTATGAGCTAGAGGGGTCTGTGTTCAAATAGATGTTTTTAGATGTAAAAGTACTGTGTTGTATCCAATTGAATCAATCCAGTAGATCTTCTCTTAAGTTTAGCTTTTGTGTTTAAGGTCTTACGATGTTATGAATTGTGTATATATATATAAAGCTGGAAACTACTCTCAGAGCTGCATTAATAAAATCTTTGTATGATGGAGATCCATAAGATGCCTGTCAGTGAAGCCAGCAGAACTGGCCTCGCTGGTCATGCCCAGCCTCGTGTCTCCCATAGCCAGGGATGCTGCTGGTAACTCAGTGGTCCTTGCAGCAGCACGGAGCTCCACACCAAAGTCACAGGTAAAATGCTTACGATGCTTCTCACTGGGAAGCCACAGATGAGCTGTTACCAGCACACGGCCATGCGTTATCTGGGAATATTTTAGTCTGGAGAAGAGAAGACTGAGGGGAGATCTGATCAACCACCTATAAATACTTAGAGGATGGGTGTCAGGAGGATAGGGCCAGTCTTTTTTCAGTGGTGCCCAGTGACAGGCACAAACTTGGACATAGGAAGTTCCATCTAAACGTGAGGAGGAACTTCTTCACTTGAAGGATGGCAGAGCCCTGGAAGAGGCTGCCCAGAGAGGTGGTGGAGTCTGTCTCTGGAAACATTCAAAAGCTGCTTGGACATGTTCCTGTGCAACCTGCTGTGGGTGGACCTTCTCTGGTAGGGAGGTTGGACTAGATGATCTCCAGAGGTCCCTTCCAATCCCATAGCATTCTGTGTTTCTTGGCTGACCTGAGGTCAGCTGAGCTCACACCTGGCATTTCCTCTCACAAAGAATGTTTTTTTTTTCCTCTGTGTTTAGAGACCTGAAGGTCGGAAGGAAAGGGGAGTGTAGCATTCCAAGTGTGGGGAATAAAATGTTGCTGCTCCTTCTGTGTTACTAAAGTAGCTGGGAACCACCGAGCTGTGAGATAACAATCGAGGGACTGACTTCACTCAAACACTTCCATTTTATTTAACATTTATTTAAATAGTGAAACTCTTTGATTGTTAAATTAGCATTAAAGCGGGCTGGAAACTTGTTTACAGTCTCTGGAAAGCAGCCACACATCATCAGTGTCATAAATTACGTCCTTTTTTACCAAGATATTGGCTGCCAGCTGAAAGGTTAGAAATAACTTATTTTATTTTCAAATGCAATTTGCAGTTTATCCAGGGAGAGAAACAAGCAAAATGGATGGAGCTGTCTTTTTAGGTTAACCCCGTCAAGCCATCAGGCTTGGAGTTCCCAGAGGAACCTCGGTGCCTTTCCGTGTTATCCCTACAACATCACTGTGGGAACCCCCACCTCTCCCTGGCATCTGAGAGGGAGGGATGGAGGTACCTGTGCCTCTATTAGCAGAAATCCCTGGGCTGTCATAGTGACAAATCCCTGGGAGAAAGCAATGTAAGAACTCTCAGGACATGAGTTGAACAGTAGGGTTGATGTCTTTCGATGGTGCAGACATGGTTTGGTGATGTAAGAGGGAGGGCGTGATTTTTAAAGCCCTTTTTTAGTGCTGATGAGCAGTATCAATTTTTATTTCTTTGGTTCAACCCTGTTGTCGTACTGCAGTCTTTGAAGTCCTTCTCTTTTGGGATCTGTTGTGTCTCCTGTGAGTGCCAAAGATAGGAATATCCGAAGAACTCCCATGAATTGGGAAGGTTATGGCATTTTTTCGATTTATTTAGTATTTAGGGTTTTTTTCAGTGCAGTTTGTACGTTTCTGCAAGTCAGTTTGTCAGAGCAAACTGTTACATAGGAGAGTAAATCTTGGATTAATAGATCTAGCGGCTTAGCATTCGTGTCAGGTTACCTAAAGTTATTTTAAAATGATATATAAAATGATTTTTAAAAACAGTGAGCCCCCCTAGGTTGTTTAATTTTCAAATCCATCACTCAAGCCGAGACGGTTTACAGTGCATGTGACACAGCAGAAAAAGGATTATTGTACGTGTGAAGCATGAGGACAGAGATGACTGAGGGGAAATTCTAGAGTCAGATGTGGCTGGGAATCATCATTCTGTGTATGGGAGGTGTTATTTATTTCCTTTATATATAAATATTCCTTTCCAATATAACTCCCTTTGATTTGGCAATGAGACTGGGTGCAAGTTAAGGCTGAAATACCATCTCCGTGGCATAGGTGCTGGTTTTGGGTGGGTTTTTGTGTGTCACACAGCTGCATCATTACTAACAGGCACATTTTACATGTGGAACTGCAGCAGTGGTGCTCTTCTTAAAATACTTTCCTGCAGCACGTGGCCTTTTAGTGTTCAAAGAACTCTCATGCAGTAGCTGCCTTCTTGATGTCTTGTGACCCGGGAACGGAGCTTATTGTATAAAAACAGCAAGGAGGAACTGGAGCCTTGCAGTGAGAATGTGCAGTTCATTTCAAGTCCAGTTGGATGAATCGCTGTTGAATTTTATTATTTTTAGTTTTGATTTTGTTATAAGGTCACTTACTGCTGCAGATTTTTAAAGGGAAAAATAACGAAACTGCCCGGTGGCTCCTGAAACAATTTCCCGGCGCGTTGCTGGTGTATTCCTTGTGCTCTGGAAATTGATGTCAGTGATGTAATGGGAGTTTCTACATCATACTGGTATGTCATTCGCACGAAGAGAGCATCGTGGGAGCTGGTGAGATTGATGTCCTCTCTAAGAATAGCACTGATTATAGAACAGATTTTCCCATATACAGAGCCATTTTTAATTCACTGCCTACTGCAGCTGCCAGCCTGTGGAGATAATTCCTTCTAGCAGAATAGCTCGAGATTATTATAGGGAAATCAAATTTGCATAAAAGCATTTTATCTCTCCCCTTTTTTTCACGTCAAAGTTACCAAACATTCATTGTCAGTTACTTTTTTGTGTGTCAGAAGAACTTTGTTAGAATTATACCTTAAGTAATTTTTTTTTTTAAAGATCTTTCCGTCTGTGTTATGTTATGTATTTCAGAGTAAATACTAAGCAACTGGAAATAATGACTGTTAGGGAACAAAGAAAAAAGAAAACTAAAAACTGAGAGCTGGTTTTGCACTCCTTAAGGAGCCTCCATTCATATTGACTTAATTCCATGGTCCCTGTGACCTGGGAGAATCTTGCAGGGCGGGTTCCTGTGGTTTGGAAGCATGATGAGCCCAAATCATCGATCTGGGTGTCTTTGCAGACCCAAGCAGATGCTCTTCATTTGCTGATGAGGAAGATGAGGCACAGCGAAGTTAAATGTCTTGCTTAGGGTTACAAACAAAATAGCAGAATAGACTTAAAGTCTCCTGAATTGCAAGTGGCTGCCCGCATGGTTGGGCTGTTCTCTACAACGTTATTCTCTGTAGCACTCATGCAAAGAGATTTTTGAGGTTCATCAGTGGGAGTAGGTTTATTTTTTGGGGGGATGATATTTTTAATTAATTCTTATACTTCAGTGTAGCTAAATGCAGTATGGGGCATCTTAAAATCTGCATATAAGCTGGTTTTTCAAAGGTCAAGGAAAATATTGTGGTGAGCTCTTAAGGCAGAGAAAAAAAAAACCCTCCTGTTTCAATCAGAAATCAAGCTCAGAAATCTGAGTTTGACATTTTTCTTCATTTGTCTTTGCTTGAGCCTTGTTCCTGGGTGAATGGAATACCGTTTAAAAGTTACTCATGAAATGTGTATCTTCCTCTGCTAAGATCTCCAGTGTGACTTGCAGAATTCTGAAACTGTTCTGCAGAAACTAAATATTTAAAGGAAGGCCAAGGCACCATTCACTTGCCTGAACTAAGGTAGCTGATGCCATTTGATATGCGCTAGGACAACCTCGACCTGCTTGTCCAGAAGGGTCATGAATCCAGGATTGGATCCAACCTAGAGTAGAGGCTATCAGATGCCTTTGTTTAGGCAACTGAAATGAGATCCCAGATTGACTGCAGAGCTAAATATTTCTTTTCTTGAAAAAAAGCAAACAAACCAGCAAGAACATGACCTAACTCATTCACCATGAGCTGGAGATTGAGCTTACCTGGTGTTGGCCCAGTGGGACCTTCTACCTATTAAAACCAGCTGAAGTACTGGATCATAGAATCATCCAGGCCAGAAGGGACCTCCAAAGGTCATCTAGTCCCACCTCCCTGCAGTCGCAGGGACATCCCCAACTATACCTGGTTGCCCAGGGCCTCATCAAGCCTCACCTTGAATATCTCCATGGAAGGGGCTTCAACCACCTCCCTGGGCAACCTGTTCCAGTGTTCCAGCACCCTCAGAGGAAAGAACTTGTTTCTGATATCCAATCTAAATCTGCTCTTCTGGATGCTCCAGGGAGGTCCTCATCTTCTAGCATGTGCTGTGTGGGAGGTCTCAGCGGTTTGGCTTGAAGTGGCCAGGACTGAATTGAATATTTATTTTGGTAGTTAGGAGATGATGAACTATTACACAGAAACGATTAATTAGTGACCTCCATGCCTCTTCTGGCTTCATCGATTTCAGTAGATGGAGCTTGCAGAGGTCTTGGCCACTCTGTGCACTATCAGCAGTAGAAATTATGGTTTCCCTTAGCGGCGTGCAGAGTTATATTTTTCCCAGGAACCGTGATAGCCTGCTTAAGTACTGTGCTCCCTCTGCTATCAGCTGCTAACGCAGAGTTTATGGTTGTAACAGGCAAAATGACTTTGGAGGATTGTGCTGTAACCTGATAGTTTTTCCCCTACCCTCAGCGTTATAACGTGATTTGGTCTTGCCTGTGGACGGAAGTAAATCATATTTTACCCTCCCTGCTAAATTGTATTATGGCCCTGACCTTTATAGGTGAGACAAAACTGCATTACAATGTGGTTATAGGACTGCTGTGTTATACAGGGAAAACGTGGTTATCTGAGGGTCTCCTGGGAGCGTCCTAAACCAGAGGATAATCAGGAGCTTGGATAACCAGGAATTTCAGTCTCACGGATGCACATCAAGCTAAATCAAAGTTTCACTGCTGAAGCTGGGGGGAGAAATGCAAGTCCAGTAAATACACATTAAGATGTAATGTAATATTCAACGTGCTGAGATGGAGCGGAGCGGGCCTTCAGCTGCTGGGAGTTGTCATGACACTGATGTGAAACTACGACAGCTAACACCATCTGGGATCCTCCTCTCTTCACAGTGTGTTTTTCCTAGTTTTGAGCCCTTCTAAAAATAGCAAAAATTAGAAAAGTCCAGCCAACAGGCAACATAAGGTCTCATTAGACAGGGAAGTGGAGGTAGCGTCCAGTGTGGGGGCTGGACTGGGAGCACAGCTCTGTACTATCCTATTTCTCCAATTTATCCCAGTGTCTGAGTGAAACCTTCAAATGTAGGTGTGCACCTCCAGATCCTGATGGTTCCCTGCTAAAGATGGGTTTACCTTGGAGCGTTTCTTGTACCTCTTGTCTCTTTATCTGCTAGGGAGCTCTGTGAAGCACTCTGCAGGATGTTGTGGTGATTGCTTACATTACTAATGTATTCCAGTTACTAAATGAAGTCTAAAATTAATTGGAATGCTCACAGCATCTTCAGGGATAAGGGTTTAGCAGTGTGCAGACCTTAAACTGTTTGCACAGTTGTGCCTTACAGAAAGGATGTGTAACGTTAGCAAATATCTTCACCTTCCCTTTCTATGGAAGGCTTCTGTCTTCCTGCAGCAGAAGCCTGATGATGGGGACCGTCATTCTTCAGTCTTTTACAGATGACACTTTGTTGAGTGTATATAAAAGTGTGTGTGAGTTTAGCTGTAGGGAGGAATAACCCCCTGCACCAGTACAGGTTGGGGGCTGACCCGCTGGAGGGCAGCTCTGAGGAAAAAGACCTGGGAGTCCTGGTGGACAACAGGATGGCCATGAGCCAGCAATGTGCCCTTGTGGCCAAGAAGGCCAAGGGCATCTTGGAAGAGTGTGAAAAGCAGGTGGAGGGAGGTTATCCTGCCCCTCTGCTCTGCCCTGGTGAGGCCCCATCTGGAGTCCTGTGTCCAGTTCTGGGCTCCCCAGTTCAAGAAGGACAGGGAACTGCTGGAGAGGGTACAGGAGTGGATTAGAAATACGATGAGGGGCCTGGAACATCTCTCTGATGATGAAAGGATGAGGGACTTGGGTCTTTTTAGTCTGCAGAAGACTGAGAGGGGATCTGATCAGCACCTATAAATACTTACAGGGTGGGTGTCACAAGAAAGAGGGTCAGTGATTTTTCAGTGGTGCCCAGTGAGAGGACAAGAGGAAATGGGCACATATTTGAACGTGGGAAGTTCCATCTAGACTGCTCAGAAGGGTGGTGGAGTCTCCATCTCTGGAGACATTCCAAACCCACCTGGACACGTTTCTGTGCAACCTGCTCTGGGTGAACCTGCTTTGGCAGAGGGTTGGACTAGATGATCTCCAGAGGTCCCTTCCAACCCCGTATCTTTCTGTGATTCTGTGTGTGTATATATGAGAGAGAGATGATGGGGGTTTTGTGTGTGTATATGCATGGTACTGTTTATATAGAACGATTGTGTTTCAGAATCTAATTCAAAAAGAAAAAAAAAAAGTCATTCTTTATGCTAAGACATTTTCTTGCCCAGCCCTAACCACTAGGACCATTTCCATTCTCATGGGTTTTCTATTCACTGGAGCTGAGTGAAGTGGGTGAAAAGATGGGCCCACAAAGCAAGTGTATTTCATTTTTAGTGCTGAGGATTGGCTGCTGGTCTCAAGTTCTGGCTTTTCTTCTTCATAACAAAGAAGGATAGATGCGTTTTGCTAAAGCCAAAGTTTAGTTTCTAGGGAACCGTGGTAGTGTTTGAGATGGCGGAGCATCGGATTCTCGGGCAGTATTTTTTGTTGATGTGAATGAGGCTGCCCTGGGTTACAGAGGATGTAGCTCTGTAAATCTTTCAAGGTTACCATTTGCTACATCAAGCAATTTCATCTCATAAGTCATAAGAAATAACTACTATGATTTTTG
Organism: Thinocorus orbignyianus; assembly: GCA_013400375.1. Lineage (NCBI taxonomy): Eukaryota > Metazoa > Chordata > Aves > Ciconiiformes > Thinocoridae > Thinocorus > Thinocorus orbignyianus. The sequence goes on along the minus strand of VXBW01007517.1, from coordinate 110,396 downwards.
GTTATTTTTTCCCCCCCCTCAACATTTGAAGTCCAAAATACAAACTCATCTATTGCTCTGAAACTGTACTGGCCAGGTGACCATGTAATTGAAATGTAAAATAATATCATGTAATCAGAATACATTTCTTAGCCTCCCCCTCCCATCATGTTGTATAGCATTATAGAGCCTACAGTTGTCTGACTGCAGTTTTGATAGGATTCCAGCACACATCAAAATTTATTATGTCAAAGTTGTTAAAAGAGAAAAATGTTGGGAAGGAAGCTTAATTACTGCCTTTCTGCAGACTGTATTATCTTGCATATGATCATTAGCTGTAAATAAAAACCAGGTTTTGATGGATTTTTATCAAGAAAAGACTGAATTTCATTTGGGCTTTTACTATCTTGTATACATGACAATCTTGACAACTGTGTACCAATCGTTACGTTGCTGTAGCAATCAGATAAGAGACTGATCAATTGAAGATGACATAAATTAAGGGTGTAATAATGTTGCTTGTCAAGGTTTTGCTAACTAAATAAGACCTGGCTTGTAATTTATCTGGTGTATTTATATTAAGTGGGAATTACTCTTAGAGATTTGTATAATTTACTTTCTTTGCCTTTTTTTTTTTTTTAAATAGATTAATTTTTAAATTGTGTGTTATTTGCTGTAAATAACCATGATCAGTTTGGTTCAGGTGTAGCACGAAGGAACCAACAAACTGGAACGAGACCCCTGTCAGATGAGTGGCACCGTCATCCTTCACACTGGCAGTTAAATTTAAAGGTTTTGGTTTTTTTTTCTGTTCCCAGTAGAGAGTTCCTCTTCTCTGGCTTTCCAGTTGAAGGTTGGTGTGTTCTTAGGGCTGTACATTTAAGCTTGCCATTATCAGCAATTTATTGAAGCAGCTGCACAACAGACGATGTTCTTCTGCATAAGCATTTTGCAGGGAAGGTTACAGAAGCATCCAGAGCCACTCAGGAGGAAGCTAACCTTAGGCTAAAGTGGGGGAAAGAGGAAAAACAAACAAAAAATAGGCAAAAGTGGGTTTTTTTTATTGATGGTGCACTAACCCAGTGGGTTTAGAACTGCACCTTCTGGTTGACTACTTGCTTTCTTTAAAGCCCCAAAGATGCATCTCACTGGCCAAGCATAATGGTAACCCGGCAGTGAGAAAGGTGAATAAAATATGCAGAGTTTTTATACTTGAGCACTTCTGTTATCCTTGCTGGAGTTTCAGCTGAGGAGCTTTACACATTTAGAAGAGGCGTTGGTACTGGAGGAAGAAAGTACGTGGAATTAGAACAACGGATGCGGGGTTTTTAATTTTATTTTATTATTATTATTATTATTTTTTGGAAAGGAGTCAACTTCTGTTGCAGGTGTAAGTTTTGAAAAATATAAACAAGAAGCAGACTCCGTGTAACTGTACCATCAATTAAGTTGGTTTAATAGCATTTCAACTTGTTGTTAATAAAGCAAACATTTACTAATCTTATCTCTTGTAAGCAGGAAGGAAGTTAAAGCGCACAGTAATGCACATCGCTGTCAGGAAAAGTGGTTTATAATATCATATGATATAATTTGCAGTGAAGCAAAACCAGCAAATGGCTATGTGGGAGCACTCTTTATCCTCTTGATTTAACTTCTTCCCCTCCCTTCCCCCGTGGTAGCTTTGTTGTTGTTCATTTCCCTAGTTCCGTGCATCCTTAGCGTTTCCTGCTCTAATCTTCTTGGGTATCAACCGCCTGGCTGTGCAAAGATCACGCCACTGGAGAAGGGGTGAGATGAGGGATAAACGGTGTGAAATCTCCTCCCATCAGGTTTTCCATCAGTGGTTTTTGTTTTTTTTTTTTCCTTTTCCTTCTCCCTGGATCGAGCTCCTTTGGGGAGCAGCTGATGCAATCGTTTAATTGTACTCCCAGGAACGCTTTAGTATCATCAGGGCTTGACAAACGATGGTCTGAGGAGCGAGGGAACTTGTTGAAGAATGTAATTTGTCTGTCATTTTGAAAAAGGTGAATATTACTGATTAATAATGAAACAAACATTTATTTTCCTGTCTCACGTGGCTGATTTTTTCCCCCCCTTTTGCCCTCAAACTTTCTTGTGCCATTCTCAGTACTACTTAATAAGAAGGCTCTGCTTTGCTACTGAGAACCCTAGATCTTAACTAAATGTCGCTTCCTAAAACCACGTTAAGCTTCCTAAATAAGCAAACTTCCTGGAGCTGCTCCTTGCTCAGCACTTTCCAAATCAACCTGCTGATGCTTAAACATACCTAACTTTAGGTTTCTCTTAGAAAAAAAATTAATAGCCGAGAGTGTGCGGGAGGAGTTTGGAGTGCTGGAGTGGTAATAGCCTCAGTGTCCCGCTGCTGTTGTGTTGAGGAGAATGAATTGCTGATTAATTCTATAGTTTTGCATGCAATACTGATTTCTGAAAACACTCCCCACCTCCTTTGTCTGGAAACGATCCCGTAGTCTGCTGACATTTGAAAGAATATACAGCTTATCTGTTGTGAAGTCCACTGAAAAATAATTTACTATTCACATGTTTAATATAGGGGCAGTTGGTCTTTTTATACTACTGCAATAATTCTGTGTGGAAAATTTCAATGATGAAAATGAAAAAAAGTTAAAATAGTCATAATTTACTGCTTTAGTCTGCAGGGCAGCTGTTTTCTGCCTCTATCTGTATTCTAATAAGTCTTTTAAATGAAGAGATTTATGAGATTATTTTAATTTTGATGTCTTTTTAATGCTTCATGCATTTTAAATACAACCTTTTAATAGTTTTTGAGATTGAAGAATTTAATTTTATTTTATACTGCAGAAATAAATGTATTCTCAGGAGACTGCACCATCATTACAGCTTTTTAAAAAATTTTATTTAAAACTAACATATCTGGCATATACAACTATAGCACCAACTAGCAATGCTGCACTTAGCATCAAATGCAAGGCATCGTTAGAGCTGGAGAGACAATCTGGCTAATAAGGATAGTTAAAAGAAAAACCAACAGAACTCTGCTGGCTGTGGGCAATAACCTTCTGTTGACAAGAGCTGCAGAGAAAGCCCATGCTGTAAAGGTAAAAGTTGGAATATTCTGAATACAGCAAAAATAGATGTGAGTGTGTGGTACCTCGGCATCCCCACTGCTGCAGAGGGCAAGCCCAGGAACATCCCCTGTGATGGACTGTCAAGGTAGAAGGAGTGACAGATTCTCACCTAGTTTCTGCCATCCAAAAATGAAGTATTTGGCTAGTTGGAGATCTTGTCAGATCTTAGGTGATGGGCCTTGCTTGGAAGGGCATGGCACATCTTTTAAACGTGGCAGAGTCTGGTGGAGGACTATGAAGTTGGTCGAGGGACTGGAGGACCTCTCTTATGAGGAAAGGCGGAGAAACCTGCATCTGTGTAGCCTGGAGAAGACTTGAGAGGGGACCTCATCAATGCTTATCAGTATCTAAAGGGCAGGTGTCAAGAGGATGGGGCCAGACTCTTTTTTTCAGTGGTGCCTGGTGACAGGACAAGGGGCAGCGGGCACAAACTGAAACACAGGAGGTTCCATCTGAACATCAGGAAACACTTTTTCACTGTGTGGGTTACCAGGCGCTGACACAGGTTGTCCAGGGAAGTTGTGGAGTCTCCATCCTTGGAGATGTTCAGAAGCCATCTGGGTGTGTTCCTGGGCAAATGGCTCTAAGTGGACCTGTCTGACCAGGGGGGTTGTACCAGATGACCTCCAGAGGTCAGCACCTTAGCCATTCTGTGAATTTTTACTCTGATTTGCGTAAGACACATTTGATAGAAGGAGTTAAGGAGAAAATATTAATTGAATGACTAATGTGGACTTTCATGAATTAAAATATTTTGGGAGGAAACACAAACATTAGGATTGGGATGTAAAGTCCAGAAGATGGAGTGAGCAAAGCAGATAAGATGTCCAAGGAGAGAACTGGATGAGAACTTAGGAGATCCATTGGGTTTTAATGAAATAAAGCAACCCCATCAAGTTCAGGAAGTGCTCAGAACTGCAAATGTTAGAAACTCTAAGAGAAGGGGCGGAAAGACCATAGAGTCTTCCATAGGCCACCTACGTCTGGCCACTGTTGGAAATAAGATGAGATAGACCCTTGGCCTGAAGTAGTAGCCTTGTCTTCTGTGCCCTTCTTATGGGTTGTCCTGTCGCTCTATGATGGCTGTTGGGTTAAGTCCATCCTGAGCAAGGTTAGAAGAGTGAAAATCAGCAACGGGAACTCATATTTAGATGGGTGAAACCTGACAGAAAGGTGTACTCACTCTGTGGTCATGTTATGGAATTGGAAACTTCTGCGTGACTGAGTGCTAACATGTTGCCCCTGGGTGTCTGGCATCACATGCATCTTCCCTGGGACAGTTGGTGACAACAAGGACACAACTCATTTACATGGTTTTATTGTGAAATACAACTGCCAGGTCACTCAGTTGAATTAATCACAGAATGGTTAGAGCTGGAAGGGACCTTAAAGATCATCGGATGTCCCCATTTTGGTGCTAATTCCTCTGTTGTAGCCTTCCAGCCTTCCAAGATTCCTATAAGGTTAAAACATAAGGCTTAGAAAAAGTAATCTGGTAATTATCAGAGACAGAAAAAAATAGGAAGTGAGTAAAAGCAGACGAGAGCCAGTATCTATCTTTCCAGCTGGTTCTACTTATTTTGAGCATTTCTGCCTTGATCTGCCTCGTGTTAGTCAGGATAAAGCAACAATATTTGCTGTGCATGCATGTGAGGTTTCAACTACCCCACTTTAGGTTTGTAATTAAGAAATTAATTAAAATACTATACAGTTTACTGCACAGTCTATCAAGAGAAGGGCAGTTTACAAGATTTTCCACGTGTGTGCTATAAATTCAGTGCTACAGATATACAGAATCATATTCGCTCTGACATTAAAAGTTATCCTCCTCCTGCAGAGGAGTATCGCGAAAAATTATTGTGAAGGACTGGTTATAAAGTAATTGTCTCAGCAGAAACAGCCTAGCCAGCGAGAGTGGAAATTTTAGCACCGAGAGACTAACATTGAATCTGAAGTAGTGAGAGGAGGAAAGAGATGTAAGAAACCCAAACTGAGCAGTCCTGGCTATCAATACAGACCAGGGGATGAGGTATTAGAAAGGGACTTGGGGGTGCTGATGGACAAGAGGCTGGACATGAGCAGGCAGTGTTCACTTGCAGCCCAGAAGACCAACCACATCCTGGGCTGCATCAAAAGATGTGTTGCTGGCAGATTCAGGGAGGTGATTCTGCCAATTTGCTCTGGTGAGACCCCACCTGAAGTACTGTGTGCAGGGCTGGAGCCCTCAATATAGGAAGGACATGGACTTGATGGAGCAGGTCCAGAGGAGGGCCACAAAAATGATCAAGGGGTTAGAGCGCTTCTGATATGAGGACAGGCTGAGGGAGCTGGGGTTGTTCAGCCTGGAGAGGAGGAGGAGTCTCTGAGGAGACCTTAGAGCAGCCTTCCAGTACCTGAAGGGGGCTATAGGTAGGCTGGGGAGAGTCTGTTTACAAAGGCCTGCAGTGACAGGATGAGGGGCACTGGAGCAGGTTGCCCAGGGAGGTGGTTGAGGCCCCTTCCCTGGAGATCTTCAAGGTGAGGCTTGATGAGGCCCTGGGCAACCAGGTCTAGTTGGGGACGTCCCTGCGACTGCGGGGAGGTGGGACTGGATGACCTTTGGAGGTCTCTTGTAGCCTGGATGATTCTACGATACTCTGGGAAAAAAACCCAGCATTTTCATCATCCACAAAATTGACATTAACTGAGCTGAAGGCACTTGCTAAAACAGATTCTAGGCTATGACTGGTTTCACCCTCAGCAGAGTTCTGGGTTTCCTACTTTTACCAGGCAAATAAAAGAGAAATGCTTGAGCTAATACCATGCCTTAAAAAAGTGCCTTGTAATGTTTAAGGTGAATTTTTGGAAAACCCACGTGCATGAAAATATTGGCATAAAACTTTTCACTTCCCATCTTTGCGGTGATGAAGGTAAGGAGGGATAAAAGGAAAAGGATGGAATAGGGGATTTGTAAAATAAAACTAGTACTTAATGGTATTAGCAAAACATTTATCTCTGTTACTCTATTAAAAGTGTCTGGTCTTACACACCTTGAGGGGTATTGCCAGAAGTGATGAAGCAAAGGCCATAGAAAAAGCAAAATAAGGTAGTGCTGGTAGGAAGATTTAAAAACATAAAGTGTGGTGGACAAAAAATCAAACATTTTTCTCCTGTATCTTCCTGTTACCAACAGGAATTGAATTAATTTTTTGCAGCGTAGCAAATTATTGATCTCTCCTTCAAGGAAGTTTCATCAAAGTGTTGAAGGTTTTGCAGGTTTCTCGAGAAATGCTAAGTAGTTGATTTGAATTGGGGTAATCTCTTCTCCAGATATGAGAGGGCACCTGCATTCCCGCTGAAATCTGCCCTCCGTGTGCACAGTCAGTCAATGAACCCGGTTAAGACTATTTTTTATATGAATTGCAGCAATATACCACAGGGCAGAATTTTACCTTGTGAATGACACTGTGTTGGAACCAAAAGCCCTTGCTGGGTTCCCAACTCAGACTACCTGAGAAGAGCCTGTTCTAGACTATTTGGAAATTGTGCTACTCTTGCTGCTGTTGCATAAAATATCCTGGAACAGTCAGATTGCAACACCCGAGTCAGGGACCTTTGACCTGCCAGCATATATAAAGTAGTCTGTTGAAGTGACGTTGATATATAATTTGCATAAGAGGGGAAGTGAGAGTTTTTTCTATGAGGGTGTTCTAGTGGATACTAGGGCACAGCCAGATGCCAGAATTGGTAGTTTTATTTGATTGTTCTTTATTTCTACTTGAATATTGAGCTTTTACTGTTCCAGAGCCTATATACTTGCTATTACAGCTCCCTTCCATGCACCACCTTGACTTAGAATCATAGAATTGTCTCAGTTGGAAGGGACCTTCCAGATCATCTAGTCCAACCATCAACCTAACTCTGATAAAAAGACCCAACAACTCATCACTAAACATTCCCAAGTTCCCTCCTCCTCTCCTCACAGGACTTGTTTTCTGGACCCCTCACCAGCTTGGTAGCTCTCCTCTGGACACACTCCAGCATTTCAGTGTCCTTCTTAGAGGGAGGGCCCAGAAAGTTGTCAAGGCTCCCTTCACTGTGTGTCTCCTACCATGAATACAATTCAAAAACTGTCCCTTTGGGTTTGATAAACTTCTGCTTGGAGCTTGCAGAAGGCTAAAAGTCTCCCAAGCAAATTAAATTCCGTCCTAGACGATGAAATATAAATGAACACGTCGAGCATCCGAAACTTGATAGCTCTTTGTGAAACAGTTGAGGAGCCTTTGTTAAGGCTACTCTCTGCACTACATTACGAGACTTATTTATTTCACGTGCATTTAATAATGCAGTAAAGACGATGCCTGGGACTCTGAAGCACGATGAGGAATTACTAGTTTTCTGCAAGCAAGGTAAAGGCGCTGTGTGTGATTGCCCCAGAGGATATGCAAGATACGGAAAGTGAAATGAAATAAATAAAAAGTGGCAGATGACTGGTTTCTGGGTATTGCTAGGTGAATTTATTAATTGCTAATAGAGCACCAAGCCATGAATTACTTGGTCATTGCCATTGTTTCAATTTTATGACTGTCCTCTTAAATACAGATTCGTTAGGAAGGAATCAAATGTCACTGGGCGGTGAATTATACAGAAACAAATTTATGCTTGTGAATGCTGATTTCCCATAATAAGTTATGACTTTAAAAGGACACCGTCAAGGTATTTTTCATAGTTTCAGCACGACTTTTCTTTGCTGTTGTCTGTGATAACCCCTTGTGCTCTGGATGAGGAAGGCTGTTGTATGCATTTCTTCTTTCTGGTTGATCGTGTGTGAAAGAAGTTTGGTGGTTGTAGGTTTTCATACCATGTATTGTTAAAGTTCTTTAAAGAAATGTTAAAGATTTAAAGATTTTAGTAAAATATTTTGCTTTAAAATGTACATTTCTAGAGCTACCTACCTATGTAACCGCTATCCCTACTTTCTGGTCATCTTAAGGTTGTACTATCTCTGAGAAGGCTCACCTTGGAAATCTCAGTGTATCTTGGTCTTAAACACCATCCTGCTGGAATCACGGAGCTGACTACATCACGTCTGGCCTGTCAAAAGGAGTTTCACACTCTGACGGGCTTTGGAAAGTGGTTCTTGTGGGTTCTTACCTTGTATTGGACGTTTGATCACTAAAACTTATAACGCTGTAAAATTTAAACTAATGAAGAAAAGAAAAAGCCCCAAGAACTGACATGTATGTGAAAATACCTTTAGCACCTTTGGTTTCCCATGGAAGATCACTCCTGCTTTACTATGTTGAGAGTGAAATGAAACTAAGGGTCTAAAATAAATTTTCTGGATTAGTCTTGGCAGCTTTTTCAAACAATAGCTATCTTTCCATGGGACCAAGTGTGGTAAAACTGGGAACTAGGTACACCTTTGAAATTGTGTGGTAATATTTAGTTTTTAGTAGAACTGTGTGCAGAAAGCAGTGTCATAGATCTTGGCATGGTGCTGTGTATTTTTCTGATACGGGTTTTTGTTTGAGCATAATACTGTGTTGGTTGTTAAATACATGATGTCATAAAATGCAAGATTCTCCTTTTGATTTAGTTTTTCATGCTGTGACCAGGAGCTTAAAGTGTAGGTTATTTTTAAGTGTGAAAAAAAACAAAAAACAACAGAATTTGTACCTTGCTCTTTCTGAATCTGCTTCCCATTTGTAAAATATTGCCATTTAGATGTTCGTAGATGTATTTACACCATTCATAGTGTCCAGTTTAGCCCTTGCCTGAACTATATGTAACCAACTCTTCTATTTTTCCTTTATATTTCATATTCCAATGCCAAAATAAGGGTAGAATGGCAGAGTGTGTGCTTTCCTAGCGGTCTATTCTCTTCTTCCAGTAGCATCTTCCAGATCCCGGTCCCCTTTGTACCCGACCATACCCAGGGAGCCCGGCTGAAATGATGAGCTCTGAGTTGGTGCCAAGAGGCCCAGCGTGTCTCTGGAAACAGGCAGATATTAAAGGCCAAATTTGTAAAGGCGCCAGGTGCCTACAATTGCTTTTAGGCATCTCTTAGTCGATGGAAAGGCTTTGCAGATCCTAAGGTACCTAAATGGATAGTGCCTGTGTGTAAGGTGCTGTCTCCACATCTTTCATGACCCAAATCAGAGCCAGATGAGTCCCAGCTGTGTGGGGAACATAAATAGTTTCGAGATAATTAGGACTGAACTTGGGGAAATATAGCTAGTAATCATATTTTTTTCTGAGGGAGACATAAGACACCGGGTGGAGTCCATTTCATTAGGGGCTTTGCAACTGCCTACCAAAGCTGTCAGCTTTCCCTTGTCTCACCGTTTCCTTTCCTTAGACCTTTTTGAGTGGTCTGAATTGCAGTGTTACTTGGATTGCCATTGTGGTGGAGGCAAGCTGCTGTTCAGCAGCTGTTTATGGCATTTCTCCAAGCTAATTTTGGGATGGAGAAATTCCTTTTTCAGCAGTCAGGTCTTTTTTTCCACCATCAGCGGAAAAGCTGATGAGGAAAGGAGAGCTACTTAGGTATGGAGAGCAGGGCAGGAGCACCATCTATGCAGAGGAGCACAGGAGTAAGACAGTAACACCAGGCTCTTGGGGAAGACAACCCCATGCAGTGCTGAAGGCTTGGGGAAGAGCGGCTGGAGCTCCTGGTAGAAAAGGACCTGGGGGTGTTGGTCAACTGTGGGCTGAACATGAGCCAGCAGAGTGCCCAGATGGCCAAGAAGGACAACAGCATCCTGGCCTGGATCAAGAACAGTGTGGTAAGGATGACTTGGGAGGTGATTGTCTGCATCTTCTCAGCACTGGTGAGGCCCCATCTTGAGTGCTGTGTCCAGTTTTGTGCCCCTTACCACAAAAAAGACATTGAGGGGCTGGAGCAGGTCCAGAGAAGGGCAACGAAGCTGGTGAGGGGTCTGGAGAATAAGTCTCATAAGGAGAGGCTGAGGGAGCTGGTGTTGTTCAGCCTGGAGAAGAGGAGGCTGAGGGGAGACCTTCTTGCTCTCTACAACTCCCTGAAAGGAGGGTGTAGAGAAGTGGGGGTCGGTCTCTTCTCCCAAGTCACATGCAACAGGACAAGAGGGAGTGGCCTCAAGTTGCCAAATTGGATATTAGGAAAAATGCTTACACTGAAAGCCTTGGAATGAGCTGCCCAGGGAGGTGGTTGAGGCACCTGGAGGTATTTAAAAGAAGCGTTGGCACAGTGCTCAGTGACATGGTTTAGTGATGGGTTTTTATCAGAGTTAGGTTGATGGTTGGACTAGATATCTGAAAGGCCCCCTCCAACCTAGACAACTCTGTGGTGGAGAGAGGAGAAAGGTTTACAGGAATGACGTTATAGAAAAGCATGACTTTCAAGATTAGTTAAGTGCTTGTAACATCTTGGGGTTGGTTTTGGTTTGAAGAAGGTGGACATGTTCTGAAGATTTTGCTGTTTGAAACTTTGTTTTATAATGTTTAGCCAAGTCAGTTTTTTTAAATCTCTACGTTCATCATCTTGGTGGTTACAAATGGAACCCTGTAGGAGCATTTCTCATACCATCAGCCCTTGGCGCTGGAATAACAACGAGGGTGAAGTATTAAGAACTGTGTGTGCTCGCAAAGACAAACACGGCTGGATTGTTACACAGAGAGATCATCGCAGTATTTGCTGTTGAATATATCTTTACATTAATTCAGCTCATTTCTGAGACACCACACTGGAAGAAAACATAATTTGAATTAATTATTTGCGCATATGGCATATGCCTGATGTCAGCTAATGCTGCATTAAGGATAGACATGCTGGGCACACATTAAATAATAGAGTAAATATTTGTATTGTTTATGATGAACTAGTTCCTTCTGCAGATCTTCTTTCTTTGTGCCTCAGTAAACATTCCCATTGGGCTTATTTACTGTGATTCATATAGTGCAATATGTTAAGTGTTATAAAAAGTACGTGTTTAAATCTAAATTCTACAGCAAGGCCTCACTGTGTTTTCAGAGCAATTGACGGTTTAGTAACACTTTAAAATAACACTGAAATCACTGTGGCACCTTATTATTATACGGAATGTTTTGTTAGCATTAATCACAAAGGTTCATTTTGTGTCACAAATGCTTCTATGGAAGTTCTGTTGTAATCCAACTGTAATGAAACATACATTTATCTCAATGTGTTTTGAAATATTTATGTCAAGTGATTATTTTAGGAAAGAGAATTAGATGCCCTGCAGTTGAGCAGCAATTGAGGAAAGAAGGCTTGCAAAATGGAAACCTCCCTAAAACTAAAACAACAACAAAAAAGGCTAAGATCAAGGACCCTCCAGAAGAAATTTAGGCATGAGCCCTTACTTTAGTGAACACAAAAATGTATAAGAACAAATTATTTAGTTTTAGAGGATGGGAGAAAGCATGAGCAGAAGAAATCCAGACAGTTGAATCTGGGGAGAAAACTTAGGTTGAGTTTTTTAGTTTTTGCTGCTGTTGAATTCTTAAGGAGGTCTAGTACCATGTGGGGTGGCGTGTAACCTTCCTCCACCTACTGATGCATGCCAGGATGCCAGTGGCCTTCTTGGCCACAAGGGCACATGGCTGGCTCATGGTCATCCTGTTGTCCACCAGGACTCCCAGGTCCTTTTTTTTCCAGATTTTGTTCAGAACCTTACTAGAAAGGTTCATCAAGGTTCTTCCTTCATCAAGGAAGTTTGGAAATATGTGTCCTTACTTTTCAGAACAATGAAGTTTCCAAGTGAAATGCTATCAGGCAGTTATGGACCTGGGGACATTAACTGTAGAGCAGTGCATGTGACTGACCTAAGGAGGCACTGATGTGGCACCACAGCTCCTCACACCCCTTGGCTTGTCTTGCTTGCTAACCAGCTACAGTGTGCAGTGGGCAGAACTGGAGCCTCATCAGTCTGTAAAGGAATCAGGAGTTTGTTATTTAGGGGAAAATAAGGATTAAAATAAAAAAGATTGATTTTTTTTCTTTTTTTTTTCTTTTTTTTCTTTAAGTGTCATTTGGGACTGGCTTATAATGAGATCCTGCTGCATTAGACAGTCTTTGCTTCGATTCTTGGCAGCACTAGTTGGATTAGGAGCGTCTCGCATGCAACTGAAATCCGGAGATTGTGTGCCAGGTATTAAATAGTGGCATAGACCTAGTGAAGAGTGGGAAGGCTTTTTCTACTAAATGGCTTGTTATTTTCTTCAAAATGCAGGCATACATTTTGTTGATTGAGGTCTGGATGTGTTTATGCATTTTCAGTTGAGATGAAATGATTTTGTAAAAGAATTCTCCTTAATGCATCAGAAATACAGGCAATCAATTTGTATTAAAATATCACAAGTTAAAGCTCTTCTTAATGTTATAAATTACCTATCCTTGGAATGTTTTCAACTAGTTCTTGAATTATGAAAGGTTTCATATGGGTTATTCGTGATTGCTATGTCTTGATGGGTCTTTGTTGGCATGTACAGCTCCCCAGATGTATATATTGGGGGCTGTGATATGTATGAGCTGTTACTCATTTTCATCTAGATCGGCGTCGATTAATAAGATTTAGGAGTTTTTCCTCCCTCCTGCAATTCTGAGCTTATTTCTCCCTGCTTCTGAGCAATTTCTTGGAGCACACTTGGGTTGCACCCTGGTTCATGTAATGGTTCAGCGCCACAGCAGAGATGTTGGAATCTGATGGGGGCAAAAAAAATATTTGTAGCTGTTTTTAAGAGCTGAGAAGAAGGCAGGGAATATAACACAGTAAAAAGAAGAGAGAAGTGGGAGGCAGTGGGCTTCTTTCCTGCAGAAAAAGTGTGTGTTTGATGGCCACAGAGCTCTTTGCACCAAGTAATCACGTGCAGGAGCACTTAAGGATGGTTTCCAAATTTTGGGAAGAAAAGGAGAAATGTAATCGCGTTGAAGTTTAGCAATTACGTACCATAGTTAATTAATCATATAATTAAGTAAAATGAGACCACATTTCTTGAAATGTGTCAGATAATTATGATACATTTTGGTAATTACGTGTAATAAAATTAATTAAACATATAATTCAAAGAATCAGGAAAATTATTACTTGAAATGATTTATCCCATCCGTAGGTCAGAAAGACCTGTTTTATTTTTCTTGTGCTCAGTCACAGCCTTCTAATCCTCCCTTTTCTGTTTTTTGAAGATGTTGCAGATTTCCAATATTAGCTTTTTGCCTCCATATTAGCTCTCGGTCAAAATTTTTCTTGAGATACTTTAATCTTTATAATAGTATTGGTCACCCAGTATGAAAATCCTTGGATCTCTCTTGTTAGATCGCTTCTCAGAAAATAGATGTGACTGTTATATTGCACTGATTCCCGCCCTGTTGCTGTGAAATCATACAGAGTATTTTCAAAAGAAGAGAAAGGAGAAGGAAACAAGAGGGAAAACAAATATTACCCAAGTGTAAGCCAGTGTGCTCAGAGCTCGGAGGCCTTTTAATATGTTTTATTGGCATTTGCCTGAAGCCTCAGGCACACAAATGCTCTCCCTCGGTACAGAGGGCTAAACTGACCTCCCTTTCAAGTTTGCAACATTTTTTTTTATAGTTAGTTCTCATTTTCATTACTGCTGGGAGGAAATTCTGCTGCCACTGCAGATGAGGTACTCTAAGAAGGGGAAGCGGTGGAAGAAAACCCTATAAAATCATGCTTGTGATATTAATTTTCTCACCTCAGGCTTAATAATCGTTTTATGGTCATTTTGGAGAAGTTTTTTAGCCATAATGTTTTATCTGTCTTTATGGTCCCTTACGCTGTATTTAATCAGTGTAATTACAGAAGGATAATTAAATATAATGCTACTTAGTTCTTAAGATTTTAGCACTATTACTATTAGTAAGAAAAGGCCCTTATAAATCTTGATGTCTACACCAAGCAAAATATTGGTTTGATACGCCATTAAAAAGGAGAAAGTGGTGCATTTTTGTTGGTAGGGCAGCACACATCCTAATTCATCAGTTCCTTGGTGGTCGAAGAGACTTTTCAGCAGCCTGAAATCAACCGAAACGAGAGAGACTCATTCTTTTTAGGATGCCTCAGATTTTTAAGAAACAGCACAGGCCCCAATTTAGAGAACTGCTTGGGCATAGGATTAAATCCACCTTTGCTAAGTAGGATTCTTGGGTGCTTGTGGTTACATTATGTGTTAACGTGGCCAAGTGGACTGGCTTGGCTGGTTTTGTTTCTGTGTACCTTGTCTCACATCTTTTGAAAGGCAAACCTCCGATCTGGTGCCAACTGAGGTCTCCAAGTCAGTGGAAACTTACTGGATGTGTTTCCTTCTGCAATTATGTTGTTTGATGGGAAGCTGTTGTATAAAGGGCCTTGAAAGAAGCCACATTAAGTCATGTAAAAGATCCACTTGCCATCTTCTGCGGTTGGAAGAGCCCCATCTTACAGCTTGTTGTGCAACTGGTTGGACTGTTTATTTCACATTAAGTGAGGTCTGGACCTCACTTAATGTCTGAGGTCCTGAGAAATCAGATCTGGACCTCTGGATTTCTATGTTGGAGCACAGAAGGGACCATAAAACTCATCTGAGGGCTGGAGCACCTCTCCTGTGAGGACAGGCTGAGAGAGTTGAGGTTGTTCAGCCTGGAGAAGAAAAGGCTCCAGGGTGAGCTTATTGTGGTCTTCCAGTACCTAAAGGGGACCTATAAGAAAGATAGGGACAGACATTTTAGTAGGTTGTATCACCATAGGACAAGGGGCAATGGTTTTAAACTAAAAGAAAGTAGATTTAGATTATATATAAGGAATAATTTTTTTATGTTGAAACACTGGAAGAGGTTGCCCAGAGAGGTGGTAGATGCCCCTGGAAACATTCAAGGTCAGGTTGGATGGGGCTCTGAGCACTTTGATCTACTTGAAGATGTCCCTGTTCATTGCAGGGCGGGTTGGAACTAGATGATCTTTACAGGTCCCTTCCAGCCCAAAGATTTCTATGATTCTATGCTCAGCTGTATCATAAGGGATTGTGGAGGAGATGAGTGGCCGCTGTTCTCCTTCCACTTCTCAGCAGATTCCTAGCACCCTCTTGCTGCAGTTTCATGTTGGGCGTAGAAGCATCAGCAATGTTTTAAGAGGTGAACAGGGTCTGAGAAGCAAACAGTAGCACTCAAAGGTGGCTTTTAAGAAGCGAAGCAGCTGCCAGAAGTGTCCAAGTATCACTACGTAACAGTAGTTCTTTGTGTTCCAGTGGTCCTTTGCTATTCATGGCATCAAGCACCCATTCCTTTACTACCTTGGAGTGAGATGTTGGTGCATCTGCCTTGTAACAGTGCTACACACAAAAATAAATCGCATTTGGTGTCTATTTCTGTGGGATTAAGTCAGGGTTTATGGGGACGTATATTCAGAACTCCTTGGATTTAGATTTAGGGTTCCTTGGCTGAGATCCCAAGATGTTTTATTAAAAAAAAAGAAGAAAAAGAAGAAAAAGAATGTGTTGCTTTTCTGAATGTGTGAATGTCCCGCTGGTTGCTGCTGTGACTCGTGTGCAACTTAAATACTGCTGCTTCTCTTCACATTTCAGTGAAATACAAGATGCCAACTTCTCACAGATTTATTCTTCAAATAAAATGTCAATGACATTCATTTGTTGCTTGTAAAGTGCTAGTGCTGAATGCTTTGTTGGTGGACTCACGATGATGACTTATTGGGTATCTCTTCATAATATTAGAATGTTAATGAGTGGAAAATATGTTAAAAAACTGTATTTCACATTTAGGATATGAATAGAGACTCTCAGGTTGCCTCTCCTTCCCCCTTCAAGTAATTAGTTCCTTCTAATATAAAGGATTCTTTGGCAAAAATGAGTTTCTTTTATAGCACATAAGGGAATTTCTAAAGAAAACAGCCATTGAAAGAGGCTGTCTAATGAAAGAAGTGATTTTTAAAATACCAGGTAATTCTTGCGTAGTTGAGTTACTACCGTGCCTAGCAAAGGTGTAATAAGGCAACTGCTTTAATTATTAATAAAAGGATTGCTAAGCAAGATTAATTTCTGCCAAGCAGAAAGCTTAGCCCGGCTTTGACTTTTGGCAGAACCCTGTAATCCCTTCTCATTTTTACTAGTGTGGTTCGTTTTAATTATGTGCTTTGGTTTCCAATGAGTGGACGGAAGGAGCGTTATTAGTGTTGTATCAATTCATTAATATGGGTTTGCATTTAGAAACTGTTGGGTAGTGAAGTCCATTAAAAAACAATTACAGTCCAATGAAATGCAGTAATTTTGTTTTCCAGGGGCATCACAAGAAGGGGACTACTGTTATGAGACAGTGGTGGTTCTTCTAATGGCACCAGAACCCTTGCAGCTACAACCGGGGATTTTTCTCTTCACATACTTGGCTGTCTCTGAGGTAGCTTCTTAGCTGAGTGGTTTAATACATTTCAGAACACAGAGGTTTGTATCGTATCTCTTCTCTGAAAAACCCTTATCAGAGAGCAAAGAATCATAACTCATGACACTGGATTGGAGAAGGGAAGGCGGCTGTTCTTGGAGACCAGGGAGACATTTCTGGGCAACTCTTTTGTCTGTGTGGGTTCAAAGCCTTGTGTTTAGCTCAGTTCTTCCTGCCTTATGATCCCCTGCTGTTTAAGACAAATCTCTTTTCAAGGTGCATGTGTTTTTAAGTTACTGCAGTTCTCTTCTGCAGCTTCAGGCTTGGAACTTCATTCCTGCTTACAATCACCACTGGAGAAAATGCAATGGATATTCCCATGGGCTTCTTCCATCCAGCCTGCGGTCTTGTCCCTTTTAAATCAGCAGTATTTATCTCTGTCAGTCTTTGTGGGCAAAAAGTTAGTTCCCTATTTATTTATTTCCTTTGTCCCAGAATTTCCCCCCTTTTTCTTGACCGGTCATTCTGTAGATTTTCAGTTTTTTTAATTACTGCTTCCCAGGTAGGAGCTAATCGTTGGTAGGATGACCCAGACATTACCTGTAAACGTTAATTCCTTCAAGTGCTGCTCAGTGGCATTTATTTTCCTTTTCCCACCAAACCATCTCTTCTTACATGCTCTTTCTTGCCTCTCTGCTCATCCTGCAAGCCATGCTTAGGGCTGGCCTGTTGCCCCATGAGGACTATCAAAACCTGGCTGCTGGTGTGTGGTTTCTCACCTCCTTGCTCAATCTCCCGCTCCCCTATGTGGCTGCTTCTCTGTTCAAAATCCGCTGCATTCAGCTGGGGCACTGTCTTCCATACAAAGGAAGGTTCTTTGACCGATGTGGCCTTCATAACAGTCTTGGAAGGTGAAAGGTTGTGATAGATGGACGTAGTAAAAAGAAATACAATTTTTTTTTTCTTCCCCCAAGAAAGCAGGAGTGTGTTTTTACTGTGCTGTCTCTGCTGGTCCATTTACCACCGAGAGAAGAAAGAAGTAGAGATTAGAAGCTGTTCTGGTAAATTAACCCTAGCTGGTCTCAGGTGATCAGTCACTAATACATTTTTGCATGAACACCTTAGGTTGACAAATTCTGACTCCTAGCACCAGGTGGCTAAGAGCTTTCCTAGAAAAATACGTTAGCATAAAGCAATATCTACTGGTGATTTTTTAATTTATTTTTTATTTTTTTTTTAGTTAATGGGAACTGGCATCTTCTGCCATCAACTGTAATTCAAGTAAATGATAGTCTTTGTGGCAGATGAAATTAAGGTATATTGTACAGCACATGGCCCCAACACAAATTCATGTTTTTTCAACATCCTTAAATTATATAAGCAACATCTTTACAGTCAAATTTTTAAGGCAGATTAATTGTTCATGTCAATGCATATTTTTTTGACATCTTTGTGCTTTTGTTATCCAGTTTTTCTTATCAGCATCACTTAGGGCATCTTTTCATAGAGACAGGTGGAAAGAAGTTGCATGTTTCTTATTTGGGGTTTGATTTGGGGAACTCCTGCATGCTCAGCGGTTTGGAAAGTCAGGTGTCTCAGCAAGGAACTGGAAGGCTATTTTTAGATAACCATGTTTTGGAAATCTTGCTTGTAATTTTCTGCTGCAATAAAATGTGGTCAATTTAATCTGTTCTGCATAATTTCCAATCATGACACTACCCCTAGTGCATAAATAATTAACTAGAACGTCTGAAGTCCTTTATATGTTTTGCTCTGCAGAAGAAATGACGTGATGACCACTACTCAAGATTAGGAGACAAGGTGGTTTTAATGTTTTAGTGTTGCTGTATGTTATTAGCTCACCAACACCAGGGTATTGAAAATGGTGTGCTAACCTGCCTTTAGAGGCAGCTTCAGATGTTGAAATCAACGCCAGCTGGAGCTGTGCCGTTGTCTAAAACCTCTGCCCAGAAGGTGCTGTGCTAACTCATCGCTGGAACAGCCCACTTTAATGAAACCCTTTGGCAGCTTAGGCCTTTATTTCTTTGAGGGAGATCATCGTCTCCCTCTGCTCTGCCCTGGTGAGGCCCCATCTGGAGTCCTGGGTCCAGTTCTGGTCTCCCCAGTTCAAGGACAGGGGACTGCTGGAGAGGGGACAGCAAAGGGCTACAAAGATGATCAAGGGGGTAGAACATCTCTCTGATGAGGAAAGGCTGAGGGACTTGGGACTTTTTAGTCTGGAGAAGACTGAGGGGGGATCTGATCAACACCTGTAAATACTTAAAGGGTGGGTGTCAGGAGGAAGGGGCCGGTCTTTTCTCAGTGGTGTCCAGTGACAGGACAACACACTTGAACACATGAAGTTCCATCTAAACACAAGGAGGACTTCTTTCCTTGGAGGGTGGCAGAGCCCTGGAAGAGGCTGCCCAGAGAGGTGGTGGAGTCTCTGTCTCTGGAGACACTCCAAACCTACCTGGACAGGTTCCTGTGTGACCTGCTCAGGGTGGACCTGCTTTGGCAGGGGGTTGGACTAGATGATCTCCAGAGGTCCCTTCCAAGCCCATAACATTCTGTGATTCTTTTGTTCCTCCTTTTCCATCTGCAGAACGGGACAACCAGTATTTTTCTGCTTGACAGGGACGCTGTGGAGAGTAAGAGATGCCTGGGAAGTGCTTTGAAGTCGCAATGCACTGCGGAGTAACACTTCTATGAATAATATTTTCTGCTCCATTTTTCATGATAGCCAATTAATGTATCAAAAAGAGTATAACTTTCAGAATCACGGTGGTTGATGGAAATGCACAGAATGTTTATCTTTTAGATGTAAGAAAGAAAAGTAACTGATGAATGTGGCAAAAATCACTTGGAAGAGAAGCGTGTGAGTGAGTGTTCCAGCTTCCCAAATTAATCAGCAGCTTCCTTAAAACGGAAGATGTGACTGTTTCAGGTTCACTTCTCATAACTAAGATATCAGCCAGGCTTCAATATCTAGAAGTGGTTTTTAATTAATTTTCTCCCAGACTTTAAACTGGAGGGAGATACATTATTTTGTGGCATTAGCGTTATGTAGAACCACCCCGGTGCCTATCAGTTATGAGGCTTAACCCAATGCAACGTGTGGGCATTCAAATGGATCCTGCTGGTTCTTGTACCCTGCCTCCTTGGGAAGGTGGAACTGAAAGGATACCAGGTCTGCAGACAGAGAAATGTATGACCCCAACCAAGCCTTTACCACTCAGCAGTATGAAAAAAACCCAACAAACCACCTGAAAATGCCGTTATCAGCCCTATGTCTTTTAGTGCTCATTTTTGAAAGGCAGTGGGGAAACAAAAAATCTTAATTGAGCCCCATGGACAGAAGTAACTGAGATTTAAATTTGTGTTTATTTTCTCAGCTGTGACTGGGAGAAAGGTTAGTATATTTTTACATGAGTACCACGGACTAAAACCCTTTAGATCATTGATTAACCCGTTTTTGATGGTATTTTTTGTCAAAAAAAAAGCATGACATTTTATGTCTGGCATTCTTTTGATGCAACTTTTCTTCTAATCAAGAGGTTGACTTTGGTGATACAGGAAGACTAAGCTATATATTAGGTTTGTATTATCCATCTACTTAGCCTTTAAAAATTCCAAAAGAGCTAAGGAAATGTTTAGGTCAAAAAATTTTCAAAATAAAGTATCTGATTTTTTTCACAGCTGCAGTGATTTTGGGGTTTGATATCTTACAAGCTTTTTGGCAGTTCATTAAAGGGAAGGTAGTAGTTGAGGCCAAACAGACTGTTTCTTCCCATCTTGAAAATTATTTTCTGACTTTTTCATTCTCAAAATTACATCATTGGTATTTCTGGCTTATCCTGCAGAAAATACTGTTACTGAAGAGTATACTTTTTGTTACTGATATTTTAATTTTTATTTATTTTTATTTAGCAAACTGAAAAATCTGTTATTAACTGACCTCAGTTGTTTGAATTTGCCATAATTAAAAATTTTGGGGAACTTTCTGTTCTTGAACAATGAAGTAAATAGATCTGAATTTGATCTTTCAAGAACACTAGATTTAATCATTTTGCATCAGTTTTGCTATAAAGTCAGGAGGCAGGCACATAGCAGACAAGTTTTTTTGTCACGATCAATATGCAGAAGTGTGTGTATGTGTGTGTATGTCTATCATCTTTGTGTGCTTGTGCATATAATTTATTTACTCAGAGGCAGTTCAATTTGTGCTGGGTGGGATTGGTAAGGACTTCAAACTTGGTATGTTCTGGGTTCAGTAGTTTTAACATAAATTATTCCTAGGTTGAAATTAGCTCTAGATTTCCACCGGGAAAGGAGCAGTACCACCCATTTAGAAAATTAGCCTGGGGTTATACATACCAGAGGAGTCAAAGCCTTGAGGAATTGCTGTTCTCACCATCGTGCAGCAATGCTTTGTGCTGGGGAGGATGGATTCAAAGGGAGTAGTAGATTTGACAAAAAACCTACTTGAATTTGATTTGAGTGCTGTCAGCTTCAAAGTCTTGCTCCTTAAAATCTTTGATGATACCACTTCGATTACGTTGGTTCCCATCTTTGTACAGTTTTGGGTCTTTCTTCCTCTCAGGTCGTCAGTGGTGGTGTCATTTGGCTGATTGTCAGCTGATGATGTCCTCTCCCCCCACCACACAATGTGTGTTCTTATATTTAGAAGGTTAACATCGTTGGTGTCAAATCTTGGTTCCCAAGCTAGATTCGTCTGTGGAGTGAACTCTGTGGTCCTTGAGATATTTTTTTCGATGTCTAATTTCATTTTAACCCCCCCCACTGATGACAAACATACAATTTTTAGTTATGCCAGTTGAGAAAACCTTCATTCAGTGACCTAATTGCATTCTAGTGGAAATTTACCTGCTGAGATACCTGGGATGTTAGTTGCAGAAACAAGTGATAATTCTTTGTGTGCCGGTGTTAGTGACAATATTTTTTGCCTGTGTTTTTAGGAAATGGGAGTTGTAAAAGTATTGAAATAAGAATTGGAAGTAAAAAGTCAAGGGAAGAAGGAAGGAACAATGAAACATGGAGAAGAAGTTCTCAACTTCTTTTGGAAATAAGCCTTGTGCCTAAAGGCCTACTCGGGATTTGGGATCCCATCTCAAGCCCCTCATGCACAGGTGTGTAAGCCTGGTGGTTTTTTTTTGGAAAGGCAAAGAAGACAGTGGGTAAACAAAGATGACTTTGTGCCAGTGGAGAGTTGTTTTCTAGGAAACAAGGCGCTTGAATGGCTTCGTTGTGGCTGGGTTACCACTTCTGCACGAGGGCAAATCCATGTTTGTACATTCTGTCATAGATTTTAACCGTCCAGAATTGGTTTCAGACAGGTGGAAACTTTAGTTCTGAGTGTAGCTATATGACAGGAATGAAGGTATAATATGGGCGAGATGTTTACTACTCTGGTATCTTCTATGGAACAGTGTTGCTTTTCTAATAGCACTGCCTTTTTTTAATAAAAATAAAAAAGAGAACCTATTTAAAAAGAAATTCAGTTTCAGTGTCAAACTTAAAAGCCATTAGACTAAAGTGCCAAAGAAATTAAAAATTAAAGATGACATTTCATCTTTAAACTATTACTAATATAAAGTAGTGCATTGCAGTGGAATGAAATTAGGAAAATGTGTGCATAAAATTTTGAGTTTTCTGGATTTTGTGATCTTTCTATCCTGTGTCTTGTAATCTAGACCGTTATTTGACTATATCAAATTTTCCATTTTATAAACAAGCCCGTGTTATGAATGTGTACAAGGTTCCAGCATTTGACAATGCAAAACTTAATGACCCACAGCAAGAAAAGTTAGGGAAAGCAAGCAATAACACGTGGCAGTGAATGTACTCATTTTTTTTCATTGTGAAGATAATCATGGTTCTGAAATGTGTTGAAACAGGATGATGTTGAGATGCTCTGGTTAATGGGAGCCATACAGAACTGGAGTAGATGGAAGAGAACAGATGGAAACTTGAGGAGGGGAAATGGCCTGTCCAGAATATTCTGTCTGCTGCTGTCTTTTCACATCCATAGGGTTTGGTGCTATATACAAATACAATTTTCTTGGGGTTTCCAGGCACTCGGGTGCAATAAATGGGCTCCTTCACCATGCTGTAATTATGAAAACAACTACTTTAAAGGATCATAGGATGATTTGGTTTGGAAGAATCTTCAGGAGGTGTCTTATCCAGCCTCACAGCGTGGTCAGATCAGACCAGGTGGCTCGGGGATTGATCCAGTTGGATATTCAAAGCCTTTGAGGACAGAGACTCAACAGTCTCTCAGGGCAGTCTGTTCTCCTGCTGGACTGTCCTGACAGGGAAAGATTCTTACTGTATATCCAGTCTGAACCTCACTTGTTTCACCTTAGACCCACTGGCTTTTGTCCCATCCTGCTTTGCTGTGAAGACTCTGACTTCATCTCCTCCGTGACCCTCCCCACAGGTACTAGGGGAATGTTGTTAAGTGCCCTCAAAGCCATCTCTTCTCCAGGCTGAACATGCCTGGTTCCTTCAGCTTCTCTTCACAAGGCAGCTGCTCCAGGCCCCAACCAATCTGGAAATTGCCTCAATTTATTGATGTGTTTCTTGTATTTTGAGGTGAGGGAGTAAAACTGGTCATGATATCCTCAATGTAGTCTGGTAAGTGCTGAGCAAGAGGGAGGAACGTCCCTTCTCCCCTGTCTGCTGGCTGCACTTCTGTCCACACAGCCAAGAAAGCTGTTGGCCACCATTGCTGCCAAGGCACACTGCTGGCTCACATTCGGCTTCCTGGACACCAAGACTGCTTCCACCAGCCAGGTTCCAGCCTGTATTGTGTGTTCCTTCCCAAGGGCAGGACGGGATATTTGTCCTTGTTGAATTTCAGGAGATGCCTGCTGGTTCTGTCTGAAGGCAGATGCCTTTCTCCAGTTCTTGGGGATCTCTTCTGCTCCCCAAGATCTTTCAGAGGTGACAGAGTGGCCTTACAAGGGCAGCAACCGGTACTGTGAGCAGCTGTGGATGCAGCCCATCAGGTCCCATGGACACATATGGACTGAGTTCTCTTGAAATCTCCGACTCAGACATTACCTACTAGTGGTCATCTCCACCTCCAACCCAGCCTCTCAGCGCTGAGGCGTGGAGGACATTGTTGGTGAAGACTAGGGCAGAGGAGGCATGGAGTACCTCAGCCTTACCTGTGTCCACCATCACTGAGTCACCTGCCTCTGTATTCTCTGAAAACTAGGTAATTAGTTTTAAACATTCTAGTTAAAAGCATGGGCACTGCCCTGTGAATGAAGGCCAAGGTCCTCCTCATTTCTGTTGTTGAGTATTTTATGCTGCTTCAGAGGATGGAGGCTGGCATGAGCGATGGGGTAATCCATCCACAAGGAAACTTTCTTTTAAAACTGCTTTAGTTAGGGACTGCCTTCTCCTGTGAAGCAGGAGGGTTTTTATCCTTGATGTCCTTTGGACTGTATTTTCATGTCCTTCTTGACAGAGGTAATGTATTCAAGGGGAGTATATGCCATTAATTTACAGTGATGGCAATATAAATGGCAGTATATTAATATTTTTCATATTCTGTATTCCCTTCTCAATACATCGTAACATCCTGTTCACTTTTTTTGACCCCTCATGTGTATTGAGCAAACGTCTTCATTGAAGTGCCCATCATGAATCTTGCATCTTTTTTCCTGAGAGGTTATAACTATTTCAGAACCCATCAGTATGTACAAGTGGCTTTAAATTTGTTCCTTCTAGTGTACCCTACTCTGCACTTTTTTTCACAGTGAATTTCATCTGCTGTCAGGTTGTCCAATTACCTAGTTTTTTAAAGGTCCTTCTGGAGTTCCTCACAATCCTTTGTAGTCTTGACTACCCTTAAATAGTTCTCTGTAGTCAGCAAATTTCATGTTCTTATTACTTATAGCATGTCAGCTTCCAGTTATTAGTAAATATGAATAACTACGCCATTCGTAGTATTGATCCTTTGGACATGCTTTCTTCCTGCACTAGTTATTTTTTCCTCCTTGTTCGTATTTCCAATCATTTAGTTATTTTTTTCATCCAGGGCAGGAATGCATCTGTAAATGTGTGGGTCACACTCTGTGAATACTCACAGAGGCTCACGATAGCCATTGTGGCTGGTCTCCAAAGTGTCCTCCGATGGAGTGAAGTGGCCTTTGAGACCAGAATGTAATCTTAGGTTCTCTGAATTCCCTTGGAGGCCTTACCTACCCCTCTGGAACATTTTGCCTTCGTGACTTACATCTGAGTTTTCTAAGTAAATTCATCCCAAGAAGCTTCTAGAAAGTCTGTGCAGTTTTTCTTCACTCAGACTGTTATGAGCACTCCTGGTGGGACAAAGCTACTCTTCTTCTCCTCGGAAGTTGTGTGGGTATTATGGGACTCTTGACTTCTGCTGTAGGCAATAATTAATACTCTTTGTGGTTGAAGAGTGAAAGTGATGTGCCTCTAATTACGTGGATTGTGCACAGCTTCTTACCTTTATCCTTGATGTTGGAAACAGAACCATACGTTTGTAGTAGCAGCTCTGTTCTCTTGATCCTTGGTTTCTTTCAGAACTTGGATCAATACTTCACAGCCCACCTTCGGGGCGGGAAACAGCTAAACTTTAAGATACTGTTTTAGGAAACATTTAAGATGGAAAACTGATGGAGGGATTTTTCTATACAAAAGGTTTGAGTTGGTTCAAGGATATACTGAGCAAGTGATTGGAAGAGGGATCTGTTGAGAGTAACAAAATAGACAAATTGCATCAAGAGCAGGAAATCCCATCAACTGGAAATAGCCAAAGTGGGGAGAGGACTGTGGTGGGGACAGATGTCATATATTTGTGCCAGGTTCTAGCTTCCCTAGAGGTTGAGCACTGAGGATGTGGTTGAAGCCAGGTAAGAGCTCGCTCTGGTTCTGACCCAGCCCAGCTGTTCTTCTTTCCGCTCTTAGAAATGATAAAACTATCAACTCAGATTTCACATGCAGAATATAGGATATTAGAAAATGCAAAGTGGGATCTTTTTCTTCTCCTTGACCTTCAAATGCTGTCTCTTTCTGCTGTGAGACTCATCTGATGACAGATGTGCTGTAAGCGGGGTCAAATTTGCAAAAGGTTTTGAAACTGAAGAAGGCTCTTGGTCCTGAAGAGAACAGACAGTTGAATTTGTCAAATTTCACCCTCTTTAATCATCCTGTCTCTGACAACACCAGTATGATTGAGAATTGCCCACCTCTATTATTATTAATTGTGATGGATAGTGATTCCAAGAAAGATTTTAGCTGCCTGGCCATTTCCTTTAACTCAACTCTTGATACCCAGGTGGCCTAATAGGCATGCAATTCCTGCTGGAAAATGTGCCTCCAGAACCTCCTACTTGTATGATCTATTTAACTGTTTTTTGGGATTTTCTTTGCCCTTGTAATCTCTTTTTAACACTTTATATGGTGAAGTTTGGGTTTTGCCTATTGACTTCTCATTATTATGTAGCCATACTCTTTTGTTCTTGACTTTTATTTTTATTTTGGGATATATAAGCCTGCTGTGACTCTACTAAGGTATTTTTTAAGTAGATTTCTATAGATTTTAATTTCTGAACTCACATCTTTAGGGTCTAGAACTCATTTCATCATTCAGGGAAAAAAAGCTTCTGTCTTGCTTCACATTTAATGTCGTAGAACCACCTCTCGAGATGATGACCCCGAGAGGAGATCCAATTTAAATACGCTGTGACCACTGCTACTTAACGGCTGAATTTCACATACTTTCTGAACCAATTCCTCTGTTTTACAAGAAACACGTATTGTGTGACTTTTGCATGCTTCACAGTGAGTTTCCATGGAAAGAAACAAGTTTATGGCATTGAAAGTGTTTTTCTCTTGTCTCTAACCTGATGTGACAGTCAGCCAGTTGGCAGTCGGGTGGCTGAGGATGTCCAGTCTGCTGTAATTAATACTGTTTGTGGAGACACGTGGCTGCCAAATATGTTTGCATTCCAGTTCTGGCTTCCCCTCCCAGTCAAAAGGGGGGTGCAAGGGTGAGATTCTCCCATGTCAAGCCGATGGTGCCTTTGTTCTTCTCACTTGAGGCTCTTCGTATCAAGGCGGGTTTGTTTGCCTCCTGTGCTTTAGAAAAGAGAGAAGACCTAGTGCTCGAGGCTCAGGTGCTGAGTGTTTCTTCTTCTGTGCATCAAGGCAGGCTTCTGTCAAGCTGAGGGTCCTCTGCAGGTAAAACAGGATTGTTGTTTTCCAGACCCCATATCAAATTTTACAAAGGGATCTCATCATTCTTGTTCATACTGTTTAGTTTTAGGTAATCCTGCCAGGAGCAGGGAGTTGGACTTGATGACCTATAGGGTCCCTTCCAAACTGAGATATTCTATGAAATATCGATCCCATTTTCAAATTTCTTCACATTTCCTGTCACTGACCTGGTGGTCTCCCGAACGATAAGGTATTTTTGAATCCAGCAAATAAAATTCTGTATTTCTGTGAAGTCTTTCACCCAATCTCTGTATACTTTGTCCACATCTGAGGAGACAGT
Source organism: Thinocorus orbignyianus (assembly GCA_013400375.1). Taxonomy (NCBI): domain Eukaryota; kingdom Metazoa; phylum Chordata; class Aves; order Ciconiiformes; family Thinocoridae; genus Thinocorus; species Thinocorus orbignyianus. The sequence continues at coordinate 83,365 of VXBW01007517.1, read as the reverse complement.
GGGTCCCTTTCTTTCCGAAACACTTCTTTACTACTTACCTTTATCTCTCAAAGTGTGATCACCCTGATAAAACCCGTGGCTTTTTACAGTGGCTGTTACATTGTGAGGAACTCTGGATCATTGCAGTAGTTTCTGATGCTTTCTTGGGTTTCTCATCTTCTGATACAGTAAGAAGACTCGGAAATCTGATGGTCCAGAGGTCGTTTGGGCAGTGTTGAGCCTTCATTGGAAAAACAGGACAGCGTATCAGCAGATGAATTTCATAATTCCACTCCTTTCCTTCCCCCTTTTTCCTAAAGCTCGGTGCTATACATTGGTATTTATTAGGTCAGATGATGTACTTTGCTCCAAAACATTCACGTGGAAAAAAATGAGCAATTGTGATTAAAATTGATTTTTTCCCTTTGGGAAGTTAGAATCAAAAATGGTTACCTGCTCATTTATGAAACAGATTTATTCTGTTGACATGGAGGCTTGTTTGAAATGTAATTGAATTTCTGTTACCTAATGGAAAGTGACAGTTAACAGTATTTATTTTCCATTTGTGTCTCAGTAGATAACATAACACAATTTTGATTTGTAGTTAGCTTTGGAATCTGAGATTGTTCTATCTCTGTAATTGAAAAGATGGGAGCGCGATGGCCTAATACAATCCTGGGTTTGGGTTTTGTTTTTTTATTCTCACACCAGTAAAGGCAACATTAATACAGTAAACAGCATCTATTCTGGCGTAATAGTTACACTGAGATGTTATTTTTGCATCCTGCCTTTCTCATTAGAAACTGCCACATCATGATCTGGATTGATAATTCTTTGGTTTAGACACTCTCTGCGGCAGCTAATTTCTGTGAGCGATGCCTCCCTTTCCTTGCCCACCTCCAAATAACTTTTTTTTTTTACCTTGCAGCTAGAACACCTTTCTTAGTTAGAAAATTACAACTACATTTCTCATAATTATTATTATTTTTTTCCACCATGTCATTTTCAGGTGTATTGTGCTTCCTTTGCACGGCCAGCCATTACTTCATTATTAACGTTAAAAAAACCAACGAGTAACAGCTGGGTTCTTACGTTGTTCCAGACTTCGTGCTGCAATTCCCCTGCCTTTTTTTTAGAATTCTGCCTATTCCCAAATAATTATGCCTGGGGAGCCTCTTCTGGCAAGGGAAGTTCTCTCTCTTTGAAGCCAAATTCTACTCATCTACTACTAGTAGTTTTTAAACCAGTAGTTGCGCACTGTCCTATCACAGCACTGGGGAAAGGGTATTATTTAGGATATATTTTAGGTGTTCTCAAGTGGTGTGAGCTCATGAAGTCAAGTTTTTTATAGTCTATCAGATATAACAACTATTAATTATTCTATCACCAGATATATTATGAGCTACCTTGACTCTTAAGTTGAAGATGGCAACACGTTTCTGTAATTTCTAAAATGGAAACTGAGAAGAGGTTTGGACATTGATAGCTTCGTGAAGGATTGTTTCATTGGGATTATTTTAAGGGATTGCATGTGCTTGAAAACCACAGAAAATGGAATGCAGGCTTTTGAAAATCCAGGAACAGTTCCTGAAACATAAACGAGCAGTATGTTTTATAGCTTCTGCCTTTAGGTTTTTAGGTGTTAATTCACAGAAAAGTCCCTGTATTTTCAAACCGCTCTTCATTAAAACCTCAGTGATTTCTGATAGGAGCTTCATAGAAGTTGAATTTTTTCCATTCAATAAATAGATGAAATCATAAATAATAACAATGCATCAGATACCCTAAATTGACAAAAAAACCCAGACTAATCTGAGCAGGAGCCTTGCTGCATTGAATATGAACAAAAAATATTGCAATAAGCAGCATGAAATGTGTTATATTTTTAAAGCAGCCTTGAGCTGCTCTGCAGTATTCACAAACCACGGATTTCATCCTTGTCCCTTGCTTGGCCTAAAACATTCATAATTCCAGACTTCCCCTCATTTAAGACCTACTAATGAACAATTATTTCATGAACCGTTTTTAATCGTCCTGCTGAATGTGTAAATAATGCAGTTTCCAGTGATAGATATCCAAGCCTGTAATGACTAAATATTTCAGTAGATTTTAATCAGACTTGGAGTGGAGATTTCAGTGGGTATTTCCGTGCATACTTCTCTACATATGCAAAAATGCATGTATGCATACAGAGGTACATATGTGTGTGTGTCTGCACGTATATAAATGTGTCTGTGTGCAGGGACACCTCCCACCAGACCAGGTTGCTCCAAGCCCCATCCAGCCTGGCCTTGAACACCTCCAGGGATGGGGCAGCCACAGCTTCTCTGGGCAACCTGTTCCAGTGCCTCACTACCCTCATAGCAAAGAATTTCTTCCTAATATCCAATCTAAATCTTCCCTCTTTCAGTTTTAAACCGTTACCCCTCATCCTTTCACTCCATCCCCTGACAGTGTCCCTCCCCAATCTGGAGGGAATCTATGTGAAGGAATGGAAATAAACGGGGAGAAGTATTAGGGGTAAAAATATAGTTGCAGGGAATTGTAACAAGCCTCATTCAAATTCTTTTCTTAATGTCTCTCATTTCAGGGAACTTTCTGATGGTTTTAAAAGCACATCGTTTGTATTTCATCCCAAGCAAACACTGTTTTATGTGTCTGCTTTGCCTTTGGAATACTTTCTTTACCAATTCTTGTATCAGCTGTATTTGTTAAAATGTCCTTACTTTTCTGCTGAAATCAAAAATAACATGTATGGAAGGTGTTTCCTTAACAGCTGTAGACTGCTAAAAGTTGCATCTGGGGTTGGTAGAGATTTCAGGTTTGTTTTTTCCTTTGTATTAAAGGTTTACTTACTATAAGCTTAATGTGCACAACGTTGAGTTTATTGGCCCAGCGCTGAGTTAGGGGCAGTGACTGAGTCTTATAATGTTTTTTAGACTTAAAAAATGATATATTTCTTTTTCCATTGCATGCCTGCATGTATTGTGATTGCAGGAGGCACCCTGATAATTAAAGTACAGGCAAGTTAGTTTAGTTCTATAAAAATTTCAATTGTAACAGCATGTAATATTCGTTGCTGAGCTTCACCTATAGCTACAATGACACATCTTGGTAGGACAAAAGCTGTAAGTATTGCCAGCAATCACTTTTCTTTCAGTTGAGAAAGCGAAGATTTGGTTGAAGTAATGTATTTTCGTTTGAGACCACTAGTGCCTGAAACCATGAAAATGACAAACCATTCCTGATAGCTTTTTTTTACTGTATAATTGAATATAGTTATTTTTCAATACAGGAATAAAAGCGAAAAGAAAGAACACTGGAAAAAATACAAAGCCTACCAGAATAATGTGATTTCAACTTTGACAGTGTACCATCATTTGTGGCTGATAATGCTAATGAAAATTTTGGAGACACTATTCTGCCTACTGAGTAATGGAAAATGAGAATGAATATGTGCTTCTGGCTAATTGCTGTGCACCTAATTCTGTGATTCTGTATAGCAGGAGAGACTGCACCAGCTGCTCTTAAAAGTGTGGAAGAACAATTTTCAGTTGCTTTTCTGTATGTGACAGCAGCGTTTTCAGAATTAGGGAAGAGGTGTCAGTTTGCCAACCTTTACATGAAGGGAAGCTTCTAGCAGAGAGTTGAGGGCAGGTTCTTAGGTTATAAATGCAATGGTTCTTTGAAAAAGACGTCACAGCAAAGGAGTGAGAAGAGATTTTATTCATCAGTGTACGTGGGGAGGCTCCCAAATACCTGTCTCACGTTGTGGTGCTGGCAAACAGAACTGCCTTAACTTCATCTGGTAACTTTCTCTGAAAATATGTGATTTCCCCCCCCACCCCTAAATGTCATTAATAGTGAAATTTAACAGAAGCCTGCATTTGTCTGAATGAAAAAAAAAAAAGTTTTGTACTGGCAGATTCAGTGGTTGTGTTTGTACTTCAAGACTTGATATTAAGGAACGGTTAAATATTCAGTCTTCAGATCCTATGTCTCTCAAATTCTTACAATTTATGGAGATTATTGTGTCAGCAAATACAGCAGTGAATAATAATATCCTGTGTGTGGGTAGACTTGAGCAGATGGCAAAAGAATGGCAAATGCTCTTTCCAGTAAGAGCTACCTCCAGATTAAAATGTTTCTACCTAGGAAGGGATTTACAAATCGACCAAAATAACACAAGAATGTATAATAGCTGCCATTTAAAAGAATAAGTCGAAGGTTATTAGAATTCAGTTGTTCATTTGGAAGCAGTAGGGTGGACAGTCATCTCCAGGTGTCCACGTCCACTGCTGTGGCTGGAGCGAAGCCCAGTGAGTCGGGACGGGTGGCCATGGCCACCAGGAAGCCCTGCATCTGACTGGTCATCCATGTGCTGCAGGGGCAGGCATCACCCATCCAATCCTCCCGGCTGAAGCAGCAACTCTTGTTGTGGTTACACGGAATCACAGTGTGCTATGGGGTTGGAAGGGACCTCTGGAGATCATCTAGTCCAACCCCTCTATCAGAGCAGGTCTACCCAGAGCAGGTTGCACAGAAACGTGTCCAGGTGGGTTTTGAGTGTCTCCAGAGATGGAGAATCTACCATTTCCCTCATTTCATTCCTTGCTGCATCCCTCATCTTTCTGCAAGCAGGTGGGAATCCAGAAGCCAGACTTGAGCTTGGGAGAGTTCCGGTGGAGGTCAGACACCCATGGGGTGGGTAAACTCCTTCACCCTGTCTTTGGTTACTTGTGTGCTCTTCAGGTAGTCCCACAGGTGCGTAACCAGTAAGAACAGGTCATGGTGGCTGGGAGAAGGATCACTGGCTGATGTAAAAGTCCTGATTTTAAGGAACTTCTGCTCTAAGCCTGTCTCTTCTCATCCTCCTTATTGTACAGATTACTACAGCGGAGGGAAAGAGTGGTGTTTCTGAAGCAGAAGTTACTGTTTGGCTTCTGTTTTTGAAGTAAAAAATAAAGTCAAACCCAGAAACGTATTTTTTACTAAAACATATTCTTTACTAAAAAGTGAAGTCAAAACAATGAACATTTTCTGCTTTCAGAATGAATATTTAAAAAAAAAACCCAAACGGAGGCGTATCCAGATTTGGTTGCACAGAAGAACTTTTGGGATTTATTTCCATTTTGACTTGCTCTGTGTGTGTTTGAGTCTGTGTTCCTGTACATGTAGCAGTGTATGATATTACACCATTAAGTATATGATTATGAAGACCTGAGTTCCAGACTACAATATAAATCTCTTCAATTTTTTTTTTTGGTGAATTATTTCGCAGCGTTTAAAATAGTTGGCATGTTTGTTCAGAATTTTTAATTGAAACCCAATTAGGTTTTGTTAAGGCAGAAGGAAAAGTCTTTTCTCTAGCAAATCAGTGGTGCAATCAGCTTTTATAGAGCAGAGCAGTTTGGTATCACTCAGGTGTCCGCTTCATGGAAGAGGCTGATCATGCAGTGGTCAGATATTATCAGGCCATTTAAGCATTCAAAGCTGACTTGCATTTTGGGATAGCAACATATCCTTAGTGTTCCGACAATGGATTTTTTTCCCCCCTGAGAACATCAACCATTGGGGAATATGAAAATACTAGGGTGTTTGTTTTAAATGGTATGGATACCCAAATTAGAAAAAAAAACCCAAGCGAAAACAAGGGACTAGAATCCTTCAACAAAATATTTCTCATTCTGAAAAGAGCTCACATTTGTTTTCCCTCAGGGAGAAAAATTGTTTTCTTATTTTGAGCGAACTGGATTTGCTCATTCATGTGTCTGTTCCAAAACTCTTGACCTGAGTTGTGCTGCCCTGAGATTCAGGACATCCTACAGTATTCATGAAGGAAAACCTTGGAAAATGTTCAGACTATGAGAGCTCATAGATTAAGCTTACTCTGAAAGGTTTAAAGGATACATTTTATGTGTGTAAATGTATTGATTGCTCATAAATTAGGTGTCATTAAGGCTTCATGAGTCAGTCGCATTCATAGAGCAGAACCTGTAATTTTGGTTTTATTTTGAACTTACCTTGAGAACAAAAGGGTCAGTGATGTAGGGATTGGCTTATTTCCTGGCCAGATAGACTTGATCTTGTGAGATACTTAGCACCTACCCCCCTGATCTCGTAGGTGAGACGTGTGCTTCATGAAATTGCCAGGGATTGAGGGGATGTGTATTCTTTGTGTTTCTTGTCCTGAAGTCAGTGGGATCTTCTGCGTGTTCAGTACTTTTTGAAATCAGTTCACATCTTTAGATTTCTAAATAAGGATTCTCAAAAGACCCTTGACTCACTCCAGATCTGTTGTTCCTTTCTCTGCAGCTTTGAGGATCCTTTCATTGTTATTTTTTTCTTTTTTTTTTATTTCGTAGAATCAGAATGGTTCGAGTTGGAAGGGACCTTAAAGATCATCCAGTTCCACCCTCCCTGCCATGGGCAGGGACACCTCCCACCAGACCAGGTTGCTCCAAGCCCAATCCAACCTAGTATTGCACACCTCCAGGGATGGGGCAGCCACAACTTCTTGGTGGGAGGTGTCCCTGCCCATGGCAGGGGGGTTGGAACTGGATGGTCTTTATGGTCCCTTCCAACCCAAACCATTCTGTGATTCTGTGAAAGACTGGGTCATTTTTCTTTTGGCTTTGAATACCAGTGTGTAGCTGAATAATATTAATGAGCGTCTTTTCCTTGTGACTAGGATGTAAAATTCCACAAGTGAGAGTTGACTTTTGAAGATAAACCTGTGCCTTGGTATGAGTGGAGTTGGGGAATGATGATTATCTGTGTGCGTGTGCGCAGGTCAGATAGCTGTGTGTGCACATCTGGTATTTGCGTGCCGAAATCAGCCTTGCCCAGCTCCACGTGCCTGACTTGGAAAATCTGCCCTGTAGTTATTAGAAGATGTCATAAATTTTTCTGGCACGCTACGAAATGCATGGGAATGATCTCTTTCCCTCCAAGACGCGAGCATGGATGCACACATGTGCTCCAGAGGTTAGCACTCACCGAGGAGGGGAGCTTTATTTCCTTTGTGAGTGTCCCAAATTTGGTGGGGAGGGAAGGGGAGGGAAGAGGGTTGAGAGCAGGTGTGAGAAATCAGGTGAGTTTTGGCTCCCTTTGCTACAGACACGAGAAACAGATGGCTTAGGTCGGTGCTGGCTGAACATATGGAGCCAACACACTAGTCACCAGGCTAGAACCTCAGCTGCAGTAGCCAGGGCTTTCCGCTTGCCATTTGGCTATGAATTCTTATTACGTATTTAGAACATCGCGTCCTTTCTTTATCTTGTGCTCTTCTTAGATGCCCTTTTTCCCGTTGGTTATCTTTCCTCCTCTGTCTCACACTCTCTTTGTAGCCACGGTCTCCTTCACTGTTTTGTTTCCCGTCGGATGCTTAGATTTTGACTGGAGGGGTTGTGCGGCCAAGCTGCTGACAAAAAATAAGGAGGGTGCCTCAAGTTTGCATTCAGGTCTGCTTCTAAGGCAAAAGGATGAAAGAGAAAACCTTGTGAAATAAAAAGGATAATAAACATAGCCGCTAATATTTGGAGCTTAGATGCGGGTACCAGATACAGATACTGAACCAGAGTACAGTAGATAGGATCATAAATCTTTCTCTTTAAAATGATACGAACTTTTGAACTAGCCAGCCATGGGGAAAGGAGGAAAGTAAAAGGAGTGAAAACATGTATAAAACCAGTAGAAAAGAAGTGATTTGAGCTGTGAACTCATTGACTGAATTCTTTTGTAAGTCCCCATCTAAAAATCTAAGGAAGTGATAGGATGCTGAGGCAGTTTGAGCTTTGGTGGGGAGTTCCTTGGTCCCCAGCACCAGTTACTGTGAATCAGTCTGATTGACTGGACTCTGAACTGTACATCTAAATGCTTGAGGGCGCCCACTGATGAAAAACCTTGACTTGGTTGTTACTGGCTGTTTCTATGTTGAAACAGCGCTACAACTGGTATGTTGGTTCAAGGGATTGTGCGAGATGTTCTCCTGAGGTCCCTGCCTTCCTGCAGTCTTTAAATATTTGAAAGAGATGAGAAGAGAGTGGCCTCAGGCCGTAGCTCAGTACTTCATGGGATGCGTTTGGCCTTTGGGCCACATTCGCCTGTTTGTTTTTACTTAAAAAGGAAAACCCTAGCAAATCTGGCTATTAATGAAGGTCTTTAAAAGCAAATGAGAAAAAGCCAGCGAGGAGATGGTGAAGCAGTGGAAGTTTCCAGCTCCGCTCTCCTCCGATGGCAATAATTTTGGGAGCGTTTCCCATGGGGAAGGGCTGAGAAGGGTGCAGAACCAAATGCCTTCGGTTCCTCTGGCGTGGTTTGCTTCTCAAAGGGCTGGCTGATGGGTACAGCTTTGTCTTTCGGACGGCTCGAGTGGCCCTCTGTACTGTGCACATATGCTGGAGACCTGATTTATAATTAAGAGCAGCTGGCCCTGCTGCTGTCCAAAATAATTTCCCCTCGTGAAGGATCAGTGGAGAAAATTGCAGACAGGTTTCAGCCTTTTGTGGAAGGAAAGAAGAGGAGCCTTCACGCTGCTCGCAGCTGGGGGAAGTTTATTGCTTGCCTGAAGAACACAGAGCTGGAGATCTTCCATTTTATGAGTCCCTCCTGTTCTGTGTCAATGGTCCAAGGCCAGGCTGGATGGGGCTTTGAGCAACCTGGTCTAGTGGGAGGTGTCCCTGCCCATGGCAGGGGGTTGGAAATGGATAATCTTTAAGGTCCCTTCCAACCCAAACTATTATATCATTCAATCTCATATTGTGATTTTTCCCCTCAAATATGTATTTTTAGAGTGAGTAAAGTAGTTAAATAGTGAGATGTCCAGGCACATTTTTGGATAGTCCACTTGGCGTGGCTCCTGTTGCAGTGTTAGGTTCCTGAGGGATGGTAGAGTGCAAAGACCTACCTGGTTAGTGCTCTGCTGCTTTTCTGGCGGTATTAGACAAACTTTTCTTTTTCTGCCTTGCCCTTGACTCTGAAGCAGCACAAGAGGCAGGGGAAGAGGATGAGGCTGGCAGAGTTGAGCTCTTTCAGGGGAAGAATCCTTCTCCAGGGCAATGAGAGGAGGAGAGCAGTGCTGGTGGGTGTTTCACTTCTCAGCACCCTTGCCCGTGCCTCCGTTGCGTGATTGCTGTGAACCCAGAGACCATGCTTTTTGGCCTCCCGTTTCTTTTCTTGGCTAACACAAACCCTGCTGTGGGATATATGAGCACAGGAGTGGCAGAGGGGAGCTCCTACTGCTGTGGGGCTGGATGCCTTGTGGCACTGACATGGGGCCTGTGGCCTTCAGAGGCTGGGGGAGGATGAGAGGGAACATCGTGGGAGGGCAAGCGCTTGAGAAGCCTTTGACCTCCTGAAGGAAGATAACGATAAGCTGACTTTTAAGAGAAACCTCAGGGACATATTCATAGGGAGTAGGAGGCAGCATCTCTCTAATCAGCGATTCTGTGGAGCGTGTGTTTCTGTAATAGGAACTGCAGGTCTTCTGGAGAAAATGGAGGAGGAATATCTAATAGTCACTCTATGACTTGTCTCAGACAGCGGCCTTTACTCTTCTTCGGAGAGTTTTTATGGTGAGTAAATACTATTGCAAGTGAGGTGTGATTGCTAAATTAAACCAGATGTATCCTGTGATACTGTCAAGGGTGGCGGAGTTGACCAACTTCTGCCTTGTGGCCTGGACATCCAGTCTCACCCAGTCTGTAATGGGGTGCACCCAAGTACACACCGATAGAGATCATAGAATCATAGAATAGTTTGGGTTGGAAGGAACCTTAAAGAGGTTTCTTTAAGGAAAGTTGGAACCTTAAAATTCCAAACCCCTGCCATGGGCAGGGACACCAGAGCAGGTTGCTCCAAGCCCCATCCAGCCTGGCCTTGAACCCCTCCAGGGATGGGGCAACCACAGCTTCTCTGGGCAACCTGTTCCAGTGCCTCACCACCCTCACAGGATGGAATCAATCGAAGGAGGTAGTTGTGTTTTCACAGTGACCTCAGTACAACTTTTCACCCAGAGTGAATTGTGTATCTAAGTGAAGTGAATTTGACTACTCAACAGGGTTAAACCAATATATGTAGAGATTTTTTTACATACACACACACATATTTGTTTATTTGTTATTGTTATGTGTGCTGTTGATGCTATTTATGTGCAGCCTGGCATGGTGGTTGGTGGCTGGTGGCTGTCTCTGGTCTGCTGAATGCCAGGTGGAGGCCAAAAGCTTGGGCTGCAGCACAGCTCAAGTCAAGCAATAAGGTTCTGCATTCACTATAACTTGATTTATGTAGCCCTCCACGGTGGGTGTTAAGTTGGCTAAAAAAAACAACTAGATTCTGTCCTTTTTTCTGGGCATTCAGCTCTGCCATATAAATATGCTATTCAGGTCTACTAAGTTTTTATAAAGTGCTGTTTCTGCCAGAAGAGCTAACAGGGCTTATCCAGCAGTGACACTTCAATAGCAAAAATGTTTTGTGAATGATTTTAGCCTGTTTGTTTTTCTCTCCTGCTGTGATCCTAAATATTTTTACAAAACTCAGTTTGAGAGCTTAAAGCTCCCTTCCAACCTAGACAATTCTATCATTCTATGATTCACTTGGAAGGGCTTAGAAAAGGCAAATTAAGAGGTAATTTTGGTATTCACTGACGTAGTCTGTTTTCATTAACATGAAAGTTATGATGCATGTGTGACCGTGTTGCTTTTGAAAGCACACAATCACGAATACTGCTACAAAGCTCAATTTCTCTATCCAGTTTAAAATAAAAAAAAACCAAGGAGCTGTTAAAGGTGGGTGACGAGGAGGCAGCAGTTTGTCCACCGGTTACATGCTGCTGTACCATGGAGCTAATGGCATTACGAGAAGGAGCATTTTCAGTTTGCAGATCTGATGGAAAATACCAGATTTGTCAATAATTGAATTCTGAAACAAACAGGCCAATTACCCAGATGCTGTAGCTTTTGTTCCTGTGATGGGCAGGCAACCGTCCTTGCTTGTACCTGTCCCTACCGATTCTTATTAGGCATCCTTCAAGTTCCTCTTTTATTTTTCCCATTTTCATAACAACTGCATTATGATGTGACATATCTTTTCCAGATATTTTGCTTGAATAAATAAGTAGGATATTAAATTCAACTAGGGTATTAGATTATAAATTAGTTCTGTAACAGGCGTCATAATGTTATTTAGATTTTCCAGTTTACACAGACCTTGTAGCAACTCCCAAGAGCTACGCTGCAGAATTAGGGGAAGATGTGAGTTGATGTAAGAAAATTGGTTTTGGTAATATGCTGATGTCAGTAGAGTTTTGCTGTGTGGAAAGATATTTAAATTAACGTTTTTACTTACTCCATTGTACAAACTAAAGATTGGTAATGATTTCAAATTACTGATGTGTTGGCATTTGGACTGTGCAAACATAACCATAAATGTCTTTTCCCTAGTAGGACGATATTTATATCGTGAGTTTGTGTACGAGTTTTATTTTTTTTAACACACAGAGTAACGTATTCCATTCTTCTCTGTAACATAAGCATTTCATTTCACGTCAGGAGAATGAAAACATTTTAAGAGTGTTTTTAGATGGAAAAAACCCCACCCACCGAGGCTGGCTAACAGGTGCAGAGCTCTCTGTGTCAAGCAAGAAAGCCCAGCTTTACAGTGCTGGGCTTGAATAATTGTATCATGATTAGCAAAGCTGGTGATGCTGTATTGGTGAGAGAGATGTGAAAACATGCACATTTATAAGTACATTTATTAGTCAGATGGATGGTAATGGTAACCTGAAGAGAGAGCTTCTAAGTTGAAAGATTTATAGCTGCTTACACAGGTATTCTGTAAATATGGGAATCCATACCCACTGTGATGTTTTATATATTCAGCGCAAGGGGAAAGGTGAAAAATAGCTGTGAAAGGAAGTAGGTGTCCTCCTGAGCTGTTTTCTGAGATGATGGACAGCAATATTGGTAGGGGTCTTAATTAAAATCAAACCAAACAAAACCCCACCCCGGTTGCTTTTAATAATGAGGAATACCGGAGTAAGGAAACAGATTATCTCCTTCTCCAGAGAAAATTGGCAGATGGAGAAAATGTATGTGCCGGTATCAGCAAGATTGCCTTGAAACCCCCCTCTGCTGCCTGTTGCTGAGGTGCTATTTCACCGTCTTCCTTCAGGGCTGTGGGGAGGCAATTCAGGGCTGAAGGTGGATTTTGGTGCCCCTTCTCCTTTGCCTCCTCCCAACCCCTGCTGTGACAGCCCTCGGGGGAAGGCCATGCCAAGGGAGACCTTATCCAGGAAACCTCTCCCCATCGCCTGTGGGAACAGCAGATGATAATGTCCATGTTTGTGTTTTCTGCAAAATATTGTGGTCTTCCCCAGGAAGAGGGAGATGGTAATGGAGCTACACACAGAATCATAGAATCATCTAGGTTGGAAGAGACCCTTGGGATCATCGAGTCCAACCATCTACCCCACTCTACAAAGTTCTCCCCTACATCATATCCCCCAACACCACGTCTAAACGACTCTTAAACACGTCCAGGGATGGTGACTCAGCCACCTCCTTGGGCAGCCTATTCCAATGACATCTTTATTTCTTTTTTTGTTTCCAGCTGTAGTTGTGTGTATACCTCCTGTAGCCTTGGGAACTACCAGCCCCAGCTTACTGCATCTCCAAAATATGGGCACCTGGTGCCAAGCGACAGTTTAGACAGAATTGGTCTAAACTGGGAGTAATTCTGGTGTGAAAGAACTTAGGGAGTTTTGAAGTAGGGATGAGAGAAGGCTCAGGCTTGACATTTTACTGCACAGGTCCTTCATGTTTCATCTCTCCTCTGCACAGAAATATGGATGTGTGATGTTGTGGGTTCTTACAGGTACCTCAGGCTGTGGGGTCCTCTTCCTACAGCTCTTACCTTGCCTTTGGAGGTTGATCTTCCTTCATGAGGAACCAGTTGTTCTCTGATTAGCTGACCACCATGATTTTATAGATGAATGGAAAAGCTTAGCTCCAGTTCATGTATGGTATGTGTGGTCTTTCTTTGCTTTAGTACCTGCTTAAATGTAGTCTATACAAATACACAAATAGTAAAGTTAATGGGTGATTGCCAGCTACATGATCTTTAGTGACCAGGCTCCTTAATTAAGTGCTCTAAATCACAGAATCACAGAATGCTATGGGGTTGGAAGGGACCTCTGGAGATTATCACCTGCCAAAGCAGGTCCTTCTAGAGCAGGTTGCACAGGAATGTGTCCAGGTGGGTTCTGAATGTCTCCAGAGAAGGATACTCCACCACCTCTCTGAGCAGCCTGTTCCAGGCCTCACAGGAAAGTTCTTTCTCACATTTAGATGGAACTTCTCATGTTCAGGTTTGTGCCCATTTCCTCTTGTCCTGTCACTGGGTGCCACTGAAAAAAGACTGGCCCCATCCTCCTGACATCCACCCTGTAAGTATTTATAGCTGTTGATCAGATCCCCCCTCAGTCTTCTCTTCTCCAGACTAAAAAGAAGACCCAAGTCCCTCAGCCGTTCCTCATAAGAGAGATGCTCCAGGCCCCTCATCATCTTTGCGGTCCTCTGAATTTAGGAGCCAAAAATAAGTTTTTTAATAAAAAAAGTAAAATTCCAGGGGCATATCCTAATGCTGCAGAGGCTGATAATGAAGGCATGCTCCCATCTAGTGTTCCTGTGCAAGTTCATGAGTCTGGGGCACGCTTTTATATGCAAAACATGTCTGGAGCCCATATTCCTTGTCGCGTCACGGACACGCGATGTACATCCAGTGTTTAGAATGCGATTTGTCATCTAAATGTAGCTGGTGTTAGAGCCTGAATGTCTCGTTACTGTGAAACATTTTGCTGCTTTTAAAACAACTTGAACAAAGAGAGCACTTCATACTGCGCTTTGATGTGTGTCTTTATTGAAAAAGCTCCTCTCCATTGCCGAGGCACTGAAGCATTTGCATTAAGTGATACAGGAGATGCCATAGCAATTTCATGAGAATTACCCTTTGCAATGAATGTTAGATTAAACACCTAAGTAAAATCCCTTGGAAGTGGCCAGAAGATAAATTAGAGCAGAGCTGTACCTCGGTACAATTAAATTATGTACCTTCCTTTAAAGAATGTTTTTAATTGATTTGGTGCATACTCTTTAGTTAGTTAATAACGAGTGTTGTACCTGTGGCTATATGATCGCTCATGTGAGTTAGATTTACAGCTCTAAGAAACTCCCTTTATCAAAGAAAACAATTTCATAAAGGGGCTGTCCCCTCTCCCTGCTCGGTTGCTGATAATGTGTCTGGACGGTTTTCTGATTAGTGCTCCAGTCTTGCACTAATATTGAAGATGTTCTTCAGCAGATAAATGTAGGGTTATCACATCATTTTAGCAACCTAATTTGTTCCTCGCTCACACACGACAGCAACTGTCACGTCTCAAACCCTTCCTCTCCATTAGGGCTTCTGCAGCACTGCAGAAATGAAGGTAGGAGGGGGATGAGCATTGGAGAAGAGAACAAAGATGAGGATACAAAAATGTAGAGGAAGGAGTTGCAAGTAGTTGGAAATTTTGCCAGAACAGAATTTCCTTCTACTTTTACTTCTGAGGAAGCTTGAATCTAAATGGTCCTTGTAACTCCCAACGTAGCTGATAGGAATTACAGATCTTTAATACCCATCAGTATTGGACACAAATGTCATCATTTGAAGGTTATGCCAGGTGTTATTTTTCAACTTTGGACCAACTTCCCTTTCATTTCTCACCTGTTAACATTTTACCAAGCCTACACCTACGCTGTAATCTAAGATAAGAATTTTCAAAACCTTGTACCTGAAGTTAGATACCTGTATTTAGAAATGTTGTGATGATTGTCAGAGAGAAAAAGATCTTTCCTTAGCAAGGGACACATATATCAATGGAAAAAGAGGTATGGAACTTGGGAAGAGAGAAAGGGCCTGAGGTGGATGCCTGTCATTGCTCACAGAAGTCCTGCCATTGGAGAAGGCCCACCAGAAGCCAGGTGCAGCCCTAGGCAGACATGGTGGAGCCCCTTTCAAGTCATTTTCTCCACCAAAGTCCTAAGAGGTCACAGTGGTGAGAAGGTATCTTGATGGTTGCTGTGGTTACTAATTGTGATGACCAATTCTCCTGATAAGCTTCTGGGCTTTAAGGGTGATGGTCCATCCTGCAGATTGGGCAAGAAGATTCCTCTTTGTTTGGGGAAATCTTCTTAAAGGCTTTCTCTTCTCAGCCCTGCTTGGGCAGCTGTGTAAGTGCCTCAAATCCCCACTTGGGCTCAATGAGGACCCATTTCTTGTCTTCATTCCCTCTTGGTTTTAAAAAACCAAAAGAACCCTTGGAGTTACACATTTTATTTTTTTTTAAATTCAGATAATGATCTCAACCTCTAAAATGAGAATCCAAATGAAAAAAAAAATATAAAAATCCACCTAACAATTAGATAGCTAATGTTTGCATAATTTTAATTATCACACATTGCAATTATTTCTAATTCATTTCAGTGTACAAATCACTATTTTATATATGGCATGTTGTTAATGTTTACTACTATAATTACTAATTTGCAATATAAGGCAGCAATTTTATAGTTATTCAGTTATGTATAATTATTATGTCAAATAGGAGATGGCAATTAACACTGAAATGTATTAGAAATGATTGTACTAACATCAGTCTAAGAATATTTGACACGTACTTGTCACAGAGTGGAAGATGGACTGCATTTTCCCACTCTTTTCCCCTAACTGTGCTTTCAGACGGTGTATTTGTGTGAGATCCCAAAGGATTTAATCCTGAAGATATTCCTATTTCACCATCACATTGACCGAAAAAGTTTGAGCT
The DNA here is from genome assembly GCA_013400375.1 of Thinocorus orbignyianus. Taxonomy (NCBI): domain Eukaryota; kingdom Metazoa; phylum Chordata; class Aves; order Ciconiiformes; family Thinocoridae; genus Thinocorus; species Thinocorus orbignyianus. Next base: position 67,527 of record VXBW01007517.1, on the reverse strand, counting down.
AGAACTAACGAGCAAAACCCAGGGAGTTTTCTGTAGCCAAATCTTGTGCGTGAGGCTTCAGGGTTTAGGTGCCTTGTTCTACATAAGCATTTCAGAATGTCAGCAGCATCAGTGGCTGCTTGAAAAGGAGATCATAGAAGCATAGAATCATGGAATCATAGAATGGTTTGGGTTGGAAGGGACCTTCAAGATCACCCAGTTCCAACCCCCCTGCCATGGGCAGGGACACCTCCCACCAGACCAGGTTGCTCCAAGCCCCATCCAGCCTGGCCTTGAACCCCTCCAGGGATGGGGCAGCCACAGCTTCTCTGGGCAACCTGTTCCAGTGTCTCACCACCCTCACAGCAAAGAATTTCTTCCTAGGATCTAATCCAAATCTCCCCTCTTGAAGTTTAAAACTGTTCCCCCTTGTCCTATGGCTCCACTCCCTGATAGAGTCTGTCCTCATTTCTCCCATAGCCCCCCGTTAGGTACTGGAAGGGGCTCTAAGGTCTCGTTGGAGCCTTCTCTTCTCCAGCTCTCTCAGCCTGTCTTCATAGGAGGGGTGCTCCAGCCCTCTGAGCATCTAGGGAATAATTAAAGAGGGGAAAAAATTCTGATTTAGAGAATCTAAATTAGCGCTGTCACTTAAACTTTATTTGTGGCAAAATAGTCTGTGACAATTCCTTTTTTTTTTCCAATTTTTTTCTTGGGGATTTAAAATCCGGGCAGTTCTAAGCCCCGCTAAACAAAATTCATGGCTGTACATCTTAATAAAGCAAAGAAAGGCTCGTAGTGTGTCAAACAAATCCACCTCCTTCCTCTGGCTGAGGCGTGAGGCTGCTCTCGCGGCGTGTGGCAGGGGGGGATCCAAACAGGGCCCTGGCTGTGTGAGCAGAACGGTATTGACTTATATCAGTCCTTTCTCCTGCTTTAAAATTGATCCCCTTAGAAAAGTTAAATATCACCTCTGTTTGTAGATTGCTAGACAGCTATTAAGATAATGCTTTTATAAATACAGATGGTGCCCTTATCAAAATTACATGGCAGTAAATAGATGCCAGTAGAAATAATATGACACTTTGATTAGCTAATAAAAAGAAGCGCAAATAGAATGGGGATGCTAAGTTGCTCTGACAGTTTTCATACTGTCTTATTTATTGCTTATTTAGCTTTGATAAGTTTCTATTACAGCCTTTGCTTCTTAAGCAATTCCTTTGAACTTTTAATTTTTAAACAGTAATCTGTATTTTATCGACTTGGGTGGCAAATCCTCGTTGTCAATAAGCTCTTCATCATGCTTCTAAATGTTATCATTCTTTTTAAGAGTAAATTGATAGGCCAAATTGCAGGCTGTAAGTCGTGGAGATAACAGCGGCAAAGAGCGCCAATTAATATGTTACATGAAAATTATTGATGAGAGCAAATGATTGCTGGAAATTTGGCAAGCAATATTGGTTCGCTGATGTGGCGGCTTGTTATGCCACGGGAGACAGAGTGAAAGTCTTGTGGAGGGCTCTTAACGCTTTGGGGATGGACTTGTACAGTTGTCCAAGTGCTCAGGGAGAGAGTCTCAGTTGTTCAAAACCGGTGTAACTCCATCTCTTTTAAATCTAAATCTCTTTTAAACCTGCTGATAATAGGTATGAGGGAAATGCTGCCTCATTGATGCAGTTGTTCTTGGGATGGTTGATGGCAGTGGTAATCAAGAAGCAAAGCAAGCAGGTGAGAAGAGCACAAATAGTATGTGAGTCACTAATTTGGTCCCACTGGTTTAATGCTGACCAATATTTCTGCCTTTTTGGTACCTAACAAAATTTGACGTAGTAACTTGAAAGCAGAAAGTGATTATAAGTTGCCATGGGTTTTAAAATCTTAGAAGCTTCTGGCTGGCCCTGCTCTCGTAGAGAGTATGAGGTTCAGTTTTGGTCTTTTGATGCAATCTGTTACTAATAACGATCCTGTGGTGTAGCAGTGCTCTCAGAAAATGAGGTGAACCTAGATCTCCTCTTCTACAGAGACAGAAAGGTCTCCAGGGACACCTCCCACCAGACCAGGTTGCTCCAAGCGCCATCCAGCCTGGCCTTGAACCCCTCCAGGGATGGGGCAGCCACAGCTTCTCTGGGCAGCCTGTTCCAGTGTCCCACCACCCTCACAGGAAAGAATTTCTTTCTGGAATCTAATCTAAATCTCCCCTCTTTCTTTCTGTCTTTACAGACTCTGCCTACTGCCAAGGCTGAGCCTTTGGGGGTGAAAATGTGTCTTCTCACATTTAGAGAGTTGGTGTGAGGACGAGTAACCTGTGTAAAGACTGTGGGCTTCATGGAAAGTTCCATCTTCACTGGGAAATGTCAGTGGAAAAGGCAAAGGCATCTTTTAGATGATTTCTCTGAGGCCCCTTGCCATGAGGGTTCCTTGGGAAGGGGTTTGGTTTGGGGTTATGAGAACATCTTACCCCTGATTAATCCTATAAATTTAGCCTAAACATTGCTAGTAGCTCATTGTCAGAGCGTGGGTGGGATGCACCTACTTTCCCTATCTAGTTGCCAGATGGAAAAAATCCTTTTGGATGTCCAGACCCCGGCTGCATGGGCCTAATGGAATCATGTTGCTGTTTGTGCTTTCACCTTTTTGTTATAAAAATTTAAAAACCTATTTTCCAAATAAATAAATTTCAGAAATCCCAAACCATAACAAAACCCCCCTTCAGATTTCACATCTTTATGGCTATATTGTCAACTTGATGCATGAGGGTTTTAGCTGTGCAAATCCCTTTAATGCAAGTGGGAGTTGTACAGCTAAAGATTTATGCCTTGACTTCAGAATAATATTCCTTCATCTTTCTTTTTTTTTTCTTCTTTTTCTCCTTTCTCCCTATTGATTCCCTCCCCAGATTTCCCCTTTTGCTCTTTAATGAAAACCACAGGCTAATTCAGCGCTTCTCTTGCTGTAGTGAGAGGCAGGATCTGTTCCTACTCACTGAACAGACCTAAGTCCAAGGGAGTAATATGTGAAGGTAGTGATAATATGTGATTATGAAAGTGATAGTGAAAATCCTTTATCTCATCAGCAATTCCCACCCCCTCCTGGAAAAGAAGTGTGAAATAGTCAATACTGCAGGACCCCATCCCAGTGAAAAACCTTCTTTTTTTAAAAAAAACAGGGTGGGTTTTTGGTTTTTTTCAGGATGACTGTGTCAGTCTTTCTGGCTAAAATTTCCTTCACTGCTTATAAGTAATGTGGTTGACACAAACAGATGTACATAAATCTAACATTTCAAGGAAGATCATGCCATATCCTATCTATATGACAGGGCAGGATTTGAGCAGTCTTGTGCTAGCCTGTGGGCATAATGCAAATTCCCTGGGCTGGAGAGACTTGCTTTTGCTCCAATATTTCAATCAGTTGTCACCTCATTTTGAAAAAAAAAAGTAAAAATAAAAAGGGCTTTCTCTACACTGCTGGGTTGTAGAGGGTTTCCTTCCTTTTATTAGGAAGGGATGATTGACCTTAACGTAGAACCATTTGGGACTGTGAATGATAAAAACCTCAGTTTATAATAGAAAGTGCATTCTCTCCCTTCGTTGTCTTTCATCCAGAGAATTTGCATTGCTTCCCGGTGTACAACCTGGGAGAATAGTTTATTGTCCACGTAGTAGGTGGTGTTCTTTTATAATCCAAGGGAAAAGGCAGGAATTGTGGCCCTTCTGGCCGGGATGATAATCCTCCTCCACAGCCCCCATCACTGTGTGGCCCAGGTGGAATTCACAGCACCTTAAAGGAAGGCGTTTTGCCAAAACGTTTTGTCTAGGGAATGGCAGAGATTAAAGCCCTTCTAGCTCTGATTGGATTACCAGGGACCAGGAGCACTTTAATCTCTACCACTGTGGCTTTGGGGGAAGCCAGTGATTGAGACGTGTGGCAGGACCAGGCTGAAGAAGCGGATGACTGCGCTTAGCTCTTTAATCTTCTAGTCCTGTGGCCGTAGTAGAAAAATATTTAACTGTTGCAGCAGAGAGAGGGAGAGAGAGAAAGAGGTGGGGAGTAGTTCCTTTACCTTTTTACTGAGTGAATTAAATACAAATTGCACTCTCTCTCCCCTCCAGTGGAAGCATCCTCTGTGCGATAGCTCGGCTCGGAGCCGCCTGAGCCCCTGCTCAAAACACAATATTGGGTAAGCTGGTGGTTGAGATTACTGTAAGAACATAATAGCCAATACTGCAAATCAAAGGTCTCTATAACCCAGTACCATGTCTCAGACCAGCAGCAGATGCCAGTGGAAGGGTATTAAGACAGAGTATATTTAAAGTGACTTTTTCCCCCCCCCCCAAGGCTGACAATGCTTAGTATTTTCGGGACACTTCTTGAATAATTTATATTTAAGTGATGTAAAACTGGCTGCCAACAGCTGTTCAAGAGTGATTCCAGGTATAGGAATGCTCTTTTGGAGAAGGGAGGAACACAGAAGCATAACGTGTCAGGAAGAAGGGACCAGTCCTTTATCAGTGGTGCCCAGTGATGGGACAAAAGGAAACAGGTGCAAACTCAAACATAGAAAGTTCCATCTAAACATGAGGAGGAACTTCTTCACTTGGAGGGTGGCAGAGCCCTGGCAGAGGCTGCCCAGAGAGGTGGTGGAGCCTGGTCCTTCAGTGAACTGGCTGCATAGAATCATAGAATGGTTTGGGTTGGAAGGGACCTTCAAGATCTTCGAGTTCCAACCCCTCTGCCATGGGCAGGGACACCTCCCACCAGACCAGGCGTGTTTGACCTTTGTGAAAATCTGGAGAACTTCAATTGGAAGCGTGTCTGATGCCATGTAGACATCTTTAATTTTTAAATGATCCTTCAGACTAGGAGGGTAAAACTGTGTAATCCTTATGTTTTATGTGCTATTGTTGCCAGCCTTTGGTGGTGAGAAGCTAAATATTTTTGTCATTTTAGTTAGCTTATATATGCTGTTCTTCGTTTGCTGGCAAAGTGAAATGTTTGATGTGTCCCACCCCTGATGTCTGCATTTGGATGCAGGATGAAGTGAAATGAACCCTAGAAGCCAAACACTGAGTTCCTTTCCGTGCTTTTATTAGCTTTTAGTTGGCGAATTGTAGGGGCTTTTGTGTAGAGAACATAGCATTGTAAAAAGGGTGGATGTTTATGAAAAAGGCACAGAATAACTTCATAAATACAGTATATGTGTGAGGAGAATGGATGCTCTTTCGCTAAGTACAGAAGCTACATATGGTGCTGATAGCAAATGCCATATGGTTGCAGAAGAGGCTGCATTTGTATGGTGCCTTTCCCTGAGACCTACTAATCTGTGAAAAATAACAATTCTGTTTAATGCTGCTGTTTGTGGCCTCTTGGTTTTCTCTCTTTTTACGCCTGTGAAATGTACCCAGTCAGAAGGGACATGGATGTATAGGTCTGCTCTCCTCTTTGAGGCTGCTTAATCCTAACAGTGCCCCTCTGGAAGATCCAAAATGCCTCTTTTAATGATGGTGCTGCATAATTAGCTTGGTTTTTATGTTATTTTTCTGGTGCTCCAAATCCCGAGTCCTGAGCTCCCCAGTGACACAGCTTCCAAAGGGAAGTTCTCATTCATCACCAGTGTCACCTGTGGCTTGCTGGCAAGGATGCTCTCCTAGGAGGCATACGCTTGAATCTGGACTCTCAGTCTGGGAAGAGGCTTGGATCCAGGTGTCCCACCTTTCTGTTGCCGTAACCACCAGTGCATGGCGTAGCAGCTACTGACAGCATCTCCTCTGCTCCATGATTCTCTATGGAGCTGCTGCTGCTACTTTCAGGGAACAGCAGTAGGTGCTTACGCCCAGGAGAGGGTTCTGGGCTGTGGATGGAGACAACCACCTGATGCCTTGTCTTAGGGAATTTTGGAAGGGAATAAGACTTTGAATATACTCATTACTAAGCTGTCCTCTTTGGCTATGTGCCCATGCTCTCAGTATGGGTCTTCTGAGGTTTCTCACGCTCCAGTGCCCTCCTGAAGTTGACTTCTCTGCACCCTTGGGGCTTATGTGTCTACCTCTGTGTTCCAGGTTCCCTTCTGGGACCAACTTTCTAAATATGTGTGCCTTGCGATGCCTAACTCTAGGTGTCCAAGCCCTTTATGGGATCCAACCTGCAGCTTAAACCTGCTTAGTTAGAGATCCGATTAGATAGCAGCCATACCTCCTATGGTTGCTGCTTCCAGGAATATCCCTTGCTTTTTAATCTAAAAGTGTTTGGATTAACTAGATCTCTCTCTCTGAATGTACCATGCATAAATGTACCCTGCACAGCTGCTGGAAATTCTTGGTATTTTAAAGTGGGTTTTAATTTTTATTATTTTATTTGTTGGTTGAAGAAAAGCATTTGGAAACGGATGTGTGAGTAATTTGGTTGGGCAGGCATTTTAGCAGCAGGCAACAGAGAGTTAATTCAGGGTGTTGTCAGAGTCTTTCAGCTTTGAGCACGTTTCGGATTCGGAAGACAGCCATATAGAAAAGAATGTTATGTTAATGTGACAGCAGTCAGAGGCGCTGCTATTGAAAACTCACTGTTGCTCTCCCCTCCAAAATTAACATCATAACCTTATGTCAGTGACTCACTATTATCCTAATACCTGTTTTTGGATTCTGTCCAGTCCCATTAGATATCCCCGTGTTGATTGCTCTGTTACTGGTGAATGTTAATTGCCTCCAATCTCAGCGGAGTTCAAAAGCTGGGGGAAAAAGTACTGACTGGTAAAGCTGCTGGTTTTATTAACAGGCGAGTAAATAATAAATCTGTTCGGAGATTTGTGTGAAGTGCCTGAGACAGGAGATATAAACAGCTGATCTTCTTTGCATGGCTATCACATGTTAGTTAATGAGATAGCAGAGCAAAGCCACCCCGGCTCTCCACACTGAAATGATATCAGTAACTCCTGCCCACGGTGGATGTTGAAGAGGTAGTTGGGCTCCCTGTCCATCCCGTTGGGATGCTCGTCTGCTTGACATTAAATGATGCCCCTTATTACCTTTTAAGATGCTCTTTAGAGTTAGTGGGACTGTTTCATTGGAATGATGGTGTCAAAATATGGTTATAGCAAGGCTTGTCACATGTCATTTAATATTTTTTCCTCCTCCCGTTAATGCATATTTATGATCTTTTTAATAGAGAAACTGCTCTTTTGCTTTGCTTTAGAGGAGAACCGAGATCTTTATTACTTGTCTGCTTTTTTCCTGCTTGTTTTAATTACAGAATTTTAAACAAAATCCCTGTGTGCTCCCCCTTTTTCACACCAGGAACCTCTAGGTGGAAAATCCCCGGTATAATCCCATTGTGGGTTTGCTTCTTGTAGAGTATTTTTTGGTTTAGGTACTTCTCTCAGTAGTTTTTAGTTTGTAAAAACGTTGGTAGCACTCAAGGAGCTGAAATAAGTGATGTGAAGAATATACTGTAATCACATCCTGCAGAATAATTACATATTTTATATCACTGGTTTTCAGTCGGCAGATAATACTTAATCTCCTAGTAGAGATCTGTAATGACTCATTTTAGACACTGACCCTCTAACTTCATTTCAGGAATAAAATATTCCCTAATCCAGTAATGTCTGCCTATACCATCGTGTCATGTAGATAAAGAAAAGCAACTCCAGGCCCCCGCTGCTGGATTGCTTAACAAAAATAAATGTCAGCAGGTGAATTGCTTGCTGAACGCTGGGCTGAAGTCAAACGGGAGCCGAACGTCTGCTACGGCTGTCTAAAATCTGCATGACGAGCAGGTGAAGTTGCTATTTTTGTTACTTGAAAGGAGCGTTAGGCCGATATAATGAAAAGCATGCCCAATCTTAACTGGAATTACATTGATCTGATAGGCAGAGCGTGTCCAGATTAACAGGGTTGTGGGGTTTTTTTAAGCAGTGTAAAAGTGATTTCGATAAACCGGGCCGGTGGTGAAAACACGAAGAGAAGCCAAGAATTTCATTTTGAGTCTTAGTCCGGAGAAACCAAACCTGAACAAAGAAGGTGGGAGAGAGAAGCAGAATAAATAATAGCATTTTTCTTTTTGGGGAAATGAGTTTGTTAGGCAAATAGTGCTTATTTTTATTAAAACACTTGTGAGCATGTGAAGCTTGTCCAGGTTTTCACCAGATGTGGTGAGAAGTACACCTAGGAAACGAGCACAGCGCCAAGGACCGTGTGTTTGGGAGGTCTCTAAAGTAAAGATGGTGGTGATTAAAATAAGCTTCTTTAGCCACGCTGAAGCACATAAGTAGCTGCCAGGATTTCACAGCTTCTGAGCATTAAGAATGTCCCATTCCTTTCCATGCTGGAAACGCTGGTTGTGATCTTCTGTAGCTGGTCAGGGTGAAGATGGGCTTTTCTTTCCAAGCTCTGTTTCACTGCATCCCTCCGCTTCTGATCACATTTATGAAGAATTTCAGCCAGTAGAAGGACTCTGCATGTTACACTTTTCTGTACCATTTTACATTTCATTTTGCATTTTTAGAGTCCACGGTAATACAGACTGTAAACCAAGGCCCCCCCCAAAAAGAGAATGAATAAAAGATTATTTACTTTTTAGTTTTACCTACTTGATATTTTGCTTTCTCTATGTATAAATACATTCATGTTTAATATTAAATCATATTTCTGTAGTTTTCCTGTAGCCCTGAAGCATGTGCTTGCCCCTTGAAGCCAGAGGATTTTTGTTTTTCTAAGTGGTACAGAGTGGGGCTACCAGTGATTATTGCAAGTTTTTGTGCCACAGTTTTATGTCCCATTTTCCCTCTGGGATTTGAACAGCCCCAACACCTCCTTCTTTTCCCTGCTGGAACAAATTTCCCATTTCTGCCAGGGCTGTGCCGGGCCAGAGGAGAAAGCTGGGTGTCTTCATGCATGCAGCAGGGAAGGTGACAAGGTCTTCCTGCCTCATCATCTCTGCTGGTAGGTGTTCACTCAAGCCAGGGAGCCGAAAAAACCTGCCCCAGGCTAAAAGAAAGGTCGTTTTGTGCTACTTGACTGCCATGAGGGCATGGACATGGAACACCAGTTTGTTCAGCATGGGCTGACCTGCTGGAGAGCAGCTCTGAGGAGAAAGACCTGGGAGTCCTGGCAGACAACAGGATGACCATGAGCCAGCCATGTGTCCTGGTGGCCAAGAAGGCCAATGGCATCCTGGGGGGACATCACGAAGACTGTGACCAGCAGATGGAGGGAGGGCATCCTCCCCCTCTGCCCTTGTGAGGCCCCATCTGGAGTCCTGTGTCCAGTTCTGGACTCCCCAGTTCAAGAAGGACAGGGAACTGCTGGAGAGGGTACAACAAAGGACCACTGAGATGATGAGTAGCCTGGAGCATCTCTCTGATGAGGAAAGGCTGAGGGAGTTGGGTCTTTTTAGTCTGGAGAAGAGAAGACTGAGGGGAGATCTCATAGACACCTATAAATACCTCAAGGGTGGGTGTCAAGAGGATAAGGCCAGTCTTTTTTTTGGCCCAGTGACAGGAAAAGAGGAAATGGGCACAAACTTATATGTAAGAAGTTCCATCTAAACATGAGGAGAAGCTTCTTTCCTTTGAGGGTGGCAGAGGCTGCCCAGAGAGGTGGTGGGATCTCTGTCTCTGGAGACGTTCAAAACCTACTTGGGCATGTTCCTGTGCAACCTGCTCTGGGTGGACCTGCTCTGGCAGGGGGGGTTGGACTAGCTGATCTCCAGACGTCCCTTCCAACCCCACATCATTCTGTGATTCTGCTGAACACAGGCACTCTGCAGCGCTGTTAAACACTTGACTTGGCTCTAAAAATGAAATGAAAAACCCCAGGTGTGGTAGTTCTGTGTGGTTCAAGTTCATCTTAGATGTAAACATCACCTTGCATTTGCATAAATTATAAGAGTTTATGCTGAGGATTAATTTGGGCCGGTGACTCTGCGAAGATGAAATTCTTTGTGTGCTTGTGGATTATGGTGTCAAGAGAGGGGATCACTTTTGCTGGAGAGTGTCTACGAGAAATAGGACAAAAATAGAATAATTTCCATAGCTTAGAAAAAAAAAAACCCATGGAATCATAAAGAGTAATCAGTTATTGGAAAGAATGAATTTTGTGCTCCTAATTTGCAGAAATCCCAGCAGTTGCTACTGTGCCCGACCACTCGCTAATACAATAAAATATAATTACATAATTAAATACAGTATAGGATTTCCATAATAGGGAACTTTATTTCCTTGTCACAATATGCGAGTTGCTGCTGTTGAAGCCCAGAGTTCAGTCCTGGAACTATTATTAGACATTAACATACCACGTACTAGGCAGGATTTCTCCTACAGGGGCATTTCCACATGCAGGTGAAAATTCTTTGCTGCTGATGGTGGAAACCTTCATGAGGTTGCCCAAGATGCACCTTTTGGATGGAGCAGTATCTTCTGAACCAAATCTTACTTTGTTAACTGCCTGCATTGCTCTTAGTCCAGATTCATGCGATCAAATTCATGCAAATGAGTGACTTGCTGAGGTAGAAATTTCCTTAGACCCTGATTCCCTACTGCTGATGCCACTGGAAACTAGAATAATTAGAATTGCAGGAGCAGACACTTAAACTTAGCTACAATAGAGTCTCTGTTGGGGTGAGTACTGTCTGTTGTGATACAGAAGCATTAATCCTAGTTTTATTGCTCTTTTTCCATTTGGACTGGTATTTGTGTGAAGTTGTGCAGTGTACGAGACTGGTTTGTAGCTGGCAGAAACAGGAGAAAAACAACTGGATCCAGAGCTAGCAATCTTAGCAGGAAAGGTCATCATGGAGGTGGCATCCTTGAAGCTTCTAGAACTTTTAATGGGGGGAGGATTTTTGATGTTTGTGTATTTGAGGTCCGACAGAAGACATTACCTGCCCTTTAGATTTCTTTTTTTTTTTTTTTTTTTTTTGGNTTTTTTTTTTTTTTTGGTACAAAATAGACATATAAGCGACAAGATAGAGACTGGGAATTAGGTTTTGGAGAATACAAATGAAGCCATGTGAGCTGTAATACAGCATCCAAATAATCATTGTGAAAATATGTGTCTTTTTGTGTCATCCAGATTCACATAAAGACAAAGGTGAAGTGGTGAATCACAGAATCACTATGGGGTTGGAAGGGACCTCTGGAGATCAACTAGTCCAACCTCCCTGCCAAAGCAGGTCCACCCAGAGCAGGTTGCACAGGAACATGTACAGGTGGGTTTGAATGTCTCCAGAGATGGAGACCTCACCACCTCTCTGGGCAGCCTCTTCCAGGGCTCTGCCACCCTCCAAGTGAAGAAGCTCCTCCTCATGTTTAGATGGAACTTCTTATGTTCAAGAACAGTTTTGGTTATCTGCAGGGCAGCTGCTACTGACAAGTAGTGGCTGATTCTGATTTTGCTTTCAGTTTCTCTTTGAATACCTTCCTTCCACCCAAGCTTCTGCCCTTGCCCCGTTTCCACTCCGATCGGCTTGTTTTCATTTATTGCAGTTCATCAGTGGCCTCGTCCTCATCTCATTAAAATCAATGGCAAAGCTATTACTGACCTCAGCGATGCAGGAAAAATCCCAGGTCTACAATTCCTTGCTTACCCTAATCAGTCAGCTCATCATCATTAATTTAATGTATCTTAAAATCCATCGAAAGACGGCATACCCTTCCTTTGCCTGCTAACACACGGAGTGAGTAATCCTGAGCCTTCAAGCAGGAGCTGGTATGATGAATTTCTCCCGAGCCCAGCAATCACCTTGCTTTTGCTTTCAGAAAAGCTAAAATAAGGGTTTGAAACACTGCAAAGACCTCGGGGTTGGCACGTTGTGTTTGTCGGCTACAGAATCTACTGACTTTTGAGTAATCTGCGTAGATGTGCGTGTAGAGTACTTCCACGGTCATAATCTTGAATAGTTCAAATTTAATTATGATGAGAGATCCTGTATTTAATTTACATGTAAAATTAACAGAAAATATGCAGAAAGCTAATCCTATCCTGAGACTGACGCCGAATATTTCTGAGCTAAAATGTTTGTAATATAGAAGTCTTATTAAAATTCCTATTTCTTACACATTTTGGTGGTAACTTGGTTTAAAAATTGCAAGACTGTAGTTTCCGTTTGACTGAGAGAAGAATTATGGGACTGTAGACAGACTAACTGCAGTTTTAACAATGCTAAAATCCATTATAAATCAGAAAAGGAGGGAAAAAAGTACACATGCCATAATAATAATTTATTTGACGGCGGTATTGAATATACATACAGCTCACAGATTATGCGTTTCTAGTACACTAAAAATAAGAAGGCTAAGCACAGGAACATTATTTTTAATATGAGGATGCAATGCTAAAGAGGAGAGAAGTTTTTGGAATGATAATCAGGCTGGCGGAGCACCGTGTTCTGCTGGCTCCTGGTTCCGCAGCCTCCTGCGCCAGATGCAAAATAAAAAATAAATACAAAAAACCCACAAAAATAAAGCAAAGAGGGCAATACAATTGTCCTCTCTATATTTTTTCCCCCATATTTTTGTTAGGGAGATTTCTCCAATTACTGGAACTGTTTATTGGGCTACAGCTGCCCAAAGTCCAGTTGCAAAGCTCCAGTGTGGATTAGGAGACACGTGGTGGCTTGGCTCTGTCCTGCTGGTGGGCTTTGGTGGGGTTGAGGAGTGAGTGACGGTATGATTGCCGCTTGTCAGATCTGAAGAGTGAAAATCCAGCTATTATCCCGTCCTCTCTGTTCCCCAGAGGTCAATCAAATCCCTGTGGTCACTGCTGGGATTTATTTTGGGAAGCAGACTTGGCATCAGCGCTTAGAAATACAGGTGTGGTGCTCCATCAGTATGGGTAGGTAAGGCTGTATGGATTTCAGATGTGTGAAAATGTGAGTTTGGCCTTTTTGATGTCCCCAGGAAGAGGATTTACAAGTTTTGTTTGAGGTTTCCTTTTGGCTGTCAATGATAGTGTATGTCTACCAATAACACGCTTCTCGTTGTGGTCCTTTCTTCAGGCAAAACTCTCATTCTGAAATTAAAACTCATTCTGTAGATAATCTTAGTGATATTGCAGTTATGGATGAAGGTATAACAGGGTTAGAGTGGAGGCTTAGCTGACTTCTTTATCTGTATTTACGAATTCCCTTTAATAGGAGCAATAATAAGTAGCAGCCCAAAGGTAATTGTGCTCATAGTTCAGTTGAAATCGGTTGTCCCGTAACACCGGCCTGTGCTCTGACTGCTTGGAAACTCACTGCCATGTGTTATTGCCTAATTGGTGAACTGTAATTGCCTATATTGAGAACTGATCTTAAAAGTTAATCTATGCTGGAGTCAGGAAGGTTAATTGGGGCAATCACCATCCCATAGATTTCTACTAAAGTGACACCCCCCTTAAAAGGGTTTGCAGGGAGCGCAGCGTGGTCCGTGATGAAAAATGGACAACATGTGGACATGGAGAGTGCTCGCTTTTCTCCAAAAGTTCCTCTGCGACTCATCTGCCTTCACAAGGTGCTCTGAGCACAAGATTTTGGAGGGGATGTGGTTGAGAAAAGGCCCAGAAGATTTGAATTGCAGTATTTTAGGGCAAGATCTGTCATTGTGTTGATGGTTCTAGTGGATAACTTCCCCTAAAATGCCTTTTAACGTGTTCAGTCAAGGACTTTTTGATTCGTGGAAGCTGACCGAGTAGTAGAAGTGGTGTGGGCAGCAGTGCACCCTCCCCTCACGCTGGGCTGAATAAGAAGTTCACGGATAAAACTGGAGTGTAAAACAGAGTTTCTGGAGGTGCATTGGAAGTTCTACATAGAAGGGAGGCTGCCTTTACATAATTTGAAATCCAGCCCTACTATGTGTTTCCACTATGGCAGCCGAGCCACGGGGATGGAAAGCTAAAAGATGTTGGATCATGTGGCGTCGGATGGAGATGGACTCAGTGTACTGTAGTGAAATGTCACATTCCAGGAGGTCCTGAAATTAATAGTCTCCGTGTCACACCACGCTGCAGCCTCTGTTCACGTGATGCGAGCCCTGTTAATGTGATCTACCCTGAAGTAAAGCGAGCCTTTTGCTTTATTTATGAGGATTGCGCTGCCATCGCAGCGTAGAGTGGAACATCATTTGATGACTTGGGTGTGTGTTCTCTACAAAAACCTTTACCTGAGATACTGAGCCGTGGGAAGGCTTGGAGCAGCCTCTCACACTGGCTTGGGGGCTCCTTGACACGTAACGTGATCCAGCTGGTGAACTTTATACAGCTTCTATTTCTAACTTCAACTGGTTTTCATTCTTTAGGAGAGCTTTGGCCTCACTCCAGAGGCAGGAGGATGTAACTGGATATGAGGAAGTGGGGCCTGGCTGTGGAAAGCCCAGAGATACGGGGACGGCTGGCAGGGATGCTGCTTGACGTTAGGGGAGCGGGTGATGTTCCCTGTGCTGCATCTTGGTGCTTGAAGCCCATCATCAGACCTGTCGTCAGGCAGATATTTCACATGCTTGTTGCAGGAATCCATAGAATCATTGAATTGTTCAGGCTACAAGGGGCCTTAAAGATCATCAGGTTTCACCTCCCTGCCATGGGCAGGGACACCTCCCACCAGAGCAGGTTGCTCCAAGCCCCATCCAGCCTGGTCTTGAACACCTCCAGGGATGGGGCATCCACAACTTCCCGAGTCAACCTATTCCAGTGCCTCACCACCCTCATAGTGAAAAATTTCTTCCTAAGATCTAAGCTACATCTACCCTGGTGTAGTTTAAAGCCATTACCCCCCATCCAGTCACTCTACTCCCTGGTCAAGAGTCCCTCTCCAGCTCTTTTGTAGTCTCCTTTAGGGACTGGAAGGGGCTATAAGGTCTCCCTGGAGCCTTCTCCAGGCTGAACAGCCCTCTTCATAGGAGAGGTGCTCCAGTCCTCTGATGATCTTCATGGCCTCCTCTGAACAACGCAAAGGATAATGACAAAATCCATGTTTGATGAAATGCTTTGGGTTTCTAGCACTATCTTCTCTTTGTTAGGGGTCTGGTTCTTGATGTCCCTGAAGTGCGTGAGGGAGTTATGGCAGAAGAAAGTTTGTGTGTAGGTCCATGATGGTAATGCCTGAAAGGACCATCTGGTTGATCCGTAACATCATCCCTCCAGAATTGGTTCATTTTTGCACAAGAGCTTCTCTCTTAGGGAAAACGTCTGGTACTGAAGCTGCTCATGACAGGCAGTGTACCACAGCCCGTCGTAATTGCTCCAGCAGCTAATTACCCACAAAATCAAGTCTGATTTTGTGTGACTTCAACCTCCTGCTATTAGATCTTCCTTTTATTTTCCTTGCAAAGGCAGTCTTTGCATCCCAGCTACAAATCACCACTGGACAAAGCCACGGTGTGGGTGTCAGGAGGGAGGAGAGTGGTGTGAGTGGCCAGGGTGTGCGTGAAAATGGGCCTGTCCTGAACCCAGGAGACAAAAACCTTTGAATTTTGCGTTGCCTCCAGGCAAAGTTTGAATTTTGCCTTACATTATCTCTTTACAGATTTCTGGCTTAGGTTTGTCTTTAGCTGTTGAAAGAGACATCTTGGAATACAGTCCTGTTGGCAGGTGTGCAAATATCTTCAGCTTTAACTTAAACTCTTGGTTAAGTGTACATTTTATTATAGGGTCAGAAACAATATTTCTCAATTACCATTTATTCATTCTTACGAAGGCAAAGTGAGTTTCATTTCAGTGGGAAAAAGAGAAGACAGTTAGTTTTTCAGGTTTACATTAGACCTAAATCAAAAATCCAATACTGTTCTTGGTGCAAAGAGTAAAAAATTGTATGGGAGCAGACTGTGTTTGGAGCCCTGCTCTTCTGCTTCGCAGGAACAGCAGTGGCTGCAGACCACAATTCCGTGGCTCAAGGGTCTGGCCTCTCAGTTGTCACACAGCTTGTTCCAAGCCAGGGACATGTTGGCTGAGAACTGTACCTGAGGCTCTCCAGTAGCACATGTTGAGGTTTGCTCAGCCTGATGGGTCTGGGTGGGCTCCTGACCCCGTGCAGAGGCAATGATGGTACAACTGGGTTCATCCTCGGGGGCTCCACCAGCCCAGAGGGAATGAGAGCAAACCACAGACTTCTGCAAATAAGCCTGTAAGTGAGCAAAAAGAAAGAAGAATGGTGTAGTCCTTGCAGCCTGTTGTAGTCTAAAATGTAGAGATAATGGAGATCCTCCTGTGCAACACTTCCATGACTTACCAAGCAGCCACCGCTCCTCCCAAGTGTTGGTGCACATCATTCAGCTCTTAAAAACATCAGGACCAGTGAGCAGACTGCAACCTCCCTGCAGACTTCAGGCTGATGGGGAAATGTTTCTGCCCAGAATTGAAAGGAAAATGAAATAATGAAGTAACTGTGGAAGGGCTGAGCTGTAGGTTACAAACCACATCAGTAAGAAAATTTCATGGTCAAGGGTCTACACTTCCCTGGGTCCAATTCATTTTGCTCTTCCAAGAGAAGACAAGGGCACCCCGACTGTTCTCAATTGCTATATGGAATATAGGGTGAAAGACAATCTTGAGAGTGGCTGGCTGCTGGGTTATTAAGGATATTGTATCTAATGAGACCTTGTACTTGCGAGACCTTGAAATGCACCAGTGCCTTGCTTGCTGACTGCCAACGCGAGGTGGGGAGGTCTGCATTATTCGGGTTTTCATTTTTCACTTGGATTCTTGTTATAAAGGCACCGAAAGGAGAGCTCTGCGTGTGCATGTAGCTCATTTGTGAGGCCAAGTGAGCTTAATCAGTTCCATGGGCTTCCATAAACTCATAAGGTTGCGGTACAAGTTGTGTAATCAACCATGACAAGATTATCACTTGTCTTGAGGTGTATTTAGATTGACTTTTTAGGCAACTCGGATGTTAAGTATTGAGTTTTTTCCTGAGTTGTATTGTCAGGAGAAAAATTTATCTTGAACAGCTGGTCGAAATGAAACTGTATCATCCATTAAAATTAAAATGATCATTTCTGAATAAAAGTGACTTTTAAGCTTGCTCCTGGCACCGTACTAAGAGATCAGTTTATTTCTCTCATGCACAGCACTTTTCTAATAGGAGACCATGTAATGTAATGTACATTTAACCCCTCATAGACCCTTCTGGATGTCTCACAATTCCAATGTTACGACTGGCATAACACATTTTGATCCAGATGCATAAAATAGGGATGATTAGAGGGCTGGAGCACCTCTCCTATGAGGACAGGCTGAGAGAGCTGGGACTGTTCAGCCTGGAGAAGAAAAGGCTCCGGGGAGGCCTGAGAGCAGCCTTCCAGGATCTGAAGGGAGCTACAGGAGAGCTGGGGAGGGACTCTCTGTCTGGAAGTCTAGTGACAGGACGAGGGGTAACGGTTTTAAATTGGAAGAGGGGAGATTTAGATGAGATATTAGGAAGAAGTTCTTTGCTGTGAGGGTGGTGAGGCACTGCAAGAGGTTGCCCAGGGAAGTTGTTGATGCCCCATCCCTGGAAGTGTTTAAGGCCAGGCTGGATGGGGCTTGGAGCAACCAGCTCTAGGGAAAGGTGTCCCTGCCCATGGCAGGGGGTTGGAACTTGATGATCTTGAAGGTCCCTTCCAACTCTGACCATTCTATGATTCTATGAATAGATATTTTTTTGCTCCTGGTTTCTTACGCTGGCAGATTATTTAGAGTCGGAGTGTCGTGTCGTGTCGTGCTACTGGCTTTCTGTAAAAGCAAGAGAGCTTGCTGGTGCCCTAAAACTGATGGACCACTTGGAGTTTGGAGTCTTACACTGATGAGTATAAAATTGTAGGTTTTACCAGGTTTTGATGATACCAGCAAATATATGTAACTAGGGTATAAAGTTAATCAGTTGGTGTTCAATAAAAAAGTATCATGTTTACCTCAGCCTTATAGCTGTTTTGCTCTCCTACAGGGGCTATTTTAATTAGCAGCATGAATTTTCGATAGTTTAATTTATTTTACGATTGTGTAAAAGTACACTTTTGGAAGGGTTTATTTATAAACTGCCCAGGTACTTAGCAATAACATTTCAGCAGCACCTGTAAAAGCGGGGTGCCTCATAAAACACAAGTTTTTGTTCTTCTTTTTCCTTTTCTTTGGCCTTGCCAACAGGGCAGTTACTGGAGTGTCTTATTTTCTTGCTGTTCTTTGCTGGTGACAGCAGAGTGAAGTGAAGTGAATGCAAAAATAATCATTTTACTGTTATCTCCTCCGAGAGATTCTTCTGTGTAAAATGCTAATAATCATGATGGGTTTTGTCAGTGTTGGGTTGATGGTTGGACTAAATGATCTGAAAGGTCCCTTCCAACCCAGGCAATTCTATGATTCTCTGTGATTCTATGCTGTATGTTTCAATGGTGACTTCCATTCCAGCAGACCGTGGTAGCCTTCACAGACTTTAGGATCTGTTCATCTGCTCTTTGAATTTGTTCCTCTGCTGGTTGAAATCACAGCGGAGTTTCTGGAGGCTTCAGTATTTGTAGCATTGAGTGATAAATGACACGTGGCTGCAGTTCTGGAGCTTTTCATGTTACATTGCTGGTCGGTGGAGCTGATGATGTGTGATGTCCTACAGAGTCCCACCTAGGTAAGCTCAGTCCTTACATGCTTGATAACCCATGAACTTCCAGTGAGATTTTTGCATGAGAAACGTGAGCAAGGGTTTTGAGTATTTAGACTGATGCAGGCATTATATTGTCTATAATTAACCCAGGTCCCTTCCTGCATTCTAGAAACCGCAAGTGCCACTGTATTAATCACTGGGTTTAAATTTTGTAATTAAACCAGGAAATTTATGAAAGATTTCCCTGGGACCAAGTTATATCATGCACAAATAAATTTAACTTGTAAAGTTTATTTAGCTTTGTTTGTACAGGGAGTGGAAAGAACATCGTATGTGGATGGCACTGTCTTTGCAGTGTTTGCAGAGTGTCAGGAATGCAAGAAGCAGATGGTTAGGTACTTAGGCTCATGTAAGACAGTATTCCAGAGACGACACTTATGCAAAGCTCTTGTTGATCTCTGTGAAACTTTGTATGAGGAAAGACTAGATTAATTTTTTTGAAAACTTCAGGAAATGGAGCCACCTATAAAATTCAGAGTTCTGTCTAGTGAATGCCATCATTCCCATTGCAGAAGGCTACATCCAACAAGGAGTCTTTGATAGATGTCTGGAAGGTCAGATTTTGGTTTGGGAATGCTCTCTTTTGCAATTTGGTACAATCGTTAAGCAATTGGACTAATCAGGTGTTCCATCACCATAATTTACTGACAGAATGTTCCGTAAAAACGCTGACCCTTTGAAGAGGACGGATGAGAAAATTACAAAGAAACTACCTTTGAATTTCCAAGATTTTGAAATCAAGTTTAAAAATGTGTCCTGCAAAGACATAATCCCCCCCAAAATGTGATGTCAGTGTATAAATAACCTTTTCTGGATGGGATCTCATAGTCAGAACGTTGTAATGGATGAATTATGTCACTTATCCTCAGTTTCTATCTACCTTGCTCTTCCTACAACTTAGAGGACTATGGTTTATTAATAAATGAGATATTTGGATGTTTATTTAAACATTGAAGTCTCTTTTAAAAAACAGGCTATTTTTCTCATAAAAACGACATAGCGTGGACAATACCGTGGTTCCCGCTGCTAGAAAAGAGTAATTACTTACAGCCACTCTTATAATATGCTTGCTTGCTAAATGCATAAATCTAATAATGCAACAATACAATGCTACAATGAGCTTCATGAATTGGAAAAAGATAGAATTTAAATGCTTTTGGCACCTGACATACATTTCTCACAGAAGGTCTATAATTTCCTGTATTAGAGCGAGCTGCAGCCTTTAATGAATGCAGCTGGAGAGAAGACTAAAGGATGTTTTGAGATTCATCTGTTTAGTACTTGGTCTACTAGGTACCATTTTGCTTGTTACTTTTGATTTTAAAGCTATCAACCTTATTTGGGCAGTTTATCCCCTTTTTTGCGGGGAGAAAATGGAAGCAGAGAGTAGCAAATTGTGTTTGGAAATGAAGACTCAATAGCACAAGGTTAAAATCAGTGTCCCTGTCTGTTGTTGTTGGAAGCATATTTCAACTGCCTCTGCATCACTTGTATGCATTTTTGAGTGGGTGTTGGTAAATGTTAACATGTGCTTGCCTCCATCTCATTGCATTTATGGAGAAGTAGTAGGTTATACTGTAGCTCACTGTGGTTTCTGTGACCTGAGCATCAACCATGAAAGTTTAATGTTATTTTCTCTAGCGAACCCAGCAGTGGTACAGGTGTAAGCACCAGTCCGTGTTCTCACAGGGACCGTTCCGCACCAGTGTGAGACTTTCTTATTCCAGGTGTAGGTTTGGTTACAGAATCACAGAATGATACGGGGTTGGAAGGGACCTCTGGAGATCATCTAGTCCAACCCCCCTGCCAGAGCAGGTCCACCCACAGCGGGTTGCATGGGAACGCATCCAGGTGGGTTTTGAATGTCTCCAGAGATGGAGACTCCACCACCTCTCTGGGCAGCCTCTTCCAGGGCTCTGCCACCCTCAAAGAAAAGAAGTTCCTCCTCATGTTTAGATGGAGCTTCCTATGTTCCAGTTTGTGCCTGCTACCTCTTGTCCTGTCACTGTGCACCACTGAACAAAGACTGGCCCCGTCCTCCTCATACCCACCCTTTAGGTATTTATAGGTGTTGATCAGAACACCCCCTGAGTCTTTTCTTCATCCAGAGAGTATGCAGTTCTGGGGATGGGATTAAGATACTTTGAGAAGAAATTCATCCATTTTGGAAGTGTGTTTTGCTGCATTGGTTTTATTTAAGGCTATACTTGTGATGAGGAGAAGCTGTTTAGTTCTCTGCTAGAAAACACTGTGATCTAGCACAAAGAGCAAGATTCCTGTGTCCCAGACGATGTCCAGCACATGGGCTGCTCCCCTCTGATGTCCGGAACAGTGCTCTTGCTTATTCCATGTTTGCTGTTGCCCAAGAGAAGCCAATGGAGTGGAGCTGGCAAGTTAGGAGGAGCTGAGGCTCAACAAGGCAGAAGTGTTTAGTGTAGATGTATCCAAGCAATGCACATCATCACTTTCTGAGAAAACCGCTTTATTTCACATATTTCATAGCCTTCTCCAATTTGATTAATTCCGAAGTCATTCTGAACCTATGCCCCTAACGTCTTGAAAACCCGAGTCCCATGGAAAAGCTTTTCAGTAAAGTTGTGGTAATCTTATCTTAAGAATAAAACCTCCTCCTTTTGTTGTGACATTGGCCGTCCTTCAGTTGTGGGGGTCGTGTCAGTCCTCCAGCCCGATCAAGAGAAATGACTCATACTTCATGAGCTGAGTACCCTTTTGTGTTGACCAATTCCATGCGAACTATCAAATGATTCTGCCTCGCTTCTGCCCTTAGTCTGATTTAATTAGATCCAAGTCTACATGCAATTCAGTCCAACTAGTCTCTCAGCGTAAGTTGTGGTTTCTCTTTTTGGCTTACTCTCTACTTCTTCTGTGATTGAAGCTGTGGAATCTTGTAATTCATTTTGTTCCACCATTATTGATTTGGTGGCAACAGTCCAAATGTTGAAAAATATTTTCCAGGTTGTTGTTGCCCTTGATTTCCAAAGACATTGCATACAATGAAGCGTGTGGATCAGGAATTGACGTATCTGTAGTGTCACCAGGGTTTGAGGCTGCATTTTCAATTGTAAAAGCAGTTTATTGTTAATTAGAGAGACTTCCAAGGGCATCATGATCTCCTGATAGTCTGTGAAGAGTACCTTGGGTAGACTCGACTCTGGTAGGGGTTGCCAAGTCCGTTGCTTGCGTAAATCCTGAATTGATTCCCTGCTGAAAAAGAGCTTTGAGTATCCAAGTTACAGTTATGAAATAAGATCAGATTTTAAATTCTGCTCTTTCGTAAGTGGATTTTGCTTTTTGATTCTTGTTAAAAAGAATCCAAACCCAAGTACTTCACCGAATCTTAACAGACCCATATGCCAGTCCTTTGTAGCCACTGTCTGTGCAGTGAAGGTAACTGTGCTGCAGTGGCAACTCACAATTTAAGCTTATTTCTGTAGTTAGTCTGACTATTAAGAGTAGTGTCACCCCTCCTCTGAGATATTTTTGGATGGGCATGCAGTAGGACTAACTAATGAAAGGATCCCATTGTGTATTCTCTCCTGCTCTAATGCCCACTGTCTTATTAACGTGTTGAGAGGTTGTGGCTGGAAAACCTGGTGACTTCCCTCTACAGCAGAATACTTCATCTCCCACTCTACTGTTAGATGTCTCCAGATGTCCCAGAGAACAACTTTCTGGGAGACCCTTCACTGGTTTAAGGGAGAACGTGATGGTGTGGAGAAGAATCTGTCTTCTTCAGGGTCCGGGCTCTTTCCCACAGTGCACACTTTGATGACCAGTTTGAATTAGTCTAAAATTACACAAATCTCCATTGTAGACCTCCGATCTTTCTATAATTTGTAGCACCTTCTTCCTTTATTAAAAAAAAAAAAGTGTTTGTATTTGCCTGTCTATGCTTGCGTGTAAAAAATGATCTTTATGAAGATGAAGGCTTTTCCTTGTGTCTCTGCCAGTGCTGCTTTGTTATAATGGAATGACGAACTGTAAATAGAATTGACTTAGAGGCTGAATCAGTTGTTGGTATTTTGTTAATAATAATCCGAGCTGCCCCCCATCAGGCAGTGTGAATATAAATTCTGAGTTGTTATGAATGCCAAATAACTTTGTGAAGATTACCATCTCAATTCATCAAATCTGTTTTGTCGTACATCAGTCATTTTGACCTGCTGGATGATGAGATGTATTTTTATTAACTAACCTTGCTTGTCTGTTGCACAGACATGAATGTCTTTTTAAAATCAAGATGAGCTCTGGACAGTTTGTCCTGAGTTATGCCTGCAGATGCTTGTCCTGTTTATGTCGTAAACTTAGTGAACACCCTCCATAGTTTTCCTGTGTTTTATTTTTGATGGATTTCTTGGAGTATGAATAGCTTAGTGGAGAATTGCACAGCTAGAGGTAGGGTGTACTGGCCTTATACAGAACATGCTCGGCCTCTTCTGCCCTTACTCTTCATCCCTTTTAGTTCTGTGCTGGACTCAGTTTTAAATCCTGATCCTGACATTCACTGGATTATATGGATCAACTCTTTTCCTGTCTTTCTGATTTATCAAACTATTAAACTCTGAACTTCCATCATTCCTGTGTCAAGCCAGATTCTGGTCTGTCACGAGCATCTAGGTTAGATCCGTTGAATTCCACTGCTGATCGTATCCTCATACTTCTGAAACACTCTCCTTTTTGAGCTGTTTTATTAAAAAAAAAGAAAAGTAAAAAAAATGGGATTATGAGTCCCTGTCTTTTGGGAGAGTTAGGGATTATTTGGTTTGTTTTCTTTTGCCTGGAGAGAATTGAAAGGGAAAACTTACAGATAGGAGCAGGAGCTCAGATATTTTTGCTTTGAAGACACTTTGTTCATCAGATTAGACCATTCTCTCCAAAGTGGTGAAATAAGGTGTCACACTGTCTTTTCCACTAGTTGTGCCTGACACACTTGGCCTCCCCTCGTCTTCCACGTGGTCCTGACAAGCTTGAGCAGGGGTGGCAGGTGGACTCTGGGTGGGGACACCTCGTAACTCTTCATGCCAAGAGGACGAACCTCTGTAGAGGTGAGGACCTACTCTGGGAAGAGCTTGGTGCCGAAGGGCATGAGCCACCACTAGCCCCCATTTGGGGCAAGAGCATTGTGAGGACCGTGGTAGGAGAGGACGAGTAAGTAATTGGATGATTCTTCAGGCTTTTCATTGTAGGTTGGTGAAGTGGTGGGTCCTTATGGTTCTGTGAAAGAGAAAATGAGTAGACTGTTGGACAGCATGAGGAGGAAAGCCTGATATCTTGTATTTTGATAGCCATACTTCTTCATTAATTAATTCCGTGGTGGTTTAGATGGGAACTCTCAGGCCTTAGTGGGTAACTTAGTTTTCAAGTACACAGGGAACTGGTAGTTAACCTTCTCCACATCTCAGTTTCTCGTTCCAGTTATCATGTCTTGGTGTCCCACAAGACCTCGTATTACAACTTAAAAAGGCTGATGGGGCTGTTACAGCCGTCCATGCTGGAGATGAAAAGGTGAAGGATTTGTTAGGTCCCCATCCCCGCTGGAAGCATTAAGGAATAACTTACTTAAGCTTTGTTTGTTACCATCCCCACTGAAAAAACTGGTCTTGAGACCATGCATGGGCTGACTTCGGATGGTCTGGTTGGCTGGAAAGCACATTTTTCGTTAAAATTAAAACACTATCAGACTTAGACCACCAACTGGTAGTGAGTGGGGGTTTTGTTTGTTTAAAAAAGATGAGATGTGCTATTTTTACCCAGATTGGCTCAAGATGTTAACATGAAGTAATAGCACGTGACTGTCATTTTGCATCTGTCTTAAGAAATAGCGCTCCCTTCTCTTAATTAATGAAAGTGGATTTGCTGAATGGCTTGCTTATTGATTACAGCAGTTACTGAATTTTTATGTGCTATATCTGCATGTTCTTATTTGGGTTATCAAATATTCAAAGACCATTTGATCAATTTTTTTTTCTTTTTTTTAAATTTTATTTTCTTTTTCAAAAGGCAAAATATTTCTGTCTCTCATTAGACTGACTGGTACTATTTTAAGAGAAATCACTATGGGCTGGAGGGGAACACTCCATATGTATTTTTAATGGGGTGGTGGAATTGCAGGAGTACTAGGTTACAGGACAGGAATGGGAATAGTCTCCTCTCAGTTGGTTGTGAGCTCTCCTGAGGTGACTCTGGCCTTCGGAGGAATACCAGGTAGTGTAATTCCAGCTGGTCAATAAACTTGTGAATGCTCAAGATCATCATAAACTTTTTTCCTTCAGTTTTTCAGGGCAATTGAAAGGTGACAATGACACTGTTGGAACTGGAGCCCTAGAGAGGTGCACTCGTTCTCCTGTGTTTGATGTGAATTTTAGTGGAAAAGAAAGAAGCAGAATGGTTGAGATGGCCAGAGCTGAGCTAATGGTGGGAGCCAGGCCACCTCAAAAATTTAGAAAAATCTGTTTTGCTGTATTTCTGGTACTGGCTGAAACCTCTGGCCCGTGACTCCCTGTAAGGATTGTCTTTGCTGTTCCCTCTTGTACACGAGATGCCTAATGAGGTGATGGAGTCTGATTAATATTGTGATACACTATAGCTCATTTTGCAGAGCCCACAGACATTCTGGACTGCTTTCCCACACATCTTAGTTAGAAACAAGTGGTTTTTTTTGTTTTCAGGGGTGTTTGCCTTACTCTGCCTTTTACTGGTCACAGGGCGTCATAGTACTTCACAGATACACCTACTTGGAACATTTTCTTTGCCTTTTTTTGTGTTGTACTGTAGAGCAGAATATGAAACTTTGAAATAATTGCTTCCCCGTTTTCAAGGTTGTGTACATTGTTTTATGGCTATAATGTCTCACAATAACCAATAACAATTTTCCCCTTTAAAAGAAATCCAAATAACTGAGTGCTGGTATATCTAAGAAAAGGAAGGCATTGTTTTCAGCATTTTGGCATCATTCTTTTGTGCTTTTCAGTTTGTTTTAATTCTGTCATGCTTCCTTTCTAATGTTATATACTAATTTAAATAATAGAACTTGTACATAAATACACAGTCATGCAAGAATGACTAAGGATGATAAAATTGGAACAGTGATGCTAAGTGCAGCATTGCAATCAATAGGACTGCAATGGTAATAACACCAATATGTCTAGTTAAAGAGATGTAAATTGCTCTTAATCTGAAAGAAGGTTAGAACCACAGTGGAGCAAGGAAATGAGTAAGCTGCAGCGCGAGAGCTAGCGAAGATGTCTGTACCCACTCAGAATATGTCTTGCTTCACAAAGAGCAACCTCAGGGGACCTCCAAGGGATTGCTGTAAAGCGAGCAGAAGCTCTGGAGAACAGAAGTGCTGCCCTATGCAGCAAAAAAGCCCCGCTTACTAGCAAAGAGATACTAGAGAAAACTAGCAGGAGGATTTTTGCAGGACTGATGTAAGTTAAGCTTGGAGATGATGTGCCTCTTTCTGCCTCCCTAGCTCCTCCTGTGAGCTTGGTGTAGCACAACATCGCTTCTCACAAGCCCAGAGGTGTGGGAATGGGCACAGGGTGGACCAGCCAAGGCAGACCGGACAGTCTGCCACCTTCTCAGCATCTTCTGATGCCCATATCCACAACAGACCAGTACAAAAATTAACCCTACACAAGCAAGGGATCCCAAAGAAAAACGTTGAGTGGGCAAACCCCCCGAGCTCAAGCTGCCCTTGCAGCCTTAATTTGCCTTCTGGCGTCCAGGCAAAGTATTTCAAGTTCACTTGCTATGCAGAAGCACTCATTGTTCAAAGATCCCTGCGGATGACTAGGCACCGTGAAGGTGCATTAAGGTTAGAGCTCATTTATCTTAGCTCTGAATCCCTCTGCTGTGCCGGTGTCAGATGTCCAGTGTCGTTCTCACATTTCTTCCCATTTCTTTATGCTTGTTTATTTTTAGTGGTGCTTTAGAAATACTAAGAAAAATGGGCCCACCTTTTCCTTTCTCTCCCTTGCCCGGTTAGGTTGAAAATTTTAATTGGAATTTGGAAAGTTGGGTTGGTGGAGAACCATATTTAGATTATGAAATGACCTGCTTCCTATGAATAAATACATCTGAAAAAGGATCGCCAAGTTCGTATGAAATTTTGGCTCCCTAGGGAGGTGCTTTCCTGGCTGTTTTGCTGCTTTGTGTAGGAGAAAGAAGGTCGAGAATTAGTCCCTGGCATGTGGTGCTGTTTAATGCCTCAGTGCAACGCTAAGCAGAAGATAAGTGAGGACGTAATGAGCAGTAAAGTTCATTTAGGATGAGATTGGGGAAGGTTGTGGTGCAAAAATGGTCAGGAAAACATATTTACAGGCAAGAAATAGAGATATCACCAAAGTTGCTGTTTCTCATGTAATGAGCTGAAGATTTTGTATGTAAGTGGGACATAAGCTGTGAGTTAGACTTGTGCACAGAGGTCTTTATCTTACAAATGTTATCATCCGGCAGTCTGTGCCCAAAACTTACAGCTTTGGTCTCAAGAAATAAATGAAAAATGGTTTGTGGGCCAGATACTAATCAATGTCTGCTGAGATCCATNCCTGAGACTGCGGGGAGGTCGGACTAGATGACCTTTGGAGGTCCCTTCTGGCCTGGATGATTCCATGAGTCTATGATTCTTATACCCTTGAAATAACAGAGATCTAACTTCTTGCTGGTTGATCCTGTATAGTGTAATGGGGTCCCGAGAAGCAACTGAATTTTATAAACGTTAATGAACACATACTTTAAATACATTTTTGCTTTAGCTGACATTCACAGAAACCTGCTCTCTACAGAGAGGCTGCATGATTTGTTAAGAGACAGTTGATTTTGGTCCTAAAGGTGTTTATCCTACCACTGGAAGAACATACCCTTACATGAAGAAAAATAAAGCTCATATTTTGTGGGTAAGTCTGTAAAAATGTAAAAGGTTTGGGTGGAGATCCGTGCTTATTTTCCATGCTGTCTTATAAAGTTTAATGAAATATTAAAAGCAGGGGTGATGAATCGTACACAGAGTTCCAGTCCATTATGAATGGCCTGGCACAGGTGGAATACCATTTTCATTACGGTCACAATGAAGTGTCTGCTGTGGAAGTTAAGTACCTGTAACCCTTAAGAAAAGGTTCTTCATGCACAAAAGCAGCAGTCAGTAGTAGCTGTTCAGCCTTGGTGGTGGGTGACAACTCTGTTGCTCACTTGAACAGCAATGAGAAAGGAGGGGAAACTGTTTTAGTTGGCGGGTTTTACCAGTTGAGCTGTTTGTCTGCCGCTTGGATTCTTGAGTGGGTTTCTGCTCAAGGACTTCAATTTTTTAAAGAACATAAACTCTTATTACTATGAACTGTTATTTAATAAAGTTACGTCCGGGGCCTTGAATAGTGTACAGCCAGAGGAACATAAAATAGATCCATATTTCTAAAGTCAAAAAGCAGGATTTTTTACTTGAGGAGCTGGTTGTACGCATACTGAAGCGATACATAGAAGTTATCACAGCGAAGAAATTAATTTAATTTTTCTCCCCAAACAACGTGCTTCCTTTTTTGCTTTTAACCTTGATTGTCGCGCTAATAGATGATAGAGGCACTGATGGGAGAAGCGTAGGAAAAGTGCTGAGGTGCCTGGAATACACTGATCTGAGGACACTTGCCATCAGCGGAGCAGATAACCAGTGTGCTTTTATTTGTGAGCTTTCATCCATGAATGTAGAAATGGCACTCCAGGATTATCCATCAGCTTTACCCCACCGTCTGCCGTCAGACCTCCTGCCAAACAGAGGGCATTGCAAACGGATGCCATGGGGCAGACGTGCCTTACGTATGGCTTGCTCGCTGAGCTAGAATATTGTATTAACTTTGCAAGGCTGCTAATATTTCAGGAATTACAAGTTAAGTGATTTTAAAAATCTCTCGCTCGACAGCGTTATCATGGGAAGGGCTATTTATGGTATCTGCATGAGTAAACTGATAGCAGCCTGGCTGCTCATTGTGGGCCTCCAAATTAATTTTCCTAATAGCTTATTGGAAACTTCAGTGGGGACAGTGCTTTCGTGTGGTGTTCTCATCGTTCCTCATAAAACTGGCTTTCAAATAATTAAAGCTACTTCGTTCTATCAGAAGGTGCAGTGCAACATGATATTTTTACAGCCGTTAGGCGGCCTTCGGTTTTGCAACAAGTGTGATGAGTGTGTCACAGAATCACAGAGTCTTCATGATTGGAAAGGACCTCTGAGATCATCGAGTCCAACCATACACACACCAAAAAAACCCCTATATCTCAGCCCTGAAGTGCCACATCTACACATCTCTTAAATACCTCCAGGGATGGTGTCTCCACCACCTCCCTGGGCAGGCCCTTCCAGTGCCTGACCACTCTTTCAGTAAAGTAATTCTTCCTAATATCCAATCTAAACCTCCCCTGCTGCAACTTCAGACCGTTTCCTCTGGTTCTGTCATTATTCCCTTGGGACAAGAGGAGAGCACTCACCTCTCTACAACCTCCTTTCAAGTAGTTGTAGAGGGCAAGGAGGTCTCCTCTCTGTCTCCTCTTCTCCAAACTCAACATGCCCAGTTCCCTCAGCTTCTCCTCACATGACTTGTTCTCTAGACCCCTGACTAGCTTTAGTGGCTCTCCTCTGGACACGTTCCAGCACTTCAATGTCCTTCTTGTAGTGAGGGGCCCAGAACTGGACATAGCATGTGAGGTGAGGCCTCACCAGTGTTGAGTAGAGGGAGAGAGGGAGAATCACCTCCTGAGTCCTACTCACCACACTGTTCCTAATCCAGACCAGGATACTGTTGACCTTCTTGGTCACCTGGGCACACTGCTGGCTTATGTTAAGCCGGCTGTCCACCGACACCCCCAGGTCCTTTTCTGCTGGACAACTTTCCAGCCACTCTTCCCTGAGCCTGTAGCGCTGTCTGGGGTTGTTGTGACCAAAACACAACATGTCACTGGTATTTGGAGGAGTAAATCCAGCACTGGCTTGTATCTTAGATCTCAGATGGGACATCAGGAGATGATGGGTTGTGTGAACTGTTGTTGGGGTGCACAGGGCTAAGAATCCCTTGCTGAAGAAAGCAAGCAATGAGATAGAAGACAGTAAGTACTAAGGAGTACGAGCTGTGAAGAAGTGGCAAAAATCCTGTAGAAAGGGGGAAGAGATGAAGGGGCAGAGGGGCTGGAGCAGCCTGGAGCAAAGCAAGATGCTAAGGCAGAGAGAGCAAAGTCCTGGAGGAACTTGGGTTGTGCAGGTCAATGAGAAGGCGACTCTTAAATGGGAGTGCATCTTTCGTTACTAATTTCCTGCTCCTGAAGACCAGTCATCTATTCAGGCACCCACAAATCCATGGTGGATGGAGCTAGAAACAGTGTTTTTACGCTGAACGAAGACCTTTCCTTGCCCTCTTCCCAGCTTTGGCTGTGGCTGATATTTCCCAACCCTTAGGAAAATAATTTGAAATAATGCTGTTGTTTTCAGACAAGCATGTCATTTGTTTTACCGGTCTGTAGTTGATTAATTTGCAAATGATATTCCCAATAAAGTGCTTAGAAGTAGATAATTACAACTATATTAACAGTTACCGGGGAAGCAGATGGTATTCTGAGGAGCTGCCATGTAGAATTAGTGCTGATGCTCTACTGTAATGTACCATATACCCCAGCAACCCACAAACAACAAACTAAAATCCTGCTGATATTCCAGATTGTAAGTAAATTGTGCTATTGCTCTGCATTCAGTTCTTCTCTGAGTTTTTATGTGCATTTTCTAGATAGCTACAGTGCTCAGTGAGCTGCTCCGTTTTATGTTCGCTCACATAACTCTCCACGTCTGTATTTTGTATTTTCTCAGTCTTAAACCCGCTGAAATGAAGTTTCTAGGCTGTTCATCAGTGGTTTCTTCACTAGATGCTCTGAAACACAGGTTAACTCTATAGAAAAAGAGACTTCCAATCCACCGGATTGTTCAAACTGAACCTTCCAGTTTCATCTGACAAAAAGTGATCGTTTTTATGCTTCTGGCCATCAAGAAAAAGGCCACGGTGTCACTTGCAGTTCCTCCTGTGCCTCTAACCTTCCGTAGCTGTTGTTTTAGGCAGGTTGGGGTTAGACACAGAGGCTCCACCAGGCACCAGGGCTGGAGGCTGCTGCAAGGTTGAGGTTCCTGCCTGAGGCCACCAGCGTCCGGAGACGGTTGAGTGCAGCTGCATGGCTGGGAACCTCTTCAGAGCATAGTTTTACTTCTTTATTTAATGTATTTGTCATCTACATGTTTAAATAGAACTGAGATATTTGGTTTTTTTGTTGTTTTAAAAAAAATCAAGAGTCTTAAAAACACTGGAAATGATTACTAAACAGATATATATATATTTTTACGTAATTTTACATAATACAGATTTCTTTTATGTTTGTTTTTTTTTTTTTTCTTCCTGAGTGCATTTCTTTGGTGTAACTGTCTCTAAAACAAACACACAGCAGCATGCATGTGTATGTACTACACAGGCACCTGTGTAGTACAGGTGGAGAAGCAGACAGTCCAAGGAATTTGGACCATTTGGGTAAGTCATAGAATCCTAGAATGGTTTGGGTTGGAAAGGACCTTAAAGATCATCAAGTTCCGACCCCAAAGTCACTTTGCTTATTGCTTGCTTGGAAAATATGTGGGTTCTATATGGCTCAACAGGACCCAGAGGTATTTTATCTCAGACTTGTGGTGAAATCAGGAGGAAGCTGGCAGATGTTGCCCAAAGAAGCTGTGGATGCCCCATCCCTGGAGGGGTTCAAGACCAGGCTGGATGGGGCTTGGAGCAACCTGGTCTGGTGGGAGGTGTCCCTGCCTATGGTAGAGGGGTTGGAACTTGATGATCTTTAAGATCCCTTCCAACCCAAACCATTCTAAGATTCTGTATGGTGTCCTCTTTTTTTCAGCCAAGGACAAGAAATTTTCCAGAAGGTCCTTAGTCTTTAAGAAGATCTGAGTCAGGACCTTCTTAAAAATGCACAGTGTTTTACCACCCAGTGGATATTGAAGAAGCTGTGTGTGGTTTTGCTGGTCTGGCGTGGCAGAAGCGTGCACAAGTGTGTGCGCTCACCAGGGCAGGAGGCGACACGAGGAGAAGCAGCTCAGCCATACCGAATGACAGCAATGGAAAGGTGTAGGGCAGGCACAGCAGCATTTGAACCGTAATTCTGAGGGAAAGCTTAGAAAAAAACAACAAACCCCAACCCACAGAAACAAAACACGATTTAGCATGATTGGAGGCCCAAAGGAAGGTCTCAGGCTACAGAAATAGGAAAATGTTTCATTCTTGTTCATTGTTATTAGGGAGTATCTCGTACACTGTCCTCGGTGAGACAGGATTGCCTTCAAGCCATACCTGATTCCCTAAGCAATATCCTTCTGAATTGAAGCTGCAGCCGGATACTGAATATTAGTTTAGCTAATTGCTTCAGTCAAACCAGCAAGTGCTGCCGCCTCCCATCCAGCGTCTGGAGGTAAAACGAGTGGAATTAACATTGCTGACTCTCAGGGCATCTTCAGGAAAATGGGAGAAGGAGAGCTTAGAACAAGAGGGAAAGGCTTCAAGCTGTGACAGGTTAAGTTTAGGCTGGACATTAGGAAGAAGTTCTTCAAAGAGGGGGTGGTCAGACACTGGAGTGGCTACCCGGGGAGGTGGTTGTGTCGCCATCCCTGGATATGGTTTAGATGTGGTGTTGGGAGATACGGTGTAGGGGAGAACTTTGTAGAGTGGCCTTGATGATTGGACTTGATGATCTCAAGGGTCTTTTCCAACCTGAATGATTCTATGATTAGGAAAAAATTCTTCACAGAAAAAGTGGTCAGAGACTGGAATAGGCTGCCTATTGAAGTGATTGAGTCACCATCCCTGAGTGTGTTTAAGAGTGGTTTAGATGTGGTGTTGGGTGATAACGGTGTAGGGGAGAACTTTGTAGAGTGGGATTGATGGTTGGACTTGATGTTCCCAGGGGTCTTTTCCAACCTGAATAGTTCTACGATTCTACAATTCTATGATTCTATGACTTTGACCAGTAAGGTCTCCTGACCCCGGAATACTCTTTCCCCAATTTGCATCAAAGTATGTCTCTGGCTTCTTTCCCGGCTTTGCTTCTCTTGGTTGAAAGGAGAAGTTATTGGATTTATTATACGGAGGGCGAGGGTGTGACACGACAAGTTGTTTTAAAGTCTCTGTTGCTTGTCCTTCTAAAGGGTCCCCTTCTTAAAACTTCAACCACTGCATCAAAAAAAACTTGCCAGCAGAATTTCCTTGCAAATACCACATAAAGTGAGCAACTTTCTGAAAAATGAAGTGCTGAAAAACATGCTGTTCTGCTCTTTTTAAGAAACACTTCAGACTTCTCGAACAGCTTGTGCTTCAGAGCAGCGGTTTGATAACTGGCAGGGAGGTTGTCTCCTTTGTCAAGGATGCTCCTTTTGTGCTCATGAAAACAAGCCCCATTTTTCAAGCAGTTTATGAATCTTAAAGGAGAAAAAGACTGGGATGTGACATGGACCCGTTGGAACAGATCCAACGGAGGCCATGAAGAGGATCAGAGGGCTGGAGCACCTCTGCTGTGAGGACAAGCTGAGAGAGTAGGGTTGTTTGGCCTGGAGAAGAGATGATTCTGGGGAGACCTTACAGCCCATTCCAGTCCCTGATGGTTGCTCCAGGAGAGATGGAGAGGGACTCTCGGTCAGGGAGTGGAGTGATAGGACAAGGGGGAATGATTTTAAACTGAAAGAGGGAAGATTTAGATGAGATCTCAGGAAGAAATTCTTTGCTGTGAGGGTGGTGAGGCACTGGAACAGGTTGCCCAGAGAAGCTGTTGATGCCCCATCCCTGGAGGGGTTCAAGGCCAGGCTGGATGGGGCTTGGAGCAACCTGGTGTGGTGGGAGGTGTCCCTGCCCATGACAGGGGGTTGGAACTGGATGATCTTGAAGGTCCCTTCCAACAAAACCATTCTATGATTTAGATATTAGTAAATTTAGACCTTAGTAAATGGGTGGAGGAAGAGGCAGGATGATGGGGTAATTTTCCAGGGACTTTGGCAGAGGGGGACTGAGATTGAAAAGAGAGAAGCGTCATAGGGAGTTGGAGCTTGGTGCTGGAACTGACTTGATGAAGGCTCTGAAAGAAGATGGAAGGGTTAGAGTAGGAGTTGGGGGTGTTGGGTGAGGAAGGGGAATCCCGTACCCAAAGTAGTAGCTACACATGGACCTGGAGTTGGGACCCCAGTAGAGTTATACAGATGGATGGGGAGCTACGTTTTCTCTAAAAGGAAGGTAGGGGACTAGTGACACTGCAAATGACTGGGAAAGGAAAGTGGAGAAGGGGAAGAGCTTGTTTTGACAACGACCTGGAGTTAGGGAGGAGGTTCTCCAGACGTCTTAAAAAAGCCCCAGGGAGGGACGGGTGAGAGGCTGTAATGAGGAGATTCTGCAACTGGGGACAGGGAGAGAGATCACAGAGTGGCTTCGGAGGACATAACAGAGTCTGGTCAGGTAAAAAAGATGAGTCTGGTAATGGAGGAAGGAAAAGATGGATAACTGGGTGTGAAAAGATTGCAGGTTGGCAAGAGAGGATAAGGAGGGTGGTTGGTCCTAGCAAGGAGACTGGGATTGCTTTGAGAATCGTAAGGAATGTAAACTGGGAAGGTCATACTCATCTGTCTCCTGCTGCTCCCAAATACCTCTAAATTCTCCTGGTAAGAGTATTTGTCATCCAGTTTCAAGTGTTTGTCCACATCAGTGAGGATAATATATTATTGCTGTCAGTTACTCCACAAGCTGCAGGAGTCTGCGGGGTATAACTTTAACACTTAAAACTCTTGGTGATTAAGTGGGAGGATGGCCACTCAGTGCTGCAGTTCTTGTATTTCTGCTTTTTTGGAGGGGAAAAAAATGGAAAAAGCATGTAAAAATCTGCAATAGTATGATGAGCTTTTGAATTATTGGGGAACAGGGGAATTCAGGTTATTCAGGCAGTACTAATTTGCTCCTTACACACAGTAATAGTCTTGCACCCGTGATGCCACGTTGTTCCCATGGGATTTGGGTCCCGCTGGTTGTGCAGGGCAGGTGATGGCAGGTGGAACAAGGCAGGATTGTTGTCAATGGGACCGAGCTGTCCCTTGGAAGAGGTGGAAGAGGTTGGTGATGATGGCAGCGGTGGCAAGGAGCTGGCTGGCCTCCTGGTTAGTTACGGTGCCCCTGAAATCAGGTTCTTTCTCTGGTTCTGTCACATATTTCTCTGTGACACTAAGCCCCTTAAATCAGGCTTTTTAAAGACGATCACTAATTGTGTGTTTCACGTTTTTCTGGAAGCCCAACCTCAGCCCCAGGGCCTGTTTTGCAGAAGAGCATAGCTGTGACTGAAAGCAGCGAGAGTCGCGCTTTGAAGATACAAAGCACTGCATAATGTTAAAGACTCTGAAAAATCATGGCCTGGACATCTTAAGGCAGGCTTTCCTAAATTAGTGGGTACTTTTGGCTTTAATTTATCTGTGCCTAAGCTCCCCATGTATAAAACAGAATAATAGTTCCCTCAACTCCCAGGGATTTGGTGAAGATTAGTGAAGTGTCTGTGAAGCCCTCACTTATTTCAGTGATGAGTGCTATAGAAAAGCCCATAAGGAAATTAATAATTTTGTCTTCAGAGCACCGTGTGAATAGTTAGCAGGAAACAAGCTGTAAGGCTGTACCCTGAACAATGATAAGACAAAATATTGAATGGTTGCTTTATTAATTCAACGCTATCCATCCTGTGCCGCCAAGGAGAACTGCACTTAAAAAAGAAAAGTTGAAAAAATTAGACTGTATGATAATGTATACGCAAAGGAGACCAAATTAAGTTTGCATCAGCAACCGTAATTCTTTCATTGCCTAATGTTGGAGGGTTGATTTTATAGCCTGAAGAGTGTTCTTTTAAACAGAGAGCAATTTGTGTGTGTGTGTCATGCTGTATTTTAAGGGGAATGTGACTTTAGATATTTTCAAGAATTGTTTTACCCAATGCATAATTCAATTTTTAAATATTTCCTCGCTTCTTTGAGATCTGGAGAGTTTCTAGCGTTGACATCTAGTACTCTTTTTTTCTGCTGCTGAAGGTCCTGCCTCATAGCATTTATTCCTAGCATTTACTAACACAGCTGAAAGCGCTGGGAAGGACAGCAGAATTGTGCCCTCCGTTTTTCATGCAATTTTAAGGCCATATCTTACAACTTGTATTGACTTTTCCAAAGAGGAGAATGTTCTCTGCGGAGGAGGGAGGGAAAAGCGCAGAGGGTGAATTCAGCCACAACAAGGTTAAGGTGCTTGCACAAAATTGTACATGAAGCCATGAGAGAGCTGAGAATAGTAGCACCCACAAATCCCGCCGAGGAGGTTGATCTTGTGAAGTGATGCCCTTCCCGTGAGGTGCCGATCCTCTGGAAGTTGTTAAGTTTAGAGGGCACTTAGCCCCCAGCGGGATCAGTCTCTTGTTTCCTGCTGTATCTATCCGAGTCTTGATCTTACTCACTTTTACACTTGTCAAGTTGTCCTGGAGCCTTCTAGGAGCCAATCTCACAATTTCCTGACCCTGGGGCTCCTTGGGGCTCTGTCTGGGACATGAGCAGAAGCCACGGCTTCTCTGGGGCAATGGTCCATTTGGATCCAGAAAGGGGATAAATCACATCCACTGGGGCAGCGTTTTGCCATTGCCTTTTGTTAGCTGTCAGGTGGGAAAAAAATTGTTATTTTTTGTTTTACAAGAAATACTTGAAATTTGTAAGTGTGGTATTAGCATCTGCATAGGTGCTGTCGTCTTTGTCTGAAATTTCAGGAGTCATCATTAGAAAGACTCGTAAAAATTCCAAAGGAGGTGTCAGCCTGCCCTTCTTTCCATTTCTGTCTCAAAATACTTACTTTTCTGTAGCTGAGAAAAATTCTCAGCAAAGACCATAGAAGTTAAAGGACATGGAATAAAGTGTCTATTTACTTCTTTTCATGGGTGCAGGAAGCTAAATTTGCAACCTCTCTGTTCAGAAATATTTTATTATTTTTTTTTAATATTCAGATCAGGAGGTTTTTGATCAAGCCTGTACTTGGAAAATCCTGATATAAGCAAGGCTGTGGTCTGTTGCTGAAGTGCTTAGCCACAAATTGTTCCAGCTGCTCTGTGACGATAGCAGGCTTCTGATATATCCTATGCTGTGGAGATCTATAGCTAATTTTGTCTTCATGTGGTTCGTTGTGGGGCTGTATGGGGCGGATGAGAGGGGTGAGGCTGGGAAAGGTTCTTGGACTTACTGCGCTCCCGTCTGCCAAATGCAGATCTTTAAATGTGGGGAGCAGTTTGATGTGCCCTCGGTGACTCTTCTCAAATCATAGAATCATAGAATGGTCAGAGTTGGAAGGGACCTTTAAGATCATCCAGTTCCACCCCACTGCCATGGGCAGGGACACCTCCCACCTGACCAGGTTGCTCCAAGCCCCATCCAGCCTGGCCTTGAACCCCTCCAGGGATGGGGCAGCCACAGCTTCTCTGGGCAACCTCTTCCAGTGTCTCACCACCCTCACAGCAAAGAATTTCTTCCTAATATCTCATCTAAATCTCCCCTCTTCCAATTTAAAAACCATTACCCCTTGTCCTGTCACTTCACTCCCTGACAAAGAGTCCCTCTCCAGTTCTCCTGGAGCTCCCTTCAGATACTGGAAGGCTGCTCTAAGGTCTCCCTGGAGCCTTCTTTTCTCCTGGCATCTTACTAATTCTTTCTACCTGAGCAATATCCTGCACCATCCAGTTCTGCAGATGAATTAAACATCATATGGACACTTTTTGCTCTCTCTTTCTGCATCAGGCAATGACTGAAATCTTCATCCATATGTCTCTGCAGCCATATGGCCTCTCTAGTACGACCAAAACCACCAGAAAACGGCTGGGAAGCTGCTTCCTTTGCCTTACTGGGTCCGGGAGCAGGAGGAGGTGAAGTGGGAAGCCGCTGCCCTCTGTTCCGCTTTTTTCCATGTGGAAAGCAGCCCTGGAGCTCTGTCTCCATTAGGAGCAGGCTGCTGATGCAGCTATACCCGCACACCGCAGCAGCCGAGCAGTCCTGGAAATAGCTTGTCCGGGCAAAAAGGCCCTTTTTGACAAGATAGCTTATTACAGCAGCCCTCGCCCTCCCCCCGGCAGAAGAAGCCACACCAGCAAAAGGGCAGCCCCAGCAGCGTGGCAGCCTTCGTGCCACTGCCCATCGCCTCTGCCTCGGGGATGTTGGGCCAGACCCCATCTGCCTCAGGGGGGGACCATCCTCCACACCATGGGACCTTGGCTGGTGGCGAAGGCATGGTCAGAGCACAGTTTGAGCAACTGACTTTATTACAGATGTGTTCATCTTCTTTCCCATACATTGCCTCCTAGTTTCTTAATTCTCTGCTCTTTCTTGTCTGGTGTATGGTGTTTTTTACCTTTTTATTTCCAAAGGAATTGTGGAATCATGGAATTGCCTGGATTGGAAGGGACCTTTCAGATCACCTAGTCCTACCATCAGCTTAACATTGACAAAAACCATCACCAAACCATACCTCTAAGCACCACATCTACCCATCTTTTAAATACCTCCAGGGATGGTGCGACAACCACTTCCCTGGGCAGCCCATTCCAGGGCTAATAACCCTTTCAGTGTCAAAAAATTTCCTGATATCCAATCTGAACCTCTCCTGGCTCAACTTGAGGCCATTTCCTCTTGTCCTATCACCTGTGACTTGGGAGAAAAGACTGACCCCCCACCTTCCTACACCCTCCTTTCAGGGACTTGTAGAGAGTGAGAAGGTCTCCCCTCAGCCACCTTTTCTCCAGGCTGGACACCCCCAGATCCCTCAGCTGATCCTCATAAGATTTGTTCTCCAGACCCCTCACCAGCTCTGTTGCCCTTCTCTGGACCCACTTCAGCCCCTCAATGTCTTTTTTTTTTGTGGGGGGGAAGGGGCCCAAAACTGGACACAGCACTTGAAAACTCGACTGAGCACTCACCAGCAGAATTGCCCTCTCACAGCAGTGAGGGGGAACCCAGTGGACCCCCATCACAGAGGTGTCAGTGCAGCAGCAGACAAGGACTTGGTCCTGGATGCTCTCCTGCTTCTTTCCAGCAGGGTTTATTCCACTTGCTCAGTTCATTTTCTATTCTAATACAGCTCTATTTTTTCTTTGGCTGGTATTTTATCTGAGTGATTGCAGTGTAAGATCTCTCTAGCAAACAATTACATTTTGAAAATCAGGTTCTGAAAATCTCGCGGGTGTCCTTTGGATCAGGAGAGTTAGATGGGAACCAGGGAAGCACAGAGACTGCGGGATCTGTTGGCAAATAAACATATGTGTGCTCGTGGGAAAGAAAGTTTTCTAACTGCTGTCTAAAATGTAAAATTTTCTGACCCGTTTTGCTTCCTTTGGGTTGTGAGGGGAGAGGAGTTACTTCAGATCAGTGGATGTGTAAACAGCTGTATGATACATTGTTGTGACAGCACATGGAGGAATAGGCCAACCACAAGGACTTGTTAAAAACAGTATTTACAGGATTTTTTCCCCTCCCTCCCAGAATAACTCCTCATTTCGCTGCAGTTGCAGGAAAGAATGTTGGGTTTTTTTTTATTTCATGTTGTTCTTTTTCCATGGATGGCGGGTCAAACTTTTCCCTTGATGTGTTTGCTTGTCTCAGAACTGGTATCCAGCTTTCTCTCTTTTTCCAGATTCTGAGATTCCAAGTTAATGTTTGTCAGTCCAGTGGGATAAAAGCAGTGTACCTTTATCACTGTCATCATCACCAATTATAGGAATCACTAAGGCATCTGTCACTGTGGTAGAGAGGTACTACAATATGCCTGTACAGCATCTGGTTCCTTCAAGAGAAGAAACTAGTTCTAATTCCCTCTGCTTCAGTTATACATCTTTTGCTTATGGGTACTTGAATTCGTGTAGTTTAATTCAGGATTACACTCCTGGGGCCATTCCACTGTTCAGCACTTAGTAATGTAGAAGATCCACTGCCAGCTTTGAATTGCACTCTGATAGTTTTAGTATTTGTGCTCGATCTCATCTCCTCGCTGAGAGCAAGTTCCAGAGTGAGAGACCATGCAAGGTCTCTGACCCAGTGAGTTCAGCTGGTTTCCACTGGGTTTTTATGGCCCCTTCTCCTGTGCAGAGGAACTGGTGAAGCTGTGCAGAGTTTCAGCTGGTTTTCAGAAGTTTGTCATGCATCCATTCTCGTCCCCCATCTCTGGGCTGCACACATGGTGCGTGCTGCTTGCCTCACTGGATATCGTAAATACTGGAAGTTATAATAAAATTAGGAGCACAGATGTTCCTCTTACAACCGGTGCCCCGTGTATACAATAATAATAATGAAATATATCCATTGCTGTTCTCTGCGGTACTAAATTTTCTCCAGTGAGGCATCTTGCTTTAATAATAAAACCACATTTTCTTAAACAAGGGACTATCAGATTTACATTGGCAGTAAGTCACTATTTTAAAATAGCATCGAGAGGGATACCCAAGATAACTGTAAGGCTCTCTAGGACAGCTGACTGGTGGAAACTGCAGCCAGGTGGAGTGGTCCACCAGGCCCACCGTTAGTCTTCATGTCTTTCCTTCATCAAAGGCTCGCTCTCTGCTGCCAAAGAGGAGCTGCCTTTGTTGGAAGGCTAGTCAAGGTTTAACACCATCTATTGCAAACTGATGAAGTTTTGATTTTCCAGCCGTGGTGGTAGCCAAAGGTTTTGGCCAGGGACATTTCCTCGATTAAACTGCAATGAAAAGCAGATTTCTCTAAAGAGGTTGCAACCCAGGCCCTGATGCTGTCTGTGTTCCCTCACAGGCACATAGATGTGGACCTAGGAGATTGTCATTGGTGGGCGTATCTTTGCATACATTTTATTTTCATCTATTTCCTCAANCCTCATCATTATCATAGCCCTTTACTGCACCTTCAGCAGTTCCCTGTCCTTCCTGAACTGGGAAGCCCAGAACTGGACACAGGGCTCCAGATGGGACCTCACCAGTGCAAAGCAGAGGAGGAGGGTGACCTTCCTCAACCTGCTGGCCACACTTTTCCTGATGCACTCCAAGATGCCATTGGCCTTCTTGGCCACAAGGGCACATTGCTGGCTCATGGGCATCCTGTTGTCCACCAGGACTCCCAGGTCTTTTTCCACAGAGCTGCTCTCCAGCATATAATACAGGTGCAGTGCTATGAAGCCCTGCCTAAGTATCTTCTGGCTTTACCCTGGCTTACCCTCTCCTGCTACATAAAAGTAGTCCTTTTGACTCCTCTGGATGAGTTTGCAGAATTGGTCTCCTGCTGCCCTACGCTCTTAATTATCAAGAAGGAGAAAATTGCTTGCGGTGACCAGGGCATGGCTGCAGTAAATGTTACCCTTCCAGGTGGAAAAGGGGTCAGATCATGGTGAAAGAGGAAGAAAAACGTAGGGAAAGGATGATAAAAAACTGTAGGGGAAGAATAGAATGAAACACACGATTTTTCATTCTCTTTAATAATTCTCACCAATTCGACTTTTCCCGAGTAGCGTACAATTCATTTACACCGTCTGCATTAAATTTATCATCTCTGGGCTAGCTGGGAAATCGAGGTCAAATTTCATTTTGGCCTGCAACTTGATAAAAATGACCTGCAAAAGGTAGATGACAGGCTGTTATTTTATGCACTGGAAAACAGCAAAGATCAGATCCTATCTCCTGCGTGTCCTCTTTTCCCTGCATGTCTGATGTCCCTATCCATAACGCATCCCCGGAGTGCCCTGGTTTGTTGGAAGGCTGGTCAAGGTTTAGAACAAGAACTATGGCATTTGGAACCCTCAATCTCAATTTGGTGTGGGTCCAGCAGGCTGCTTTTTGCCTTCTGAAATCTCCACCGAGTCACTATCAAGGTGTAAAAATTCCACGTTGGTTGATGTGACAATCAAACAAACTACTTGTTATAGTTAATTTCATCTCCAAAGCAGTCTATTAATATAGTAATTAATGATTTCTCAGCAGTTGGTGTTGACTGTTGTATCCATGACTTTTGGGAGGCAGGAAAAATGCTTTTAAAGAGCGTGCCAAGGGAGCTTGTGGATGGCAGGAGGATGTAGACGTTGTGTACGGGAGGAAAAAAAACTACCCCCAAATTAAGGTTTCTGTAGCACTTGGAGTATTTTGGGACCCACACCAAAGAGAGACTGGAAAGGATTAGTCTGGGATTAAGAACCCTTTAAATTTAGGAAGTACTTAACCTTCTCTGTGTCTGTTTCTCTGCCGCTTTTGCCGGGCAAGCGGGTGGCGGAGCGGCGGTGCTGCAATGCAGCCTCCTCCTCCTCCTCCACCTTGGGGCTTCTGTGATTCACTACTACTATTTTTTTTTTTGGGTTTGCTTCATAAAGATCATCGCAAGGGCTTATCTCCTGTAATTGTTTTACTGCCATCTGCATTACAGTATAATTACCTTTCCAAAATGGTAGATCTCTCTTTTGCTAATGTTTAAAGGCAAATAATAGGCGACTAAATTGCAAGGTCTTGGGATGCAGCAGCACATAGTTGGTAATAAAATGTATGCTATATTTACAGCATATACGTCTGTCTCTCTAGTTCATTCTGCTTTGCTTTTATTTTTATTTTTTTAATTTGTTTTTTTTCCTTAACTCCCCCAGCCCCTCCTCAGGAATGGTAGATGATGATTACGGTTTTCTCTTCCTCATATTTTTTCTCCTTGCCTGTCCTCTTTTTACATAGAGTTAATCATAACTCGTGAGGGTTTTTTTTTTTCTGTTAGAATTTGTTCTGATCCTTATCTGACAACTGTCCTACAGTTCAGGAAGGATGGGTATTCTGGTACTTTCCCGAACTATAATGACAAATATGGCAAATAAATCTAACACAGACTGAACTAAATAAAACTAAACAAACTCTTCTGTTTTTAAAAGGTGATAGAGCTGTTCTGTTTAATCACTGGTAGCTTTTTAAAGTTTTAAGATGTATAAATCTATCTGTCTGTCTATCTGTTTTTCTGCTTGTAGCCTATAAATGCCCTTAGGTTCATATGATAAACTACTTTTCCGATAATATCTTTTAAGTTTTCTGTTCCCTGTAATTATGGACCAGGAATTACAGGAGGTGCCTTTCCTTACATGTGAATGCCTGTTCCCTGCCTGCTGCTGTAAATCCTGCGTTACCTGAAAGGTTAAAATGTGGAGGCGAGGCCATTAAAAACACGTCCAGAAAATGTAGATGACAGGGGAAAAAAAGAAAATACAGCGACAGGGGGGAAATACCATAGATAAAATGATAAGGCAGAGAAATAAAGCATGACAAGACCGTGATAGTTTGCATGAGTAATGAGAACTGAGTTTGTGGTTTTTAAATTGCTGCTTAAATTCCTATTTGCATGTTTATCGGAAATCTCCTTTGCTTAAGTAAAACTGGCCTATATACATTTTAAAAATCCGTGTATAACTCTGGTTTTATTAAATGGAGGAGTCCGATCCAGTTAGACAGATGCATGTGGTGTGATGCTATTTTAATAGTGGCACTGTGCATAGGTCACAGTCTCAGATGGGCTCTATGAAGGGCTCGTCCCTGTTTTCCCTGAAGTCAGTGGGGAGACATGTCATCTTACTGAAGATTGAATCCTGAGTGACTTGTAGAGAACCCCAAGAAGAAGCCCACAGGGCTTTGAGCCTTCTAGAGCTTTGTGGTCCTCTGGTGTTGTCAAACCAGTAGGGAAAGCTTCTTCTGCACCATTTGTCAAGGTTTAGAATCATAGAATGGTTTGGTTTGGAAGGGACATTAAACATCATCCAGTTCCAACCCCCCTGCCATGGGCAGGAACACCTCCCACCAGAACAGATTGCTCCAAGACCCATTCAGCCTGGCCCTACATACCTCATCTAGGGATGGCGCATCCACAGCTTCTCTGGGCAACCTGTTCCAGTGCCTCACCACCCTCATAGAAAATAATTTCTTCCTAATATCTAATCTAAATCTCCCCTCTTTCAGTTTAAAACCATTACCCTTCTTCCTATGGCTCCACTACCTGATCAAGAGTCCCTCTCCATCTCTCCTGTAGCCCCCTTTTAGGTACTGGAAGGGGCTCTATGGTCTCACTGGAACCTTCTCTTCTCCAGGCTGAGCAACCCCAAGTCTCTCAGCCTGTC
The DNA here is from genome assembly GCA_013400375.1 of Thinocorus orbignyianus. Classification (NCBI taxonomy): domain Eukaryota; kingdom Metazoa; phylum Chordata; class Aves; order Ciconiiformes; family Thinocoridae; genus Thinocorus; species Thinocorus orbignyianus. The sequence continues at coordinate 23,737 of VXBW01007517.1, read as the reverse complement.
CTCATAGAAGAGGTGCTCCAGATCCCAAATTTGGTGGCCTCAGGTCCCAAGACAAAGGTGCTTAGAGGACTCAATTCTGTGTTTGTATCTTTCATGTGGCTGGTCCTTCCTTGGTTACCTGTGATTAATTTCACTGGCCACTGAGTGCCCCTGATTCCTCGGATAAATGTGTGTGCCATAGTTTTGGTACCTGAAAAATTGAGCTTTTAAAGGTGAGGTATCAGACTGCTTCACCTCTGCAGTTCACACAGGCATGCATTGGGTGCCTTTGTGTGTGTTCCCTGTGTGCTTCTGTACCTGCACCTTCCACAAGTGTCCCAGCCACCTCCCATGGCCTCCCAGCCCTCTCCTAACACCCACCGGCTGGTGAAGGAACTGTGGCAGTTCCTCTGGGAGACGACCTGGACACAGTGGAGGTGAGCATCCTCCCAAATGACACTGAAAGCCTTGGAGAGTCCTGGTCACCTCTTGGTCATCAGCGGCGCTTTCTGGAGATGGAGAAACTCTCTGTTGAACAAGAGGCAAGGAATGTGTTTCTGAACAGTTTCTCCAGCATGTAGACACCCAGAGTAGGCAAGGGCAGAGCTTGCCTCCTCTTCTGGAACCCTGCTGGGAAATGTCTTCTGCTGGACTGGGCAGTCCTTTGAAGGCTACGTTAGCCTGTGAGGAACGGAGCCACTGCAGATCCGAGTCGTGTGCCTGCTCCCTTGTATACATTCTTATGGCATCTCTGAAACAGAATGCAAATTGGATTTCAAACAAAAGGTATCACCCTGGCTGCTGAGGTGGTGAATGACCTCGTCTTTGCAAACTGACACCACCATACACATTTGCAGGTGTACGTCCTGCCCTGATGGGCTTCGGGTACCGTGCAGAATTCCTAGCGGAAAAAGAACCATTTTTATGTTAAAACATAAAACCCTGCTTTTTCTCTCTCTCTCAATACCTATTTACATTTTTTCTGTCACTCTATATTCTTGGCTATAGAATCAAATGAAACACACTTGCCTTTTTCACATATGCAACCTCTTTAATTAATCTATATATCTTTCCTGAATTTCTGTTTTCTAATATACCGGTGCTGGGGAAAAGTCGTATATCTAATTTACATGTCCAAATTAGTTTCAACTTAGTTATATTGAATGATAATAGATTTCTTTTTCATATAATTAATGTTGTCTGCAAACGTAACGTGGATTAAATCTATCATTGTAAAGATCTTAAGATTTTAATATTTTTGCAGAGGCATAAATACAGTGTAGCTATAATTATTTCATTATGTATGTATAAAAATAGGATACGGGGAAAAGTGCATGCTTTCCTTCACTGATTACTCTTAATGTCTCCCAAATTTCCTGATTTACAATATTCTCCAAGGATGTAGATTTTTCTAATTGAAGTACAGTAATTTGCATATTTTTAGACCTTGTGACACAGTTAATTGATATGTCATTACTTATACGGCGCTGAATATATTTTACACGTTCGCTGCAGAGCAGGCTGAACTCGAGATGCAGTTCTACTTTGCAAAGAACTCGAAACTATTGCCTTCGGTTTAATCTTTTCCTTTCCTTCCTCACCCTGGCTTTATAAAGGCGAAGCAAAAATGGATGATGTAGTAATTGGTGTAGTTCCTGTTCAAATGTACTCGTTAAAATAATGTTACTGTGTAAATGACAGGAGGAGGAAAGTAAGAGCGAGTAAACAAAGAAAGGAAGAATAATGGGAGAGACAAGGACAAAGAAGATAAGGTTAAGGCTGGGGGGGAGCTAAATGTCAATAGTATCAGTGCTGGGTGTTTGAAAACCAAATTGTTCTGTTTTCTTTTACACTATTCAGTATAAACTTGTTAAATGTTCACTGTGTCGAGGAATATTTTAAATGGGTCTTTTAAATTTGGGAGCAGTATATTTATCAGGGATGCTAGCAACGTGCCTAATAGCGCTCCAGGATTCAATAAGGGGCAGAGTTTCTCTAGTGGCAACATATTTATTTCACCTGGTGCATACCCCCCGCACAACCCAAGGCTTTTCATCTTTATTTGCTAGCCAGGGAGGCGGCTCAGGCGTGTAAGAAGGACTTGAAGGGATCATAGGTTTATTTTCCCAGGGTTCTGGTTAGAGGTATGGATCGTTGGCAGTGGCCTCCTCATCTCTGGTGGATTTATTATTAATATTGACCATTACTTACACAGCGATAAGGGTGAACTGGGGGTCTTATGCAGGTTAAGAAGATACGATTCCATTCCTTGCTGATGTATGGGAAGCCCAAAATGCATGACTTACGCCCATTTATGCTGCCTGGATTTTCCCCCATGGGGTTTGCACTGTGAGTTGTTTCTCAACTGGGTTAGTTAACGAACATCTCATGTGCTCTTTTTTTCTGTTTCGGGAGGATAAGGTTGGGTATGAGAGCAGGAGGTGTCACTGGAGTGAGAGTTACTAAGGGAAGCTATTACATTTTCTTAAAAAGTGTGATATCTTGGCAGGAGTTTCTTCTAAGGCAGCAATAAAAAATAAATATAAACCCACTGAGCACGTCCTTTAAAACGCTTGTACACCAGAGGCTTCTCACTTCAAGATACTTCCTGTTGAATCAGGCTTGGGAGACAAATATGAATTGTGATTCCTGGCTGTGAAAGTAGAATTCACTCTCGTATCAACTTGATTTTTTTTTTCCCCCCTCAGCAGAAGGGGTGAGGAAAAGGGAAAATTGCCAAAAGTGAGTCCTGTCTCTCCCTCTGAATTTGGGGTTCCCACTCTCATCTCAGGCCAGAATGCTCCAGCAGCTGCAGGAGATGGAAATGATGGTAGAGCAGCAGCTCAGAAATGTATGTGGGAGGGTCTGCCCAAGTTGGCATTTCACTGCTCTGTGATAAAAACCTCTTTAGGAGAACTGTGGAAACCAAAGCTGTTGAAATTGAGGGGATTTTTGTCTGGTGTATCGTGTGGTTGGTTTGTGTTTTCTATTTTTATTTTAAATTAAGCAAGCCATGGTGGGCTTTCCCAGGTGACAATCAATACGCAGTAAAAAAAGCCTTTCTTCTTGCAGAATCATGGCATGACAAGAGGGTTTAGTTGTTTGGGGGTTTTTTTAGGATAACATTAACTCCACATGCGTTCAACCATCTATGAGACAGCTGTTTATGATAAGCCAGCTGTTTAGTTACTATGTCATTGGGGAGGGAGAGAGAGGGGCATCTCCAGGACGTAGTATCTGCCACCAGCCTTTGACACCAGACTGAGGATGCGAAAATAATAAAGGTGAGAAAATCAGCAAAAGAAATCAAGAGATTTTTCTGTGATACAAGAGTAGCTTTCTCTGAGGATGCAGTTTCAAGATGAGCTGAACGTGAGATAGTTAGAAATGATTTCATTATTATTTTTTTTAAGATAAATTCAACACCAGGAATAAAATAATACACATTATTTTCAATTTTTATTTCTACTCCTTTTAAAATGACCCTGTTTTCTGCTTGAAGTTTTTAGCAGCTGTCCAGCAAGGAGGTGTAGCATTTATTAATAGTAAAATATAATCTGCTCTGTATAATTAATAATAATTAATAAAGACGCTCTTTGATGATTGTATTAAATGAGGTGATTGATTTTGCACTGGAGAGTGTCTTTCCTTATAGGATACTTCTAATTTTAACTACCCGGAGAGAAGATGTTTCACATAAAAAATACGCAGCAGTGAAAGAAATATTTTATCCTTTCCAACCATTTCTAAGCATCGATAAATTCATGCTATAAACCACTAATTCTTAAAAAGCGACTCGAAAGTCTTTGGGTGTTTTTACATCGTGGTGTTTCTCACTTTGCTGGTCTTGCAAGTCGAGGGGGTTTTAACTGCCCTTGAAGAAGAACGGCGCTCGAGCATCGATTGTGTACATACGGAGCGCTGCAATTTCATAGACGAGTACATCAGATGCTGCTGGGCTACAGCTGAGTGGTGCTAATCTCCCCTTCTTTGGGGAAGATTTCTGAAGGTTACTGTGCAAATACCAGCAACCTGTAGGCTCTCGCTTTCTTAATGGGAAGGCAAAGCTGTTAACAGCTGTCTTTCCCAAGGAAAGATCTCATATCGTGCTTTTCCGTATTTTTCTTGTGGTGTTCACAGGTCTCTTGTTAACTTTATTGCGTGTTCCTTTTCAAGAACATCCCTGCAGGTTCCTCTGTCTCTGAGGAAATGTTTTCCTCTCCCTGAGACCATAGTGCTTCATAACCTGCCTGGGGAGAGACCCTTTGTGCATCGCCGAGGGGCTGCAGACCATCGCTGATGGCTCTTTGCAGGTCCATCAGGAAGGGATGTGGAGGTTAACTTCTTGTCCTGGGTTAAGAGGCCCAGGACTAACTTTTCTTCTGATGATGGGAAAATTGCACTTTTGGAGGACTCTAGTGTCTGAATTCATGAAAATATTGACTTTACAGCCAGCCAAGGTCTGTGAGATTCAAGGTCTCAGTGTTTTTGAGCTGTGCCAGGTGCAGGGATGAGGAGGAGCAAGGCCTGGGCGTTTGACCCGAGCTGGCCAACAGGATTATTTCATACCATGAACGTCACATTCAATATAAATTAGAAAAGTTTGCTGTGTAGCAGGTTCTCCCTTGATGGTGGGGGTCCAGACAACTCCTTGGCTCGGTGCTGGACCCCTGAGGCCTTCCCTTCTCCCCAAAGTTGTTGCATTTGCAGTGTCCGACATTTTCTGTCCCTGCTGGGAGTGCACAGCTTCCCCCTGAGAGAATTGGCTGAGTATAATTCTTGTAAATCTTATGTCAGTGTTGGTATTAATACTGGTTCTTCAGTATTAACATTAGTTATTTAATCTTATTCCATTAAATTTATTTACATTTCAACCCTTGCGTTTCTTCGCGTTCCTCGATTCCCCTTTCCTGGGTTCGGAGGGGTCTTCAGGTGACAGAATAATTGTTGTGGGTTTTCTTCAAACCATAGCACTTCTCCAAACGAAACTTCAAAGGAATTTTAAGAGGGCAGAACATAAATTACCTGAGCTGAAAATTTGTCAAGACAGAGGTTGAAATTCCCACTCTTGAGAGTTTTCTCTCAGAACTATTAGCCTGGATAAAGCTGGAATCACCTTCAGCCTCATCTAAATCACGTCTGGACTTGCAGTCCTTGACTGTTCAAAGCTACTTCTGTCTTCAGGGTGAGCAGTGGATAAATTTGAGGTGTGTGCAGGTAATTAATCTCCGGGTAAGGATGAGGAACAGCTCATGTATATCTGGAAAAAGGATGGGGAGGTGTGCGCTGGAGAGTCATGCTACAGGTGAGAAGCAGGGGTGGCAGCTTCTCCGTCGGACCGGCAGAATTACAAAGACATACAGTGGCTGATAATGACCATCAACACTTAGGAGTATTGAAAGTGTGGGTCTAAGGAGGATGGAGCTGGACTCAGNAAGGTCCCTCCCAACCCAGACAATTTTGTGAATGCGTGGTCACCTTTCCTGGGTCATTTTTCTGCTGCTAGGATCTCGCCTCATTTTGTCCTATTTGCAGGGTCTTTGGTATTTGATGGAGCTTTAGTTTCTGTTCATTGGTTGTTTAACTCTGGTCATCTCTGAGCTGAACTATTGTAATTTAACTGAAATTTTGATTGAATGGAGAGCATCTGTGTGCAGTGCGATAGCCTGTGGGGTAGCTGAGATCATGTGGCATCATCTCACGGTCTGTTCTCTCTAGAAACAGTGAAGACTGTCTCCCTTCCCTTATATTGTCCAGGTATTTTGATGAACAAGATTTCAGTCTATTTTCTTACAGAGAATTATAATGAAGGTTAAATCCTCAAGCTCTTTGGGCATTAGGTCTGTGTGTTATTAACTGTCATGAGCATGAATCTCTTAAAGTACTTGCAGAGAGCCCTTGATCCCCAAAAGCTTTGTCTTGTATACCCTAATTGCATACACACACACACGTGCACATGAGCATGACACCTTGACGTGATTCTTCTTAACAGGAAAGTAGGTGGAAAGGTCAGGAGAGCTTCTCCCGTGAGTAAAGGAGAAGAAACTAGCAGTACCCACTGGTACTGGACTGTATTTACAAATGTGGATGATCAGTGGGGACTCCATAAAGGCAAACATTTCCCATCTTTTGAGCCTTCCTACTATGTTTTTAATGTTGTCTCTCAAAGGTTACAACATAAAGGTCAAAACTTAAAGACAAAGAGGAGTGTGTTTACTGCCAGGGTAGGTCCATCACTAGGTGCTTATCTATTTTTTGAGTTGCTGACAGATGTTCTGCCTGTCCTACTGGATGAAATAACGAAGTCTTTGTTTATTCTCATAAAATTCCAATATAAATCAGTTATCCTGAAAGCCAATATTCCTGATGCTTATTTCCATACTATTAGAATTGCAGAAAATCTGAAAGTAATATATGTCAATTAATATAAAATGTACAAATGAGTCTTTATTGAAAACCATATTTTTCTAATCTCTCGATTGTTTTTAAAAGCATTTATTTTTATTAACTAACAAACTTGCTTTGTTGGGCAGTTCATTAGCTGCAGAAAGATTTTACTATTTGCACCAAAAGTCTGTAATAAAATTCTAGTGGTATCGTTTAGAGCTGATTTTTTCATAAAGCATTATGCGTCAGGTAAATAGTCTGAATGTAAATGTCTACTTTAGGCAGGGTTCATTAACGAGGAGAAAAGATGCAATTTTGACTAGGAATGAAAAATAAAACAATGAACTATTTCCTGACACAAAAATAATCTAGTATTTCAAAATGCCTTGTACCAACCCCTTAAGATAGTTAAATTTTAGGTGTAGCTACTATTACTTCTCTACAGTGGACCAGTGCAAGCCAGGGTATAGTTTGCAGTATTCAATATTACACAAACATATAGCGAATGGTAGATCTTACTCAGCCATAAAAGTAAAATGCTTGCTGATTTTTAAGATCTGCGCCATGAAATGGCAGCAGATCAGGGCTGTTTCTTGTGTATAAACTGGGATTCAGTTAATTCACTGTGTAGTTTGGCTTGTAAGTTTTCATGATAAAGATCAGGTGCTGATGGGTACAAAGATGAGACCGTTGATCCATTTCTCCCCAGTGTTCAAGTAATTGTTATTAATAGTAATTATATCTTACATTTACATGCTATATGTTCATAAGTTTCCTAAATTGTGTAGCAGGCAAAGGAAAAAATCCTGCACTTACTACACTCCAAGTAGTTCCTTTGACTCTGGAAGCATCTCATGTCCATGACACACATGGAATAGATACCACAAAGATGATGAGGAACATTCCTCTTATGAGGAATGGCTGGGGGACTTGGGTCTTTTTAGTTTAGAGAAAAGAAGACTGAGGGGGGAACTCATCAAGACTTAAAAATACTTTAAGAGTGGGTGTCGAGAGGATGGGACCAGTCTTTTTTCAGTGGTTCTCAGTGAGATGACAAGAGGAAATGGGCACAAATTTGTGCATAAGAAGTTCCATCTAAACATGAGGAGGAACCTTCACTTTGAGGGTGGCAGAGCCCTGGAATAGGCTGTCCAAAGAGGTCGTGGAGTCTTCTTCTCTGGAGATATTAAAAATCCACCTGGACGCATTCCTGTGCAACCTGCTCTGTATGGACCTGCTTTGTCAGGGGGATTGGATTAGATGATCTCCCGAGGTCCCTTCCAACCCCATATCGTTCTGTGATTCTGCGGTTCTCTGCTGGTGTTTTTTTACAATGATCTGATTTGCCTTTATTTTAAACTCAGAGAAATTAGTGATTCAGTATGAAATACCTCTCTACCATCTGATATCATGGCAAATGCAGCCAAAGGCTAAAGATGACATTTATATGAGATTTCCAGCCCAGGACTGCCAGAGTGAAATAGCTGGGGTAAGTGTGATCTGGCTAAAGGGTATCTCTTCCATTTTCTGCAGCAGCAGTGGTTGGATATCCCAGAAGGTAGAATAAATTGTTCTGTGTTCTTAGTTTCCTTCTTTATGCAATTAAAACTTAATCTCCTGTGTCCTGTGTGGCAGACAGTTATCCTTGAAACCTGTAAGTGGTATTACCGTCCTTCTGCAGGTGGGGAGTTGGGGGTACCTGAGCTGGCTTTCCAGAAGTCATCAAGTGCTACCACCACGTGAATCCTACAACCAAGAGAGACAAGAGAGAAATCTAGGAGCTTTGGCCCGTAAGGCTCTGCTTCCTTCTGGTGTTCCTTTCTCCATGAACTACGTGGCTTTCACTATAAAATAAGAGATGCCCCAGTAGAGGGCTGAAAACCTTGCTGATACTCCCACTCAAAACCCATTGAGACCGGTGACTTCAAAAGCTGGTTGCAAAATTTGCTTTGTGCTGCAACCTGAGCATATGTTCAGCTTGCCTGTTGGGAAAGAACTTTCTCCAGAAATTCAGAAACTTTGATTACTTATTCTCTGAGTTGAAGAGGTGTCAAAGAGAGAGAGAGAGGGGTGGACCAGATTTAGGATCCGTCCTCCATCCTGCAGTTTAAGCCTCCCCCTTCCCCCAGGTGAATTTAAATTCCCATTCTCAGCATGTTGCTGCTTCAGGTCAACTTGGCCTGCTGGCTATAATATATAATCAAAGGGGGAAAAAAAGGAGGAAAATAACCTTTATAGCCTCCTCTGTACAAATCCAACAACTTTAATCACCGAGTGTGCTAACCCTTCTGTTAGGGTTGCCGTGTATGGACCAATGTGGCTCCCATGGAGCTAGTCTGTTTTCCGGGTGAAATAATAAATTTCCCTTCCCTTCTTGTCATTAGTTCGTATAACAAAAAGGATTCTTGGGTTCCCATCCAGTCTGTTGGGTAAAGGGTATGTTTCCCAATTTCATTGCAACTCAGTAGTGAAACTTGTGAAATAATAATAATATATATAGACTGAAGGCTCTGTGGGGGACTGCCGTAAAGCAGTAGTTACTTCTCATAAAGTTTTTTAATAGGACGTGAGCTCCAGGATTCAAGGGAGAGAACATTAATGTCCTTTTCAGAACGTCGTGGAAAATAAATACTGTGCAGCCCCGATCTCTTGGCAGTTTCAAAGAATGTCTAAAGAGGATCATTATGAGACCATTTATGATGGGAACACGACTCCAATGCAAGTCTTTGGAGTCTCTGCTGGGATGTTGTTCCTACTACTTGAGATTAGGAGAGGAAAGCAATTTCAATAGAAGTCTTTGGAGACTGTGTGGCAATTACATTACTGACAATATCAGTATGATTTTAGTGCGAGTCTCTGGAGACCCCAACTTCTCAGTGAAGTGAAATGCATCATGCCCATACAAATTACAATATTGTTTGAAATAAACCAGAATAAGTTAAAGCTAAACAAGAGCTGGAATAACAGGAGCATTCAAATTACAGAATCATAGAATGATATGGTGTTGGAAGGGACCTCTGGATGTCATCTAGTCCAAACCACCTGCTGGAGCAGGTCCACTCAGAGCAGGTTGCACAGGAATGTGTCCAGGTGGGTTCTGAACTTCTTCAGAGATGGAGACTCCACCACTTCTCTGGGCAGCCTCTTCCAGGGCTCTGCCACCCTCCAAGGGAAGAAGTTCCTTCTGATGTTTAAATGAAACTTCCTGTGTTCAAGTTTGTGCCCATTATACTTCTTCTCCTGTCACTGGGCACCACTGAAAAAAGACTGGCCCCACTCTCTTGACACCCACCTTTGAAGCATTTATAAGGGTTATTCAGATCCCCCCTCAGTCTTCTTTTCTCCAGACTAAAAAGACTCAAATCCCTCAACCTTTCCTCATCAGAGAGGTGTTCTTGTCCCCTCATCATCTCTGAAGACTTTGCTGGGACAGGGCTCCCCTGACTGTGCTCAGCTCTGTGGCATCCAAGGACAGATACAGCTTGAAAGGGACAGCGTGGGGCTGTTCGCTCTGTGACAACGCTGGGGAAGCAGAGCTTGGAGATAAGCCTTGTGGCAGCTTGGGTGAGAAATGCTGCTCCACAGCCTTGCCATGGCCCAGTGCCACTGTCCTGGGTGCCTGGGGCAGTGTGTGGGTGACAATTGCTCTGGAAATCCCAAATGGAAAGACTGCCTCATTTAGGTGGCCATACGGTTGATGGCCAGTCTAAGGAGGGAACTGTACAACTGGGTTCTTTTTCCTAGCTCCTGCTCTGCCCGTAGCGATTTATGGGCTGTGGAAATGGCAGGAGGTGAAGCTGTTAGAGACAGCAGCCTGTCAGAAAGAGACGAAGGAAGGAGCTGGGGTTCAAAACGGCAGTGATGAATGAGTATGGCTTTTGGCCTCATGGTGAAACCATGACTGCTTAAAACCATCTGGCTGGGATGGTGGTTGAAGTTTGCTGAGCTCTGAAGAAGCAGTTTCCAGGCGTTGCTTAACTGAAATTACACCCAAGCCCATTCCCTGGGAGACCATCGCAGGGCATTGACCATTCCCAAAGTGGCAGAGTACCAGCAAAAGAAGAAATATAAAGGTACCCGTGCATCCGTTGGCACTAGCTGGGATCTGAGCAAGCCCCATCGGTCACCCAGGACCTTTCCTTCTTCTTCCCTTTACCTTCCATCCTTATACAGGCTGTGAAAGGGGGAGCTGCAGCGTTTTTCCAGGGCTGGAGGGAAGGCATCCAGGGTAAAGTGCAGCGTTTGCATTTTATTGATTCTTACCTATTGATTCCGATGGGCTGAGGTGTCTGTGAAGGAGAAGGGAGACTGGCAGGAGCTCCGGCATCAGTGGCAAGACAAGAGAAAAAGCATCTAAACAAACACCCTGGGTGTTTCCTAGATCTAAGAAGAACCACAGAACAGGAGCGCTGTCCCTGGGGAGGGATGAGGTACACCAGAAGCAGCTTAGTTTGATCACCTCTGCAGATAAGAGGGGGGCAAGGCAAACACGTGAGCGTTTTGTGACAGGTTGCCTTGTGCCAACTTCATTTATGGTGGCATTTCGTGTAAGCTGGAGGGGGACAAAAATGTAAATGTACATCTCACACAGGAGGTGATTCTTGTTGGGTGACTCAGATGTGGGAATGAAGAGATATGCCCTAGCCTGGCTGGCCAGGTAGGAGGAAGATGTCTGAGGGGGTACTGAATATCCCAAATATAGAGATATATATATCTTGAGTGCACAGAGTCCATGCGTTACTCAATGTGCTTTATATGAATCATTTTATTGGAAAGGCTAAGCACATGCTGAGGAAAATGTGCTCCATAAGAGTATTGATCTTATTACGGGTTTCTTTGAAGATATATGTATATATAATCTCAAACAAAGCTGCTCTTCTGATTGTGGCCACTTTCTTAATGGCTCGTTAAGCTTGTGCACTCTGTCTCTGCATGCGTTGTGGAGGTGAAGGTGGCACTGAATCATCTCTTGAGCCCTCTAGATCCTGGGGCTCAAAAATACCCCAATGTAACTCATTTGAGGAGCTCACTTAAATCCTGGTCGCTGTCCTCCTGCATCTCCTGCATCCACCAGACTGGGCATGTTTGGTTTGGAGAAGAAGAGGCTGAGGGGAGACCTCATTGCCCTCTACAGCTACCTGAAAAGAGGTTGCAGAGGGGTGGTTGTTGGACTCTTCTCCCCAGTGAATAATGACAGAACCAGAGGAAATGGTCTGAAGTTTCATCAGGGGAGGTTTAGATTAGATATTAGGAAGAATTACTTTACTGAAAGAGTGGTCAGGCACTGGAAGGGCCTGCTCAGGGAGGTGGTGGAGTCACCATCCCGGGAGGTACTTAAGGAAGATATACATGTGTCACTTCAAGGAATGCTCTAGTGGATGAGATTGTAGGATTTTTTTTCGTGCGTGTGTGGTTGGACTCAGTCCAACCTACTCGTCTCTCCTGTTGCCCCCTTTAGGGACTGGAAGGGGCTGTAAGGTCTCCCTGGAGCCTTCTCTTCTCCAGGCTGAACAAACCCAACTCTCTCAACTTGTCCTCATCCGAGAGATGCTCTGCCCCTCTGAACATCTTCATGGCCTCCTCTGGACCCGTTCCAACAGGTCCATGTCCTTCCTGTGCTGAGGACTCCAGAGCTGGACACAGGACTCCAGGTGGGGTCTCACCAGAGCAGAGCAGAGCAGAGGGGGAGAATCACCTCTCTGGACCTGCTGGCTATGGCTGGTTTTGATGAAGCTCAGGATGCTGTTGGCTTCTGTGACCCAGCATCCGTGACCCAGCATCCAAAGGTGAGATCCTGCCTGTGCAGTAAGATGCTGGAGTTGAGGATATACAATTTGAAAATGCTGTTGCTGCTGATTTTGTCTTTCTTGATCTCCTACACGCACTTTGAATGCTCTTAAATCATTGTGGCTTTTTGCTTAACCCTGTTGAAAGAAGACAATAGGCCTATCGTTAACTTTAAATACAAGATACAATTAAAAGCTCAGATCTCTGATGTGGCACTTGAAAAATCCCTCTGTAGATGGAAGGAGGTTTCTTTTCCATTGGGAACTCTGCATTATTTAGTAGATTTGCCTTGCAGGACAGATCATTTCAAGGCTTTACGATTATATAGAGGATCAAACATTTCTGTGGCCTGAATTAAAGCAAAATAATCACCAGCTCTGTGGAACTTTGTGGTTTCTTGGACAGGCTTTGACAAGAAGGTTTCTTGGACACCTTCTGAGCAGATTCTTTTTCCTAAGCTCTCTGACCCTAAACGGACTGACTGAGTTTATTCCATCCCATCCACATCACGCTCAGTATTAAAGCTGAGAGATCAAAGGGTCATCTCTCTTTCTTCGATGGCTGACGTCCAAGGAGGACCCTGCCTGTTCGTCTGCCTTTGATCCTGATCCGATCATTCCTGACTCCAGATGTGGATTCCAGCTCCTGTCGATCACAGAGTCCAGTTTGGGACTTTTCCCAGTGACTGTTGGTGACGTGATCGTCATCCTGGGAGCTTGGTATGATTCTGTATATATTATATCCATTTCATTATTTCATTCTTACTTCAATTTTAGTATTAATACTTCATTAAAATAATTTAGCTTATTCTAAACTCGTGGATCTCTTTAATCTCTTCCTCTCCTTTCTTTTTGCGGGAAGGAAGGACCTTCTGTCAATCTGGTTTTGGTAAATTTGTCTGAAACCACAACAGTTGTTTTTCTTTGGCTGGTGTTCTTGGTGGCTTCTGTCTCTGCAACTGAGCAGCACTTTTCTGATGCTTCTTCAGTCTTCTTGAGAGGGTACTGTACTCATCAGTGCTTGTCTCGGTCCCTGGGGTGAAGAGGATACGGCTCAGACAGACATTCAGAAAGTAAATTCTTTCTGGAGGAGCAAAGCATCATGCATTTTATGTCTCCTATAGTACACGCAGCGTTTTGGCATATGCTGGACCATTTGGTTTGAAAGAGAATATTCACACTGAACAAAAAGGTTTCATGCAGCGGCGGAGACTTTCTGAAAGTGGTGATTCTTTATCAAGTACTTCTCCCCGCAGGGTTTTGGTTTTGTTTTATTACAGTGGAATCCTGAATCCTGGCTGCCAGCTGTGGTTTCTGGTGGCGGGATGCTGCCAGAGCTAGGGCAGGCTTGATGGCAGCCTCACATCCACCAGCCCTAAATGATGTACGAAACGCAAAATCCTCACTTGCCCCGCGCTGGGAGGGAGGAGGGAGACGATGCTTTGCTGCCTCCGGTTCTCTCTTCTCTCAGCTGAAACTCCTCGGCGGAGAATCATTAAAAAATAAAGAGGATGGTAAAGAAAAAACAGAAATGACAGCTGGAAGACACGGAAAAACCCCAGAACAAACAAACGGGAGAGCCAGCTAAGGCCACCTACCCCTGCCCGTGGCTGGCTATGGGAAAGGACTGCCAGGCACGTGCCCTTCTTCCCCGACTTGATTCTTTTTATTTTCCCGGGGAACCGTGCTTCCCATCAGCTCTAGCACCTGGTTGAATCCCTCTATTTATCTTTTCCTTTTAATTAAGAAATAATGTCAGTGGGATGAAAATAAAACCTGACAGGATGAAGATCTCCTGCCGTATTATGAAAACAACGTGAAGGTGAAAGCGAGATGTTGATTTTTTTGAAAGCAAGAAATCATTTTCTAGTGGCAAGATCCTATTACCCAGAGCTTATTGTTGTTATATTAATGAATGAAAAATACGTACGATGAAGTGAGCAACGGGAGATCTGACCAGACAACCAGAAACTAAGCTCCTCACGCAGGAGACGGTGCAACTGAGGCTAGTGGTTGACTGCTATTTTTGGAGAGCCTTGTCCCAACTGGCTCAGAGAGGATTTTGTTCTGGGTTAACTGGCCTGAAGAATTGCCAGATACCCCTGGTAAGGGATTGGGGGTGTCAGATCCTTAATGCTCTTAATACCCACTGACCACAGTGCAGCCAACGATGGATAAGAAGGCAACGTGGCATCTCTGAGGCCTCTGGAGTTGAACCCAAAGATGTCCATCAGGCATGTGGGCTTCTTCAGTGTTGCCTGCAGAGGGCTGGTTGCTCGACAGTGGGGACCAAAACCTGCCAGCCTCCTGAGAAGAAACACATCTGCATACTCAGCTGCTTACTGCAATAGGAGATGCAGAGGAAAAGAGTTCTTTCCTTAATTTTGCCTTTCAGGGTGTTGGTAGCTGTAGGGAAGAGTCTTGATCCACTCAAGATGCTTTGCTCTTTCCTCAAGGCAATTTTCCTCGGACAAATTGACCCGAACTGGCTTTTTTTTTCTCTAGAGGACAGCTCAAAAAGCTACCTCCTCTTCTGCAGCGTAGCTGAGTGGTCAGAAGATATGACCATGGTGAGACGTTCAAGTTTGGGTTGTCTTTTCTCCTCCTTGTGGGGTTCCCCACCAGTGTGTCCACTCTCAGAAGCATGGCTGTGGTGGCCATGCGGGCAGGTGGGGAGCAGGCAGAAGATGTTCCACATCATTCTGCTCTAGTGACCAAGACTGTTGGGATGGGTGATTTGTTTTGTGGGGTTTGGTGTTTTTTTTGGTGTGTGTATGGTTGGACTCGATGATCTCAGAGGTCCCTTCCAACCATGAAGATTCTGTGATTCTGTTCTTACTCCAAGAGAGCTGAAGTGGTGCCCAAAACTTTGCCAGAGTTGGGTATTCAGAGAGTGGGGAATAAGGACAGGCACCTATTAGAGCAGCTGGGCAGGGAACCGTATGTTCTCGTTCCCAGGAATATGTCTGTATTTCTAATTTAAATCACTCTCAGATACAATGAAGAATAAAGCATTTTGATCAGAGTTACCGGTGACCTATTTAACATTTAAACTGGTTGGCACTTATTTCAGCTCGTTTATGAGTCCTTAATGAGTTTAATGAGTTCTCTTGGATGTCAGCGTTTACTACTCGTGTAGCTTTATGGCCCTGGAGTCAGGAGATGTGAGTGGCTGCTTTGGTGACCTTGGGCAATGCCCTGAACGTCGCGGTGCCTCAGTTTCCCATAAAGAGGACGCTGCAGGATACCTTTCATGGCTGCTTGCGCTGCGAATTATATGGGACAATTATTTTATCACATTTTATTTGTGTAATACCCAATGTAACGGGCACCTAGCTTTCCACAGGACCTCTAAGTGATGCTATTTTAAAAATGAAGGGTGATGGTTAAGAAATGCAGAACAGCATGGCAGGGACACACATATCTATATGTACGGTCTTGTCTTCAAGAAGACAGAGGAATAGCAGTGTCTATCAGTCAAAGTGATGCAGTCCCAGGACACCACAGCAATTATTTCATTTGTATTACTCTCTGCCCGTGTGAGAACCCATACCTGCTTTCCAGATTTTCAAACAGATAAGCAATTTTTTAATTGATGCTTAGCCTGAATATATCTAATGTCAGCCAACTGTTGTTAATAGGAGCTATTATAACGTGAAAGTGCTGATATTTTAAATGTAGATGGTCAGTCCCAGCAGGACTATACATTCAGGCCTCTTCTACAAGGTTGCATTAGTCATCTGACACCGGTGCTGAATTTATGTTGTCAGATCCATGCCAGCTATTGAAACTTGACAACTAATTCTGGATAAGACTGATTGGAATTGATAAACCCTCTTTTATTTTGGGGCGAAAATTGGAAGTGGCTGCTGGTTCCAAATAGAATCTCTTATCTAGTATGGCACGATGGCGTTTAATGAAAAACATTCAAACAAATCTACTCTTGGATTGCCCTGAAGATAGAGAGTTGCAGAGTTGGATGCAATTCAAATCAGTAGTTCTTTATTTTGCATAACTTTGGGGCATGCCGAGGCGGTTCATCAGTACCTGATGTCATTAACTTTGGCGGCCACCACCTAAATGTCTTGCTCCTCACGTGTATGAAGCATTATATTATTAGAGGAGTGTTTGGAAGATAAGAAAATGCCTTCGTTTGTTTTGCATTCTTTGCATGTGCTAATAATGACACCTTAAGTTATTAGGACTGAAACGTGTTTTAAATTTGAATGTTGGTTTCCCCTGTATGAAAAGCATTACCTTGGGCTTGCTGTGTTACAGACCCTCAGATGTTGAAAATGTGCTTATTTTTAAACTCTGGCTGTGGCTTGGCTCCTTATTTTTGTCATGCAACACCCCAAAACCAGACAAAAAAAGGTGGTGTAGCACTTTCAGGGCAGCTCCTCCTGCTGCAGCTCCCCTTGTTGTCTTGGAGCTGCGTTACCAGTGGCTTGTGGCCATGCTGAGAAGCCATTGTGAGGAAAAGCCATCTGAAGGGATCCTACAGGAGAGCTGGGGAGGGACTCTTTGTCAGGAAGTCTAGTGACAGGACGAGGGGTAATGGTTTTAAATTGGAAGAGGGGAGATTTAGATGAGATATTAGGAAGAAGTTCTTTGCTGTGAGGGTGGTGAGGCACTGCAAGAGGTTGCCCAGGGAAGTTGTTGATGCCCCATCCCTGGAAGTGTTTAAGGCCAGGCTGGGTGGGGCTTGGAGCAACCTGCTCTAGGGAGAGGTGTCCCTGCCCATGGCAGGGGGGTTGGAACTTGATGATCTTGAAGGTCCCTTCCAACTCTAACCATTCTATGATTCTATGATTAGTCTGAGCCTGATGGTGTGACAAGACATCTGGGTGGACGTGGCATTGGGTTTGGCCCACGTCTTGCTGCCCTGTCATACAGCGCCGGTGTCTCTGTCCCTTCTGTGTCGACAGGGAGGAACAGGAGGACCAGAGATCAGAAGCCAGCTCGAGCTCTGCTGGCAGTTTTAAAAATAGGAGGAATGTCAGCGAGGCTTGACAGTGTCACCTTCAGCCCCTTCACGATCATGTGGCACCACGGTACGTGTGACACGGTGGGACTGTGTTGCGGTTTCCAAGCAGCTCTCCCATTTTGAGGATTGTCTGCTCAACTTTGCAGGGGGAGCGGGCTTTTACAGGGCTGCCTTTTTATATTGTTTGGGTTTTCCAGTGTAATTTCCATCATTCTTCAGCGCTGCAGCAAATTGTGATGTACTTGAGGCATTATTTTGTATTGTAAATACAGGAGGGCTGCGAAGATGCTCTGAGGGCTGCAGCACTTCTTCTGTGAGGAGAGGCTGAAAGAGCTGAGGTTCTTCAGCCTGGAGAAGAGAAGGCTCCAGGATGACCTTAGAGCCTCTTCCAGTCCCTAAAGGGGGCAACAGGAGACATGAGGAGGGACTCTTGATTAGGGAGTGGAGCAATAGGACTATAGGTAATGGTTTTAAATTAAAAGAGAGGAGATTTAGATTAGATCTCAGGAAGAAGTTCTTTCCTATGAGGGTGGTGAGACACTGGAACAGGTTGCCCAGAGAAGCTGTGACTGCCCCATCCCTGGAAGTGTTCAAGGCCAGGGTGGATGGGGCTTTGAGCAACCTGCTCTAGGGAGAGGTGTCCCTGCCCATGGCAGAGGAGTTGGAACTGGATGATCTTGAAGGTCCCTTCCAACCCAAACCATTCTGTGATTCTATTATTAAGGCATTACCTTGGGTGCTGTCACATGGTGAATGCTCAGTGGATGAACTTCCCACTATTTATGAGCCTGCTCTCCTGACCATGTGTATGTTGTTCTGGTAGCAGCAAACTTAAACAAAAGTTGCCTTAGTTTGCACATAAAATCTGAGCTATGGAGAGACACTAAGCTTTTATCAGATAAAGCAGCACAGACTCAACCTCATGCCCGGATCTTCCAAGCGTGGTGTCTCTGAAGCCATCTCAGCATGGATAGAGAGAAGCTCAGTAAGGTTCAGATGTGGGGGCAGCCAGTAGGAACCAAAAGGAGTAGGAATGTAGGTTGGATTTGGTTCATGCTTAGGTGGGGAAATCAACTCCTGGGATGGCCTTGGGACATGGAAATCACCTGGGGCTGAGCAACATGTCGCATCTTTCAGCCTGCTTCATCCTTCCCTCTTCGAGACCTCCTTCACTCATAGTGATGGTTTGGCCACTGTCCCCTCTCCCCAGAGCTTCGCAGTGAAGATACCTCTGTCAGAAACCACAGGAGAGCTATTATGTCCCTCCAGACGGGCCCCCACCTTCTCATTTGCCCACCAGAGTGCAAGGGAGAAAAGTCTGACAAATTGTTGTCCACCCAGAGGTCCCCAACTTCTTTTACTCCCTTCTATTTTTAGACCGATTCCCTTTGCTTTCTTTCATTGTGCTACATTTTGCCAGATTTCTGCCCAGAGGAAATTTTTATAGCTCAATTTTAAAGCCCTTGCAATTGAGGATTTATCCTGGGAATGAGACAATCCAACTGGAGTAGCACAAATGGCACAGCACTGAAATAAAAGGTTATCAAGACTGTAATTTATTTGTTTAGGCCACTCAGAGTACAAAAATGCCTCTTATTTCTCTGGCTCCCTGGGTGGGTTGCAGCACGGTGGATGCTTTCAGGCTGTCTTGCTTTCTCCGTCAGTCATTTTCCCTACGGCAGCATTTTTCAGGAAGGGCAATTAAAAAGCTGTTTCTTGATATGTCCTCCCCCCCGGCCTCCATCCCTTCCCCTCCAAATCCCAGCTCGGGCGCGGGTAGTTTCCTCCTTTCTCATCCAGGTGACTGAAGGGGTGACAAAGGGTAATGAACTCTCTTCATGTCTTGTTAGATGGCACAAGACCGAAATAGCAAAAGCAGGCAGGCTTAATCTCCAGCAGTTAGGGTGAAGAAGAGGGAGGCAGGATGTGAAACCCGTTTAAAATATGTTTCCACCTTCTAATATACATTTTGAATTTATAGAGAATTGACTCGTGCCATTTGTTCAAAGCTGGGGAAAACGTATGTGGTCTGCGGTTGAACTTATCACGCTGTAATAATGTGCCAGGCAGTTCCCAGGAGTGATGGATACTGTTTTTCCCTGAGTCCTTTCTGCCGAGAGGATTCAAGGCCAGCCACAACAAAACCGGTGCTGGTCATTAGCAGTGCCCCCCGCCAGGCTATTCAGTTAGGAGCTGGCAGGTCGAGGTAGGAAGGGGTTTTGTGACCCTTCCTTGCTGGCAGCTGGTTGGACTTAACCACAGAAGAAGATGGCATGGCCCTGGGGGGTAAAACGGGGAGGAGTCATTAGTTTCTAATTGGAAGACAACTGCAGGGCTGTGAGGAGCCACAAAAGAGCAGTGAAGTTCCTTGCTAAACCTGTGGAAGTTGGTTCAGTGGTGGGTACAGAGTACAAGGTGCCAGGACGTGCTGAGAAGTCGCCTCCTGGATGACAGTAGGTTTGTGATGGAAACCTTTCCCTGCTTGATTGCTGGGAGGCCGCTTGGAAAGTGGGGTTGAGAAGGGATTTTGGAGGACAAGGAATCCACAGTTTGCTTTTAGCAAGGAATGGTGTGATTAATGTACCGTTTCCTGAAAAATGAGTGTTTGGAAGAACTGCAAACAAGTCGGGGCCCTTCACCTCTGCTATTGTTGGCAGCCAGGAGACCACCAAGAGGAAGATCTGCATCTTCTGCATACATCTCTCAGCCCATGCTACTGCTGGCTGAAGGCAGAAGATGTAGATCCCCAGGATTTTTGTTTTTACCTAAAAAAACCAGTGAAGCTATTTTAGATGATGTGTGGCCCTCCAGACTTCTATTCTGGTCTTCTTGAGTCAGGCTGGAAGAGTTGAGGGGGTCTCTTGTTGACCAGGCAGCTCTGGTTGAGCCCTGTGGTCCAGATACATGACGGATATATCTTTCTCCTATAAGCATCCATTAAAATTCTCTCCTGCTTTCTGCTGTTCCTGGAATAGACCTATTTTGTGTGCTGTCTCATATTTTTTAGATCTTTCCACATAGCCTCCTGGCATTTTTCTTTCTTCTGATGTAAATTTATAACCAACCCCCTAGTCAAATGCATCAAATATAGAAATAGATAAACTTTATTTTCAGCTTGTCTGTTCTTCTCTACGTGCTAACGAATAGACCACATCAGAACCTTCCACTGAAAAACGCTTTATCCCATGGAAGAGGGTTGCGTGGAGGAAGCATAATATTGGAGGGAGACCTGCTCTGGGGTCCCAGCAAAAGGCAGAGCACGAGTGTAGACACTTTGAGACGGAACAAATAAATAATAAAAGGGCTCTTCAGCTACCCTGCATTTTTAAGAAGTAATAGTGGCTGAAGTCCGTGAGAATATGATAAGTATCAAACACTTATTTTTCCAACAGAATGACAAATGCTTCTGATTAAAAAAGGGTAATTGGGTAATGTGGAGTACAATAATATCTCAGCGGTCTCCCATTTTTTTTAAAAGAAAAGTACAAACCGTAATGCATGCAGACTAACGTACAGTGGGGAAAATGACTCTTTCTCAAAAACACATGCTGGCTCCTAACTCGTGTCTGGTAGAAATATTTGGGCCGCTAGAAAGCAAACGTGAAATCTTGAGTCAGTTCTTTTGATAAATGCATCCATTATTTCATATTGCTCCAATTTTTAAAGAGGTGGGGATATTTCACTACTTTTAAGGTGCTGTGCAGATTACAGGACTGTAGCCTCTGTGTACTAATATAGCCATTTGAAAATAAATCCTAAAGATGTGAATGCTGTCCTTGTTTCTGCCACTGGAATAGCTGGTCCTTTTCCATTCCAGTGCTGGGAGACCTTCGTTGGGTTGAGGAATGAATTTCTGTCTCTTTCCCTCAAATGTAGTGTGGATACCGCAGAGAAAAGCTCTGAATTTTACTGCTATGGATCCAGCTACAAATAGGCTTTCCTTTTGTGTATTTATATTCCATGGGATAAGAACAGGGAGCTGGGTTTGCCCTAGTTTTGTTTGTTGTTTCTTGGATAGAGATGACATGGGGGTGGCTACAGAAGTGGCCTGCACATGCTCCAAAACCATTTGCCTGAGGCTTCCCAGCATCCGTGTCTCTGGATTTAGAGATTTGTACACCCAAGGCATCTGGCCAACTTTATCTTCTTCACCTACAAATAAACTTTCAGCTGGAAAAAGAGGACTTGCCTGGGGAGGTTGGAACATATGGTAGCCCTAGATGAAGCATTCAAGGCCAGGCTGGATGGGGCTTTGAGCAACCTGGTCTGGTGGGAGGTGCTGGAACCCATGGTGGGGGTTTGGAACTCAGTGATCTGAAAGGTCCCTTCTGACTCTAACCATTCTAAGATTCTATGATCTGGGGTCTTACACAGCGCTTTTATGTGTACATTTGGAAATTATTAACATTGAGGTGGGAGAGAGTCTGGTGATTACAGCATAGCCATGTGGTCCAGGCCATTTGAAGGACCCTACTGTCCCATTCTGCTTTCCCTGACTCTATTTTCCTGTATATCCAATACCAGTAATGAATATAGAACATTAATTTTATTGTTTGTACAGAAAACTCAGGCTTGCTGTAGGTTTCTAGGGGTTTTTCATGAGCAAAAATAACGTTTCTGAGATCCTTCTGTGAAGGATACTGTACAAAAGCTGGGGGTTGTACCCTGTTTGGCAGGCTGGCAATGTCAAAAGCAATCAGAGCACACAGAGGCCTGATGTATAAATATTAGGGACAAAAATATTCTATAGGATTTCTTTGCAGTCACTTAGCCTATACCGATGCATATAGACAAAAAAAAAAGTTTTCTCCTTTCCATAAAATGCTTCTGGATACTGAAAAACTGAAGGCCATGTGATTGCCTGGGTAATATTGTGTGTCAGGATCCATCCTCCTCTTGCTTGGCAAGTGGGAGATTGTTCTTCTTTCTGTACAATGGCTAAAGTCTTTACTGCACCTCTACATTTGCTGAATTCAGCCTGGTTATGCTGACAGTGTGGTTTTCAAATATTTCGCTAAGTTATTTTAAATGCAAAAGACCGTATTGATTTTTAAAGCATTTATATTGTCATTTTTCTGTTTTATTAAAAAACAAAACGGGCTTAACGTATTTCACAGCTTGCATCCCCGGCTTGAAAGCTCTGCAGATACAAATATGATCACAAAGGAGAAAAAACACCCCACATATTGAAATGCAAAGAGTTGCTATTACTAGATGAGTAGTAAATTAGCATGGTAACTATTTTACTGCTAAAAGTACCTTGCCCAGTATATTCTCTGATTGAAGATGAAATAAAGTTCTCTCCTCTTGTTTGTGTTGCTGATTTGTTGGATATTTATCGATTTACGGATCATAATGCACAATTCTTTTCCCATCTAAAGTAAGAATATTCTGTATCTGTCATGCTTTCTATGAGCAACTGATTTTCTATGATCTGTAAAACTGGTTTGTACCAATAGTCACTGGTCATCAGCATTCATTTCCAAGGGGTTTCTTGAAAGATAGTCATTCATTCTGCTAGGAATCAATGAATTACAACTGGGCATGAATACTGTACCATCAGATTTTCTGTGAGACACGAAGAAATAGATTTAGATGCAGGTAAGTTTCTATTGAAAACATAAACACCTTTTATACCTCTCGCTTGACTTAAATTTGCTTCCTGGAAAAATCAAAATAACCAGGTCTTATAGGAAGAGAATGAGATATTCATTGTCCTATTTAGTCAGGATCTGGCAACATAATGTGTCCAGACAACAGTTTTGACACAGCAAGGCTATAGGTTGGGGCTGCAACTGCTTCACTACTTGGTTTTATTCAACCAAGCCAAGTGCAGGGTCCTGCACCTTGGATGTGGCAACCGCAGGCACAAATACAGGTTGGGTGGAGAATGGCTGGAGAGCAGCCCTGAGGAGAAGGACTTGGGAGTGCTCCTGGATGAGAAGCTCACCATGAGCCGGCAGTGCGCGCTGGCAGCCCAGAAACCAACCCCAGCCTGGGCTGCATCAAAAGAAGCGTGAGCAGCAGGGCCAGGGAGGGGATTCTCCCCCTCTGCTCTGTGCTTGTGAGACCCCACCTGGAGTCCTGTGTCCAGCTCTGGAGTCCTCAACATAGAAAGGACATCGAACTGTTGGAATGTATCCATCGGAGGGCCGCAGAGCTGATTAGAGGGCTGGAGCACCTCTGCTGTGAGGACAGGCTGAGAGAGCTGGGGCTGTTCAGCCTGGAGAAGAGAAGGCTCCGAGGAGACCTTAGAGCAGCCCTTCAGTATCTGAAGGGACCTACAGGAGAGCTGGAGAGGGACTCTTTGTCAGGAAGTGCAGTGATGAGACAAGGGGTAATGGTTTTAAATTGGAAGA
>VXBW01007515.1:1009827-1259343 GCA_013400375.1 Thinocorus orbignyianus | reverse complement strand
GGTGAGGTTGGAGGTGGAAATGTGACAACTGAAGCAGCACGAAGGCATCTGGGTGTAGCCATCACCAATACACAGGACCTGTTTTCCATCATTCATTCTGCAGGAAACCATCCTCCTTCCTTGAATATCTGTCCCTGCTAGTCCTCGTTACAGGCTGCTCAATTGCCTTGGAAACAAAATAGCAGTTGCCTAATGGTCCATCTCCCCTCCTCCCCTTTTCTGCTGCATGTGTCTGAAATTACATGCAGATTTTTAAATCACAGGATGATTTATTACCATTTTCTAATGCTCAGCCTCACCCTCATTAAATAGTTTATTTACCAATACCTTTATCCGTCAGGGAATTAATGTCTTGAGCATTGAATGGATGATAGGAGGGACTTTGTTAGAAGGTGGTGGGCAAGGAAAAAGTCCCCAACTCCATTTAAAACTCAATATGCACATCACTTCAATGAATTCTTGCTTTCTTCCGAAGGTGTTACAGACTGTCTCCAACAGTGACCGTTTGCTCAGTGCTGGGTTATATCCTCAGCGTGGTCAATGTGGCCCAGGGAAGTGGTTTTGTTACCATCCATGGAAGTATTTACAAACTTATAGATGTCTGGAGGAACATGGTTTAGCAGTGGCCTTGGCAGTGCTAGGTTTACGGCTGGACTTGATCTTAAAGGTCTTTTCCAACCTAAATGATCCTATTCTATAATTTTTGCCTTGCTAACTATTCTGTCCCCTTTGGAGAAGACTGTATCCAAATTGCACCTCAGGGACAGGGACTGGAAGTAAACTGAGACCTCACATACCTGACAGTGTGGCTGCATCCTGAGAGATTGCTTGGATTTCTTCTCGATCTGGATACTCTGAAAGATGAGGGAAACTGAGGGAAATCAAGGCAAAGAAGGAGGCAGAAGACAGCAAAAAGATGTGTATATATACTCAATGCAATGGAAACAATTCTGAGCAGTCTCTACCTCCCAAATCCAAGTGAAAGGGAAATGATCACTGTGGTAAATTTAAAAGCGTGCTCAGTACTCCTGTGACAAATAGTTGAGTATGATTCAGAGCACATGAGGCATTTCCACCACGCTGAGGTGAATACAAATACTCAGCTCCGCGAGGTGAGGCAGGATGTAAATCAGTGTTAATCCTTCTGGTCTTTCACAGCTGAAGGCACCAGCCGGCACCAGCTTGGGACCAATGTGAACAGTCCCCACAAATTAATGCACAGTTGAGTGCCTTTTGTGAGGACTCCTCCTGGCCTCTCATGGGCAGGTGACTGCTTTGTCCTGGGGAAATATTGCCTGTGGATCAGATGAAGCAAAGAGCAGCTGGCGTGAAAAACTGGGCTTTGAGAAATGGAAGCGCAGAGGTGTCAAACACGTTTGGGAGTTCACTCCCTGGCCTGGAAAATGAAATTGAAAGAGGAGACACAAATAATCTTTACGTTAAGCTGTCCTTGCTGCTGCGGGAAGTTCTTGCTGCTGCTGGAAGCCCCTGCTGCTTCCATTAGACAGTCTTTGCTGAGCCTCCGAGCTGTGGAAAGGTGTTTCTGCAGCGGGCACTGCTGCTTCTGTGCAATATCCCTCCTGCATTGAGGGTTTGGCACTTGTTTTCTTCTGCTGTCTTTCCCTATTTCCTCTTTGTCTAGCATACAGAGGTGCACCTTTCCAAATAACTCCAAGGAGAGATCTAGCAGAACCTGAAGGTTTTTTGCTGTGGGATTTGCCATACACAACGCTGCCTCCTTCACAGACAGCTTTGTATTGTAAGCTAAACCCTTGCATTGAGGGCTGGGCTTTGCTAGGGAAGTGGAAAAGTCACCTCCAGGTGTATTGTGACATCCTGAGGATGCATCAGAGCCTTCTTCATTTCCTTCTCACCCAAACTATTTCACACGCCCGTCCTCTGAATTGAGTAAGTCCTGTTCCCCAGAGTGGGAACCATGGTACAGGCATGAAGATAAATCAGGACCAGCCCTACCTGCTGTTATTTGCCCATGTTGGATGGAAAGAACCACGCAATTCCGTTTTAAGTCCATGCATAATGTCTACAGTGGTTCTCCATCCATCTATGTCTGTCCAAGATTCTCATTGTAGTGATGCAGGAATGATTGGATGGTATCTCTACCCAGCAGCTTTTGGCAAACTGGGCATTTCAAGGGAGATTTGAAGGGGGGAAAAAAATGGAGAAAAAAAAGGGGATTCTCTAGTGCATATGAAAAAGGAAGGGAAAGAGGAGAGCCCTGCTGACTGGAGGTGTTTTTCCTTGACATCTTTCTGCATTGATTGCACTCAGTTTTCAACTTTATTGCTTTTTCAGTATCTGCATAAAGTTTAGTGTTTCATGAAACAATGTTCCACATCCAGAAAAGAAAAGCAAAATCAAACCAAAGCACACATATAGCACTGACTAAAGTAATGAATGAAATGAGACAGTTTTGTTCTCTCCTCTCACAGAATATTTGGAAAATGCGCTTGTATAAACACCATCAAAATTTCCAAATCTGTAACAGAAGGAAAACCGATATCAATTATGTGTTTAGTAATCCTCTCAAAATATAATAACAACAGGCTTACTGACGTCAGGTCTATCTGCTCTAGTGAAAAGACATTAAAAAGCAATCATAAACAAAAGCAGATCTCTACCTAATGCTCTGTTCATTGGGATATAAGAAGGCAGATTATTGTACTTTGAGGGTTTTCTCTGAGCCAGCAGCACGAGGAAGGATAAACTGGAGGCAGGTTTGCTACATGTATTTTGGTTAAAACATTGGTGATGCCTGAATCTTGGTATTTGTCAACTAAATACCTGCTGAATAGTTACAGGCAATGGAAAGTTCTCATTTAGTTGCTGGTGTGAGGTTTTTCACAGACTTTTATTTCTTCATTGGAATTTGCAGCGTATGGCAAATGGGCAAAATTTGCACTGTTCTCCTTCTCCCTTGGTGAGGGATTTTCAGCCTGAAGACAAGGAATAGCAAATGCCACATGTGCTTATGCACTATCTGTGTGCTCTTTAGTTCCTCTAACAAGAAGTAGGATGTGTCTAGAACTGGATTGAAGAGGATTCAAAACCAGTGTGTGTAAACATTTGACATCAAACATGCATTACATTAAAAAAAAAAAAAATCCATGGCAAAATGGAGTATTTATTCATAAAACCAAAAATATTTGTAAATCAATTTTTAATGACACACCAATGTCAGTATCAGAAAAAAATCCACCCTTTTATATTTCAGTGATTATATATGTATATTTATATCTGGGTGATATATATATCGCATGTATAGCTGAGCTGGTAGAGCTATCAAGTCTCATCTTCATAGGAAATCCAGTAATCCTGATGGGTGTATTTTTTCCATTGCAATCTGAAATATAATGCTCCAGTTTGATTTTTGCCTCTCAAGTGCATTTGAAAAAGCATCACGTTTTTGGTCAATGAGAATATATCACTAAAACTATTTCAACATTTATTTCTTGTTTGACTTCTAGTATTTCATTTTTACTAGATAAAACTGTGGAATATGGAATTAAAATAAGAAAGTGAATATAAAATTAAACATAAGCATAAATGTGGAATAAAAGAGAATATAATAAATAAGCTTATAACATAAAATAAATCAGAATAAACAATGTATCCTGAAATATATTTCAAATGAAATAACTCAAGCAACTAAATGCCAAAATGTATTATGCAAAAGCTCTTTTTTCAGCAATATCAAAATGAAATCAGTGCATTCTTCAAGAAGGTTGAAATTTTGATGACTTTGCAAATCGTGATGGAAAAATGTTTTGCCAAAACCCTGTAAAAAAAAGGCAAATATATTTTGAAAAGCATATGTTAAGAAGTGGTTTCAGATGACATACTTAGGCCAAATGGATAACAAGACTATTTCCAGCTAATTTCAGATGGGAAAGCAGATGGGGCTGTTTCTTGCTGTTAGACTTCTGTGGTCACAGTGTCTCAAGGGCTGAACTTGAACATCTGAGTTCTTGTAATTATTATTGTTATCGCGACTAAAATTAGCGTGACCAGATCTGCAACCCTGACTTATAGCCTCCTGTCCCTTCCACTGTGCAAGGGACAGAAAGATTTTATCACTGCCTGAAAAATCTTTAACCTGTTAGAACTTTAGCTGCCATGTTTGTGGTGCAGCTCACCTAGGTTTAGAGGTGAGCTTCACTTGCAAATGCATGGAAGTTTTGCACTCTTTGGGAATTGCCAGAGTGTCCAAGGTCTCTGCACAGGGCTCACAGAGATGACACAGGACCTACAGAAGACCTGAACCCTTCTGGACTGTCATCAGGTGCCGTCAGTGTTTGAAGTAGCACTACATGCCTACATTAAGGGAAGTAAATCCCATATTATGTATTCAGAGTGTAGGTCTCTATAGGAGAGAGATATCCAGGTGTCACATATAGTCAATGGTGAGTCTGTGGAAGCTAGGCTGTGATCGGAGTTATTGCAGGCATCTGCCTCGGGAACAGACAATTTGTCCCTAATATTCACTTTCTGTAAGTATCATCTAGTCCAACCTCTCATCCATGAGCATCTTTCATTAGGTCAGGTTACTCAAAACCCCATCTGACCTGACCTTGAACACTTCCAGTGATGGAGCATCCCCAACTTCTCTGCATAATCTGGTCCAGTGTCTCACCAGCTTCATGATAAAAAATGTTTTCTCATGTCCAATCTAAATCTGCCCTCTCACTTTAAAAATATTGCCCTTTGTCCTATCACTGCAGGCCTTGGTAAAAAGTCTGTTCCCATCTTTCTTAGAAACCCTCTTTAAGTACTGAAAGGTTGCAATAAGTTTTCTCCGGAGCCTTCTCTTCTCCAGGCTGAACAACCCCAACTTCCTCAGCCTTTCTTCATAGAAGAAGTGTTCCAGAACTCTGACCATCTTCATGGTTTTCCTCTGGACCTGCTCCAACAGCTTTCTTTTGCTGGAGACCCCAGAACTGGATGCAGTACTCAGACTAGGTCTCACCAGAGCAGAACAGAGGGGCAGAATCACCTCTCAACCTTCTGGCCATGCTTCCTTGAATGCATTCCACGAGACGATTGGCTTGGAAGTACACATTGGTTGCAAGCGCACGTTCCCAACTCATGTCTTGTCTTCCATCCACCCAAGTCCTTCACAGAGCTATTCTCTAGCTCTGTTGATAGTCTATTGGTACTGAGGATTGTTCTGACCCAGCTACAGGACCTTCCACTTTGCCTCGTATGTCATGAGGTTGATCATGGAACTATCTCTGCAACTGACATCTATATTCAGAGAGACAAATTTCACCCTGATGTTTGCTGGAGTGCTGATAATATGCTTATCTGGATTTGGGACCTCAGAGACCTTGATTGTGAGTGGCTCCAAAGCACATGACCTCTCGGGGTGGCCTTTTTTATATGACATCAGTTATTTTGGGTAGCTAGGACTTACAGCCACCTGGAAGAAGTGGTAGATGCGCTACCT
Source organism: Thinocorus orbignyianus (assembly GCA_013400375.1). NCBI lineage: Eukaryota > Metazoa > Chordata > Aves > Ciconiiformes > Thinocoridae > Thinocorus > Thinocorus orbignyianus. Next base: position 1,253,879 of record VXBW01007515.1, on the reverse strand, counting down.
GTGGAAACATTTAAGATCTCAAGTGTTGCCTTTTGTTTACATCCCTGTTTACCCTTGAGATGTGCAGAGGTGCATCCTTCAGCTGGAAACAGACTGGAGAGGGCTGCAGAAGGCACAGCACGCAGTTTCCCGTATCACATCGTCCAACCCCCTTGGAAGTTGCACTGATTCAAAACCATTTAACTGCACTTAAACACAGACTGACAGGTAGCTAAAGCTTTGGGTACATTTCAGCAATGGTTCTTTACCTTGATTCTCATCTTTAGCACGATCACACTGTAACTGTCCGTCTGTCTTAGCTGACTGTCATTCCTGCTTCTCCCTCCTAATACTGTTTCCATCCACCTGCCAGTTTCAATGAGACTGAAGGAAAGACTCAGACTCACAAGAATATGTTCTTTGCAATGTACAGAAAACTACATTTTCTGTTGGCCTATGGAGGGCAGGGTTTCAGCGTGAAAATCAGAATTACCTGTTCCTCTTGTCCTGGTGGCACATCAGTCAATGTGTGTGCACCTTGGAAGGTATCGCTGCCTCTTCCACTTCTTGTTAAACTGGTGATGAGTGGGTATGAGAGGAGCTGGAGGCAGCATGGGTGGGAGATCAGGTTCTCAGGAAGAACTGGAGGGGTTTGAGGAGTTTCAGGGTTGTGGAGGACCAGAGGTATTGAGACCTGAGAAGCAGATACAGTGCCAGGCTTGGGACTTGGGTAGGTCCTTAGTGTATCTCAGTAGGTGGAGATCATTCTGTACATGGGAGGAAAGCTGAGACTGTTGTGGTAGGATTGTTTACAAAACATTGTGCACACAATTCTGTAGAAAATCTGTCTTCATTTAATTTCGCTGCTTATGAATAATATTTGGGTGGCTTATAATCAAGAATATTCATGTTTCCCTTTTCAGAGTTGGACACTGTGGTGACTGCTACATCCTGGTCCACACGGCTGTCCATTTTGATTTTCCTTTTGTGTTCATTTGTGCAGCTAATGTGAGTATTTTCCCAACCAATGCTGGTAGATCCCTCTTTAATTAATATCGATGAGTTGGAGAAAGAATAGCGTGGGCCACTAGTAACATTTTCCTGTGACTGAAGGGAAAAATAGGCAGGCTTGTAAACAAGAAATCGTTGCAATGAAGACCCTCAACTGAACCCCTGTTTCTATTCAGAAAAGAGAAGAAACACTCATCATGTGAAGATGGAGAAGATACATTAAGAAACCAGGAATGTGATAAGGCAAGGGGTAATGGTTTTGAACTAGAAGAGGAGAGATTTAGATTAAATGCTAGGAAGAAATTCTTCACTGTGAGTGTGGTGAGACACTGGAATGGGTTGCCTGAAAGTGTTCAAGACCAGGCTGGATGGGGCTTTGGGCAACCTGGTCTGGTAGGAGGTGTCCCTGCCCATGGCAGGGGGTTGGAACTCAATGATCTTTAAGGTCCCTTCCAACTCTAACCATTCTATAATTCTGTGCTGAGAAAAACATGAATTGCAAGGCTGAGTGAACCTGTACAGCTTAGATGGTGCTTAACTTTACCCCAAACTGTTTCCAGGCACACACTGGCACCAGCAAAATCTCGGCTGAGGATTTGGTGCTGTAAGTGATATAACCCTGCCCCTGTGACACCCCAACATGGACAGCAAGATGCAAGTGGTTTCAACAGGCTGTCCACATGCAAAACTCTTTACGTACAGAAATAAATACTGGCTTGAGTGCGCTCTCTAATAGGAAAACTTCATGTCAGTACATCCCAATCTCACCATAGCACAAGGTAGGTGAAATAACACTGATTTTCTCTGTTGGCTCCACAAAGAAGGAATTTGGCAATGTGTCACAGACGAAATAGATCTGTTCAAATGAAACAACCCAGACAAATAGCATTAAAATTTAAATTAACTGTTCCCCCCGCAAATAAAACCGGTCATAGAGCCAAATTCTTAGCTGCGCTTTGCCTTTGTTTCTTTTGTTGATTTAATCTGATTTAATTTAATCAACCATTTCCTTTTGGAGCTGTCTTTATGAATCTGTTTAAATGTGCCGAGTGTTACTTTGGAAATATTCGCCATCCTTTTTTGTCTCTTTTTCCTCCTGGATTACACTACTCTTAATGAGGTGCAAAATCTAGAATGTAGAAGGTACTTTTTCATGTCTCTTTTAAGCAGACAATCCAGTCTATCTGAATAAAGACTGATCAAATATTAATTGAGGGCTTCAGGATTCACCTTGATATGAAGCGAGGTTATTCCAGTCACCTAAGGAAGTGCGTTGCCCAGGAAAAAAAAAAAACTCGTGGGAAGGGTTCATGTCCCATGGTGAGGATTTGAGATACTTTTCCTGATAGTCAGACTTTCTCTAGATCATTGTGGTTACAACACCTTTGCAAATAGTGAAGACAGAGGAAGTTCTATCTCAGCACCACAAGCAAAACCAAAGGTTGTTATTATGAATGACGATGAATGAAAGCTAGGAAAGACTGAATAAGGGCTACCAGGGGAACTAGCAGGGTTGAAAGAAGGACAACCAGGGACAGAGGGCTGAAGTGAGGCGGGAGACCCCTGAATGATCAAGTTTATGCTGTTTGGAGGGGTAAGAAATGTGAGTACAGCAAGCCCTGCTGTATGAAGGAGTTAAAAGGGAGGATCTTTGGCCAACCTGTTGGATGCTTGCTCAGCAGAGGTCACTGTGGCTTTTCACAGTTTTGGCACAGGGGAAGAAAGTGTGTGCATTGATGACCCCACACTGTTTGATCATTCCCGTTGCGCATCCCACTCCTCCTTTGGGCAAGATAGAAGATCACAGGTGTGCATGGTGGTGGCTTTGACCTCCGCGGGATGCCAGGTGCCCACCAAGCTGCTCTGTCACTCCTCCTCTGCTGGACAGGGGGTAGAAAATATAATGGAAGTCTCAGGGGTTGAGATAAGGACAGGGAGATCCCTCAGCAATTACTGTCATGGGCAAAACAGTTTTGATTTGGGGAAATTAGTTTAATTTATTACGAATCAAATCAGAGTAGGACAATAAGAAATAAAAGCTAAATGTTAAAATGCCTTCCCCTACCCCTCAGATTTTCCTGGTCTCAAATTCACTCCCAGTTTCTCTACTTCCTAGCCCTGAGTGGTGCAGGAAGATGGGGAATTAAGGTTATCATCAGTTTATCATGTCTCTGACCCTCCTTCCTCCTCAGGGGAAGGACTCCTCATACTCTTCCCCTGCTCCAGAGTGAGGTCCCTCCCATGGGTGGCAGATCTCCGCAAATTTCTTAAACTTGAATCCATCCCATGGGCTGCAGTTCTTCATTAACTGCTCCAGCGTGGGTTCTTTCCACGATGTCATAGGTGATGCCAGCAAACCTGTTACAGTGTAGGCTCCGCTCCCCATGGGTCCACAGGTCCTGCCAGGAGCCTGCTCCATTGTGGGGTTCGCAGCCTTCTTTGGGCATCCATCTGCTCCAGCATGGGATCCTCCATGGGCTGCAGGTGGATATCTGCTCCACCATGGACCTCCATGGGCTGCAGGTTGCCACCTGCTTCCCCATTGTCCTTACGGGCTGCAGGGAACTCTGCTCTGGTGCCTGGAGCACCTCCTCCCCCTCCTTCTTCACTGACCTTCATGCCTACAGAGCTGTTGTTCTCACTCCTCTCTCTCTTCTGATGGATGCTTGTGTTACATAGGTGTTTTTTTTTTATTTTATTGGTTTGGGTTTTTTTCCCCTCCTGTCATTGATGGGCTCATCCTTCACCAGTGGTAGGTCCATCTTGGAGCCGGCTGGCATTGGCTCTATTGCCCATAGGGGAAGCTTCTAGTAGCATCTCACACAAGCCACTCCTCCAACTCCCCTGTGACCAAACCCTTGCCACCCAAACCAAATCCATACATACAGAGAGGAAGGCTTGATCCTAGCAGCAGGGGAGACCATTTAGAAGGAGTCATCATTTAGAAGGGGTCCTCCAAGCACCAGATCCTGCTGGGTGCCATCACACCAGCTGCAGCACCCAGTGTTGTCTCCTGCTCTGCACCACCAGTCAAGGGCTCAGGAGGGCCGCAGTACAGAGGTAGGACAGTGTTGGAAGTGAGTTATACTCCAGCCAGGCTGTTGGGTAACACAAGATGAGAATCAGCAGTATGACTCTCTTTTTTCAATATATGACTTGACAGGTCTGAGAACCTGGAGTGCTCCCCAGCCACAGACTAAACGAGACCTGCCAGCTGGTCCAAAGTGAAAAATTAGGTAGGTTTGCCTGGATATCAGTAAAACAAATGGGGCTTATCAGAAACTCAAAGGTCAGAGTTTGTCACTTACCAAAAAGAGTGTGAGATGGGAGCAAGTCCTGAGGACCAGGACAGAAGCGGTGTGATGAGATACAATAGAAACACTCTGGAGGATTGCCTACACTGGTTTTGCTTGCCTGTGCTTGGGACAATCACCGTTTCAGCACTTTTTTTTTGAGGGGGACGACATCTAAACAGAATACCCTAAAGGGTTTGGTATAAATGGTGACTTTTTGTAACCATTTATTAACATTCTCAGTTCTTCTTAACAAAACACTTCTAGAGCATAACTGAGTCAAAGCAGCTATAGACTTCCTTTTCTTAGAATTATTTATTACAATTTAATCATCCCAGGGTTTTCAGACCTGTCGTTAAGTTTCTGCTAAGTGTGCTGAGTGACACAGCAAAATCTCCACAGAAATTCCCTCCGTGTGCACTATCCTTTACCTTTGTACAGATGTAATCAAGCTGTGGAGTTAGACATAGTCCATCTACAGTGACCCCATTACCCTTCCCCCTTTTGCCTTGTGAGAAAGCAACAAAGGAACCTTAGAAAAAAAAAGGGGGAAAGTCTTCATACTATGTGGTCCTTCTTATTTTCTCATTTCTCCACTCCCTACTTTGGGGAAAGCCTCAAAGCAGATGAGATATCCCTGCTCTATTTTCAAAATTTTCTCCATGATGGTCTCAGGCTGCTCTAAGAAAAGGCAGAAACTCCTGATCATCCCCAAGCTGCTTTAATCAGGATAAGGACAAAGAGAGCAGCATTTTAAAAGGGATGGAGATCACAAGTATCAGGTGGGGAACTCTGGAGAAGAATAAATTAGAGGCAGAGGTGACCTGGAAGAATAGACCAGGTGTGGATTTTAAAGTGAAGAAGACAGAAAGAGGGTAAAGAATTGCTTAGGTGAGTTAGAGGTCTAAGGGGACCAGGTGGGCTGGGGAAAGAGGAGAAACTTGGTGAGATGAATAAAGTTAAGGGAGTGGGACTTCTCTTGAACCTATGTGCCCTGAGGAGACTTCAGTTTCTACCTTCATATACCTGGATTTTTCCCTTGCTGTTTCTGTCTCTGCTTCTGGAAGGTTATTCCTCAAGGTAAGGGTCTTAAGAGCATGAAATGCTTATGTGCTTTACTGTTTTGTCTGGAATTTATCTAATTGGATGCTGTCCCTTGAAAAATTTTATGAGGAAGAGGAGCTCTCCAAATAGAATACATTTGGAACCACAAATGAGGAATGTACATCTTGTTTCAACTTAATGTTATTAGTTACAGCATCAGTATGTTCAGGTGGTCACTAGTAACCAGTTAAAAAGGTGCTTGATAAAAATCACATGCAATTTGCAGTCGTGTTAGCTAATGAGTCCCCATTCTGATTAAATGTGTAGTTAAAGAGGAAAGCTTTGCTATATGTTAATAATGTATGCATTCTTTATCATATGATACCAGCAAGAATTTACAACGCTTGCTTACTATTTTTGGAGGGTTTAAAAAAAGTCACAACACTTGAGATTGTCCCAAGTCCTGTTTCAGGAATGTGAATGAAGTATTTCATTTTCCTAAAGAAGGAACATGCAGTACTTAGCATTTCCAGTCGGAGTTTATTTTAGTCTAATTTATTTCCAACAGCTTTCCCCTCATCTTGAGTGCTCTGAGAAGAGATAAAGATAATACATTCCCACTAGAGACAAGGGATAAAAGGACATCAGCAAAAAGGAAAAAAAAAAAAAAAAGATGTGTGCATTGAATCAATCCTCTTAGTGAGCTGAGATTTCAGCCAGAGGAATAAGAGCAGGAGGGCTAGAGACTCCAGGTGTATGAGGTGTTTTCTCCTTGGTTTGTGGAAACTAAAATTGCATGTTGGTGTGACTGTACAGCGTGGCTTTGAGACACAAACATTGAAGCTCCTCTTGAGTGTTAACGGTCCAACAGCTCCAGCCAATACTTTGGTATTTAGGGCAGCATTTGGGTTGTTTTTTTTTTGTGTTTGATTAAAAAGAAAACAATTTTTAAAAAGAGAGGGGGGGAAAAAGGTGTTTTCTCAGATTTTTGTTTTGTTTCTTGTAGTGAAATAGAAATGAATAAGAACTTTTCACAAAATATGGAATCATAGAATGGTTAGAGTTGGAAGAGGCCTTAAAGATCATAGAGTTCCAACCCGTCAACCAGGAAGGAACAGGTTAATTCTGTGTCCAGATGGACTTTGGCTAAAAGACACATCATTGGATGTCGGTCGTGGACACAGTTGGGACTTTCTGATAACTGGTAGCCTCCTTATTTTTAGAAGTCTGTGGTTTGTTTTTTTCATCAGAGTAGTGGAGCTGATATTTGGATTCCATCTTAATGCTTCTGTTTTTTCTTCTGCCTGTGTGTGTTATTTTTTTCTTAGCAGCTGGTTTTCTGGAAATCCTTAAAAAGTAGTCTGCATCCTCCTTGAGATATTTTCTGTTCCTCCTGGAGGACTGCTAAAACTCCACAGCTGATTATGATAAATGTTCCTGGTGTAACTAATCTAACTGTTATGTCTCTGCATTGTCAGATTTTATCAGCCTGAAATCTAACAGTTTGCCCTATTTGTTGTAAAGGTTTGATACTCTTATGCCTTGCTTTTGTAGCTATTGTAGGATTGTCTGCAGAGCCTGGCAGACACTGGCAGTAAGGTCTTCTTCCTCTCATCTTCTGAAGCCTCGCACCTGACACAAACCTTTGTGTGCAATACTTTACCCTCTCACTGGTCGCTTGTGTTGGCTGCTATTATTTGTCATTTATTTCTTTATTTTTGGAGATGTTTCTCTGTTTGCACAAGCTTCTCCTTTCTCATTTGACTGTGCTCAGCAAAGATGATTGCAACAGTTATGACACAAACATCCTCTCCACAAATTATGTTTTTAAAGACTCATTCTCTGAAAATCCTCTGCGGGGACCAAAGACTATTTATTCACAGAGCATGTTGAAGATGTTTGAATAGATGCAGCATCTTGTTCTTTAAAGGCTTGGCAAGGCCAGGTTTAATGGTGGGGTGAAAAATTCTGGGTTGTCTCAGTATGAGTAACAGCCACATATGAGGGTTTTTCAAGACAACTGTCATGCATCAAGGTTATGGACTGTAGAGCAGCTTTTAGAACAAGTTATTTGACCTCATTTCTGTTTCCCCTGCCCTCTCCTGGGTGCTTTGTATTGTATTACATGAAGAAGTCAACAGTAAAACACAATCCAATGAGCTGACTCAGCTCTTTAGAGGTTGATTGTCCGTGTGCTAAACATAAAAATGCTGGATGTCCTCATACGGACAAAGTTGATCCTTCCTACCTACATACTTAACACCTACAGCTGTCTAAACAAGATCAGTTACCTGCTTCCCTCTCTTGAGTGAGGTCTATATTCCATGGACTGCAGAGGGAGATAAGGACATCTGGCCTCCAAACCTAGAACTGAAATTAGGGTATGTATTTTGCTCTTTCCATACACACAGTGTGTCTGCATGTGGGTTTGTCACCTCGAACAAAACCTCTGCCTACTCTGTATGAGACGTTGTAGAGTGTCTGAGTCATCTCCATGGGACTAGTGTATACGACACAGAAGACTGATGCACTTCTGGAGAAGCATCCAGAAGGTGGTGGAATTCCTTACAGTACCTAAAATGATGCAGGACACCTAAATTTAGGTATCTCGGTTCTGCCTGATTTTGAGTGAAGCACACTCAGTCCAAGCCCTTACAAAGCATCAGAGATACAGTCTGTCACATTCCTTGTGCATACTGGGTGGATAACTACAGTTTTTTAGTCAGTAACCTGTGCTCTTTAAAATTATGAAAAAATGTGTAACTTGACAAGGCAGTAATTATCAGCTTGTTCTCTCTGGAGGACATACTCATACATAAAACATTTCACCCGAAAGCCAGCAAAAGTCTCTCCAGATCAGGGGACAAGCAAGTCTGTGCCCATACTCCCCTATAAAAATTTTGTCTTGACATAGGAGCTTATGTAAAAGGATCTTCCATGATGAGATGTTCTCCTTTTCAACAGGAGATGAGGGTGCTGGCAGTACAAACCCTTACCATTTCACCAGGGTTTTCTTTGCAAAGTGACTTGTGACAGAGAATGGAAACTCTCATCATCACTGTCCAAAAGGCGCGAAGTGCATTCTGGGACCGAGAAAGTTCTAGCAAACCTTTATATCGCTCAAAAATTGATGATACTCTAGACATAATTTATGGCTATTGATAGTGATCGGTTCAAGAGGTAGGTAAAAACCTAGACAGGTCTGTTTTTTTTCCTCTAGATTACCTACAGCCAAAAAATATCCCTGGAAAAAATGTTCAACAAGAAGAAAATCCAGGGTGGACAGGAAAATTCCATCCAAACCAATTTTACTTCTGCAATCCTGTATTGCTGATCCTGGTTTGCATGGTGAATTGTGTGTTGGGCCATGAGACAGGACTGAAGTTCAGTACCCGATGGTGAAAGAGATAAGTATTAGAAACAACACATATAACAGAGACCTTTCTCCATGCTACTGGTTTCACTGGGAACAAAATATCTCTGCAAGCCATACCAGACTAATGGGGTAAGCTCTTCTAGCATTATTTTATAGGATTCTCCCAGCCTGCCATTTGGGATTGGATCTGAAGGTTTCTGGGCATCTCAGATGGGGTTGCTGGATGTGTCAAAAGTCTGGTTCAGGTCATACACCGCAAATCCAGTCCCTGTACGTTAGTCATTGCTTTTACATCCACCATTTATATTTAAAGGAAGAGGGTGATGTGAACGCCTTTTGAGTATACTCTGATTATAAAAGACCTCCTGAGTCTAAGCAACATTTTGCCCCCAAAATCTCTGCTATCTGGGGCTGTGAGTTCTGTGTTCGGTTTAACTCCAAAAGAGATCCCAGTGCTCTCTCCAGGCTTCTTGGTAGACCATTACATCACTGTGCAGCAAAGCACGGGTGAGTAGCTGATCTGAATCATGCCAAGGAGCCTTGTCTGAGTTGTCCATCACAAGGACCACCCCAAAGCTGGGTTAACAAGGCCTCCCTGTTTCTGCCATGCTGGATCTCCACCCAAGCACTGTATAGAAAATGCCTCATTCCTTTCACCCTCCCTACTTCCCTCTCTCTTCCACCTTGGTAACCATCAAAATGTCATTTTGGCCACCACTCAGCAACGTTGTTTTGGGGAAAGAAGAATAAATTAAAAAAATAAAAAAAAACCAACAAGGGGCTTAAATGCTCCAAACCCCTCTACTCAATGCAAGATGCTTGTATGTCCTCTATTATATCCTCCTCCTTTTTCCTTCTTCCTGGTCCTCCCCCCTTGCTTTTCTGCTCTGGCAGCTTGGTCCCTTTTGTGCTCAACATCCTTTTCCTTTCAGAAACCCACAAAGACCCGGTGGGGAGGCGGACACAGGAAATGCTGCAAGCAAGAAAAATCCATCCCCTCCCCGTGGCACTTGAATTACTGGGGAGGGGGAGGTATTGGCATTTTTCATGTGTGTGTCACTGTTTTGTGTCGTCCCCCTCCTAATTTTTTTTTTTTTAAGTCCTCTTTTCCACACTTCCTTTCCTGTTGATTTGAAAGTGGTGACAATGAAACCTGCAAGCCAAGCATTTTCTCCCCCGCCTTCCCAGTCTTGCCTTTCTTTTGCTTTCATAAGCTTCACTCCTTGCAGTGCTTGAAGAGGAAGCGGAAAGACTTCACTCTGTTGTGTCTTCTATGTGCACATGATGACCACCTACCTTCACACAGCAGTCCTGCTGTGACTGAAATCCTCCATCCTTACTACACAGGACCTGCATGTGCAAAGTTTTCACGTACTAGTAGCTTTCAGCATGACCATGGCCGCTGTGTGAACATGAGGGGAGCTAAGAGGGTTTTTTGGAGGAGCTGACATTGCACATTTTGCTCCATCCCATATCCAGGCAGGACTATCAGATTCCTTGACTTACGTTACAGCATCAAGCGCAGGCACAGTAGAAGTGAACTGGAAGCCATCAGGTAACAGAACCTCTCAAGGGACTGGAGTTTACAGCTGGACTTATTCTTGGCCGTGTTGTTTTGCTGGAGATGGGTTGCTTCATTCTGATCTTGGCACAGAATGCTATTTCCATGCATGAGAACACGCAATAAAATAGTTCAGATCCTGCCTCCAAAAGGCTTTGAGGATTTGCGGAGGTACTCATTAGCACTGCAGCCATGCTCTTGAATTATCCCTGTATGAGCTATATACTGACACCTGAGCTCAACTTCTCTCACATTAGACCTGGCACCAGTGAATAGAGAGAGAGGAGCTTGTGCTGGAAACACATATCAGTGGGCAGTGTGGAGTCGAGACCCTCCCACCCCTGGGATTATTTCCAGGGAATTGTCTCTTTCGGGAGGGTTATGCTATAAACTCACTGTTGCTCCCTTTTGGGGGATATAGAGGTTGTGTCTGGGGTGAAGAGCAGTGAAAGAGGGGAGATCTCACAAAGAAACCCTGCAGGCAACATCTCTGTATGAACCTTGCTCAGGTCCAGCTTGTATGAAGGATGAGCCAAAATCGTGGCCAGCTGTGACACTGCAGGGGGAGGTCTGCCCAGCAGCCTGCCCTTCTGCACGGGTTAGAGCACAAACCTACAAGCATTTCTCAGGCTAGTGAGAAATCAAAAAGCCAAGTCTTTCTGTCTATCACAGAACTGTTTAACACTTAAAAATAAATAAAGAGAAAGAAAAACTCTAACACCCAGTCTCCCAGCACCAGCCACTGCCGGCATCGCAGCAGTTCAGACCTGGTATCTCAGTTTCCTTTCTTCTGGTGGTGGCTTCATCTTCGCCTTCCCTAAGCCTGCATTGTCCTGCACCTCTCCCCCTACTCCCTTTCCAGAGATTTGTGATAACCATTGCCTAGGTAACAGCATCTTGCCTGGTGTGTTTTACTGACTGCAATGCCTGTGGGGGCGTGTGCTGTGCCTGCGTTCCCAGTGGGATAAGAAGCAGAGAGTCGAATACCGTGTGTGGGAGAGAAACTTCTAACATTGCTTCTGACACCAGCAGAAGCAAGAAGGTCAGCTTCTTGCATCCCTCTGTAGGGCTTGGTAGCTGCTGCCATGGTGGCTCACGTGGGATTTATCGACTTCTTGGGGCCCTGGTGAGAGGGTTAGGAAGGGAATGACTTGGTAAACTTTCTGCCAGCATGCATGCTCAGGACGCATCCTTCTCAAATGTGAGTTAGTTACGCACGGTTAAAGCTTTGATTATTCAAATGCCAGCTGGTGGGAAAGTTGATTGACACTTCATTCATACCTTGGGCTTCCTCTGGAGCAAGCTCTAAATCTGTCAGGAAAAAAAAAACAACAAAACACCACAAGATCCATCTATCAACAAAGATCAAGAGGGGGAGGATCAGCAATCCAGCAAACTAATCTAAGAAACATTTTTCTATTGCACAAAGTGTTAGTCCAGGCCCAAGGAATATCAAAAATTCTATATGTCCCATGAAACTTTCTCAAAGAGTTAAATTAAGGAAGTCTGGATTTATTTTTGCTGATGTGTAGACTGGAAAGCAGGTAAAAGACTGCAAGCAGAAGATCAGGCACAGCATAGAGGATGGAATAGAAACAGGACCCATGGAAACTTTAATTATCTTAGTTATAAAGTGAGCTGGTAACATATTCATGACTTCTTTTTTTAAAGATGCCTGAAGCAGTTAAGTGTTGAACCTACCAGCAAAGGAAGAAAGGTAGATGAGAAGACTCAAGAGTTATAACCAGTGGCAGAAAAGACTGAAATGAGGTTGTACGTGCAGAGATAAAGAGGAATAAATTCAAATGTAACGTAAAAGTAATTTAAGAAGCAGATCATGCTGTGATGGACAGTAAAGCAGGTGGCAATTTGGTCCCACAGCTCAGGACTTGTGTCAGGGAGAAGGGAAAAGACCCTTTCAGTTCACTGCTCCCTCTCCATGGACCTGCTGCTTGCAGGTTTCCTTGGAAAGTCAGCAGTTGCTGGGCTCGTAGCACCAGACCACTCAATACATAACTGAAAAATGTCCTCAGGTCAACACCTGGCATTGGTGAGTCGATGCAGAAGGGATGACCGAAGCCCTGTGCTGAATGGCATATGGTTGCAGAGCCAGGAGGTTGTTCTGCTGGAGCAAAGGTGTAAGCAGTACCAAAAAAGAGCAAGACCAGGCAGTGAAAGTAAATCCGTGGGTCTCAGACATGTTTTTCATCTATCTATAATAGTTCCTTTCTGGCCAGCTTGGTAACGCATCAGGAAAATTCCTGACCTGCAACTTGAAGAAAGTACAACTCTGCTTAGCAAACTTGGCTGTTTGAATGAGAAGTTAATCCAAACGAACTATTCTGCTGCCAGCACAGGGTCTTCCCTCCACTAAAAATAACTTTTCAGTGCAGAGAAAGGATTTAAAATATTGAAACAGGGATATCAAACTCTGGTAACAACTTATATATAATAAAAACCATGGAGTGAGCACATGAGAGTATGGGCAACTTCCATCTCCCTTGACTGGAGAAGACAGAAATTAAACTCGGAGAAGAAGGGGTTCAAGCCATCACCCAAAAATCCAGAGACCCTAACACTTGTGAAAAATATCAGCCAGACAAAAGTAGACCTAGGTGAATACCAGCTGACCTCTGGCCACTAAACCCCACTCCTCATTGTGAAGCCACCTCCCTTCTCTCTTTGCCATGGGGTTGCCTCATCTTCCCTTGTTCCCTTTCTTTGAAGGGATGCTCTTTACTGTGACTTTCCTCTGATGATTTTAAGTCTGTTTCTCTCCTCTGTGCAGAGCTTCTTAGCCAAATCCAGTGTGTCAGAGGTGGAGGAGACAGTACCAACGACCAGAAAACAGCAAGGAAATTATTTTCTAGTACAAGTTAGAGTGAAATAAATCCTCATAATGTGCATATAGGTCCTGTGGATTTATTCTCAACTCAATATCAATTAGAATTGAAAGGGACAACACTTCACCAAACTTTTGGACTCATTTTGTGGTGTTTCCCTCCTCCTTTTATTTTCTTTTTTTTCCTCCTTTTGTCTTTTTAATTTTTTTTCCTCTCCTTTTCCTTCCTTTTCCTGTTGCCAGGAATAAAACAACTGCAAGCTTTCACTGATCCTTCTTATGCCATTCAAGTCAGATTCAGAAGCAAGGCAGCAAAGAAGGCCTCAGGCTATAAATCAAACACTGAAGTCCTCTATGTAGGGAGAAAGAAAACAGCTTCAATATGTGCTCATGGTATTGGAAGGGGAAATAAAATTCTTCAGAATTAGTGGTTTCTTTCACTTCCCTCTCATTGTGTTTTTGTTTGCATTGGTTTGGTATCCTGTGGTTTGCAGCTTGTATGCTATTAGATTTCTTCTTTGGGGATTTAGTGTCCTGAATAATAATGTCTTTGGGATTCTGATGTCTTCTGGATTGTATGAGGACTGGAAATGAAAGGAAGTTTATTACACTATACATCAATAATATCAATTATCACTCATAACTCTTAATCTGGAAGCATTTAGGAACTGCAAACACACATGAAAACCTCATTGTGTGACCCCAGGCTTCAGTCCAAGGACTTGTTGCGGAGGCAATGGGTGATGGAACACCAAAAGATTATTCTGGTTTTGATTGCATTTTCCTGCTAATTACCTCTTACCTATCACCCCTTTTGCACCATTGATGTTCTTTTCTCTGGTGGCAGACCTAGAGGCATTTTACCTCATCCTTTCTTACTGATTTTCCTTTATTGAAACACTCCCTTTCCACTCAGTGCTGCATCCACACACCTTCAGAGCAGAGACTCACCGTTTTGAGGATGCAATTAACGATAAGGGTCTGGTCTCCAAGCAGTGGAAAAGGGAGTAATGCATAAATTATCCACTCATGAAAGAAAGTGTGGGGGGGAAATAAAGAAGCCATCACCTTTATCCCCATTTTTTTTCAGATGGTTAGTCAATGCAAAGGGCAGATACTCAGGTGTCTGTTTTCATATAGGGAAGAGGAAAAAGCAGCAGGAAACAGTAGGGATAGAGGGAAGAATTTATGGAAATGGGCCAGAAGAGGAATGGTCAGACATGAGATGAAAAATAATACGGGGAAAAGAAAGAGGAAGAGGATGGCAGAAAGACAGAGCAGCACTCAAGGTAGGAAGAGGTACTCGGTGACCTGCAGCCTGGTTCCCTTTAGTGAATAGTGAAATTTCCAAAAAGAAAAGGTAGTTGGTAATACAATCAGTGCTGATTTTCTCAATCATATGTAGAATCACCCATAAATACCAGGAAGGGATTTTGAAGCTCCTCTAGAAACAGCCTCAGAGTCAGTTTGTGACCTCTGTGTTCAGGGTGAGGGGATGGCAATGACTCACCAACTGTTGACCAGGGATGTTTGTGGTCATCCCCTGGTGAAAGCAAACTCCTTCAGTCCTAAGACTGGGTCCAGCACCCAGAAAAAGAGTGCTGTGGGATCACGCCTTGGTTCTCTCCTCCCCCAAGAAGTGATGCTTGGGTAAAGTGAGGCAGCAGGTAAGATATGAGCGTGGTGAGGCACTGGAACAAGTTGTCCAGAGAAGTTGTGGATGTCCCATCCCTGTATGTGTTTAATACCAGGCTGGATGGGGCTTTGAGCAACCAGGTGTGGTGGGAGGTGTCCCTGCCCATGGCAGGGGGGTTGGAACTGGATGATCTTTAAGGTCCCTTCCAACTCTAACCATTCTATGATTCTACGATATTGTCTTTCTCACTTTGGTCTTCCTTGTGCTGTATTATCCTGTGACAAATGTGAATGGGGAGATGAGAGGAGCTGGGAAGTAAGCTGAGTTTTTGTTCTTCTTCTGAATGAAAAAAGAGAGCGAGTGACACCTGAAAGGCACAATACATGCATCTGTGGGGTAGAACTAGGAGTACAGGGTGTGTGTGTGGGGGGGGAGGGCAGACACTCTCCCTCCACCTGCCTGTGGGGTGTGCATCTTTCTCCATCCCCTGCCTCTCCCTTTCCCACTCCTCCTGAGGTGCCTTCTCAGAGCTGCTGCTGTGGCAGGTGAGTCAGTCTGACAGCTCAGATACGGGGCAGCCCCCTCAGCTGCTGAAATGCCAGCCAATCTCCCAGCAGACTCAGAGCCCACTGTTACGAACGAATGCAATGCATTATTTTTCACCCCCCCCTTTCTCCTTCCACCTCACTCCCCCCTCCCCACCTCCTTCAGCTGGCAGGGTGAGTCAGTAATCAAGGTTCCTTTGTCATTTTGCGGGGTGGTGGAGGAGCTGGTGGTGGTGGGAACAAGCTACGTGGGGCAGATTAGCTGCGTCCTTGTATAGGTCTCACTATTTCTTTCCCACCTTGGCTGAAAAAGCCCCACCAGCTGCAGTAAAGGGACAAGAGGGGGAAAGAAATGAGAGGAGCAAACAATTCATTGAATTTTAACACTCTCCTTTCTGATTCACAGCACTCTTAGAGACCGAGATCCTTCCCTATCAATGACAACTGTTCAACAAAAGCCTGGGGGGGTTAAGAGGGGAAGAAAAAAAATCACAGCGTCTGTAGTACCGAAGTCCTGGCAGCACTTGGAGAAGCTGGCGGGCAACAAGCATAACGTCAGCTCCTTTGTTTAGAGTCTCTTTGCTGAGGTGGGCTGCATGCTGTGGAAAACATGACAGCAGAAAGAAAAGAGGTGAGGGAAGGAGGAGGGGATTGAAGGGAAAGGACAAGGCAGGGTGTAGGGGCGTATATCACCAGCAAAGGAAAGGGAAAATAAAGCTCTGGGTAGAAGAGAGACAGCCAGGTGCTGCCAAGGGGAAGAGGAGAGCCCAAAGCGTTTTGGGGGTGGATGTGGAGCAGAAAACCAACCAGTTTCTGCTGTGTGGTCCTTCAGATGTCTTTGAAGGAGCTTTTCCCTGAGATGGCACAGTTGCCCTGGTGGGTTGGAGTAAAGGTTGGTGCAGCCCTGAGCAATCAAAGCAGATGTTACAGAGAGGGCAAGAGCAGAGTAAATGTACCGGAATATATCTCTGGGGTACCTCGACCCCAACAATGCTCATGGACAATCTGAAAAAGAGTTGGTGTGACTGTACCTGGCAGCATGCTGTGGATTTTTCTCCTCTTAATTTATCCAAACACTTCTTAAACCCATGCAAGCCCCAGCAGCAACATCCAGCCAAGAGCCTCTGCAGCTTAGCACAACTTGTGTGAAAAAGTAGCTGCTTGTGATTGTGGTGGTCTCCTTGTCTTCCTGTTTTAGAAAAGAATGTAAATGGCCATCCCCTTATTAACTATCTCTTGGCCTCTCTTGATTTTGTAGCCTGCTCATGCTCCCCCTCAGTCATAGTTTTTCCAGGTCAACAAGTCCTTTGGCACAGCATGATGGTCTCCCTGAAGCTGCAGGACACCTCATGACAACTGAAGTATCAGCGGTGTTCACCATGGCCTTGGAGTTTGTGTGATGTCCATTAGGTGGACAAGCTGGCAGATGCATTCCTTGGGTGCCAAATCAAGCACAAAGGTGATCTTCCCACAGTAATCAGCATGGGGAAGCTGTGGAGAGCTGTGGAGATAGGATGCAGTCAGAGAAGGTACGGTGTGAAACATCACTGGTCCTGAGACCACATCAGTGGTTTTAGGAAAAATCGTTGTCAGGAAACGGTCATTTTGTGACCATGTTTCGCTGAAGTTACTGCCTGCTGTGCAGCCACCCCAAGAACATTGTTCTTGCCATGGATGTGAACAGAGATGGACTGCCCCTTCCCTCCACAATCTGAAAATCATTGTCTTTTCTGTATTAGATTTCTGTTGGGTCAATGAGTGGAACAGTCATCATGTGTGAGCACATTTGCCAGAGCTGACATGCAGAAGGCTGTGTGAACACATCACCAAGGACACCAAAGCAAATGGGACCGTCACTTTTGGTGGCAACACAAAACTTGTCTTTGATTTTCTCAAGCTGGTGGTAGACTGCACCTTCCATTGGTGAGTTGTGCTGAAATACTGGAGGAAAATATTACAAGACCGTACTACTTTGAACAGTGAAATCACCTGGATTTGTCTCTCGTGGTCAGAGAATGACCAAAACTTTCCTTTGAGTTCACAATACCTTTCTGATAGTACCTCTAAGATGTGAACTTCTTATTATCTAATAAAAGCTGATACGCAACAACTTTTTCTTTGGATGGGAGCAAGGACTCTCCCCCAGTTGTATGTATTTGTTAAGAGTTGTCTGAAATTAGTCAAAGACTTCAGAAGCTACTGGGGAGATGAACAGGCAGAAACAATCACAGTCTCACCAGTGCGAGCCTGGTTTTCCTGGGAAAACAAGTCTAGAAACATTGATAGAGGGAAGGGAATATGAATAAAGAAGATAGTGGTGGACCTACTGAAAAGGACATTGAGGACTCCTTGGGGCAGTGACCACGGGGTTTGTTCAGGAGGAAGAAGGGGACAATAAAATGGTATGGGTTTCCCCATGAGGAATAAAACAAGGGTTTGAAGACTGCAGGAGGTGTAGAGAAAAGGGAGGAGGAGCAGAAAACGCTTAACCCTCTATGGGGAAGCTGGTTCCAGGATGCTGAGAGGTGTTGGCACACTTTTTTTTGGTATTTGGCTCTATTTCAGGGCAAAATTTACCAAAGCTCTTTCTTGAACCACCAAGTTTTTCTAGCGCTGAAAAGGGTATGTATTTATTATGGTATATTTTTAGTTAATTGTGTATTGATTCACTCTGTATTCCAAAGGAAATATTAAGAGGCAATTGATAGTTGGCTTAAATTACTGACTTCTGTGACTGCTAAATGGTCTGAAGGCGGAGAAAGATCCTAATGGAACATTCTTTGTGTACGTATCTGAAGGACAGGTGGGATTTTTTTCATCATCTATAAAATTATTCCAAAATGCACCTCATCTAACTTCACCTGTTGATGGCAGCTGTCTAGTACATACTTACGGTGAGTAACATCATGCTCCAGTGGGTACCAGTGACACCATGACAATAGCAGAATCAGTTGTTGAGTGGCTTCTGAGCACAGCTCAGGGGTGGACCTTCATTGATTTCTTTTCAGATTATTCCTTCAATTATTTGCCTCTTTGTTGACCTATTATGTGGGTTTTTTTTTTCCTCTACTCTTTCATCTCAGAATTACTTTCTCTGTTGTTTTGCTGTAAGTTTCTGAATGTTGCTAAGGTGTAATGATAAATGTGTTACGCAGGTCAATAGGGTTTTTTTGGGTGTAGGACTGGGTGAGCATACAACTGCACCCAAGCTTCCCTAAGGCTGACAGGCAGGTTTTCAGGCCAGCTCTTTCAATACACAAAACCAACAATTAAAATTCCGGGGTGTTTGTTGCTGTTTTTCTAATTTATATTATTGAACAAAATGTGACTACGTTATGCTTTGTGCCACTTTAAAATACTTAGTCAGAGATAATTCCTTCCCGAGGAACCTGCAATCTGAGGAGACAAGATGAACACACACAGAAGCAAGGACGGGAAGCTTATTATCCTTTTAGTGATGAGGATTTGAGGTTTTCAGTAGAAAAGGTCAGCATCTTTCAGGGGTGACTCAGCCCAGATTAGATCTGAGTCACTTCTCATGCCCATCTCTCTCTATGGAGCACAGAAGCCGAAGACAACATGGTTCGTCCCATAGACATCTCCAGATGTATCTTTAGAGATTGGATCCTTGACTTTTGTCTGCAGCTCAGTTATGTAAGGTGGAAACAGGTCTGAAATTTCCACCAGGCTTCTCCGTGTATATTTGGGCACTTGAACACCTGCAAAGCTCTCTCTTGAACCACCAACCAACCCACTCCCAAGAGAAGAAAGGAGACACCTCAAAAGACAGTGACAAGAGACTGCGTGTCGAAAGTAAATGTGCAGTTCTTATTTTGGGCATTATTTTTCACCCATTAAACAGTTAAAAACATCCAACATCCCCTTTTTTATCCACCCCCTCCCCCCCTCCTTTCGGTGGAATCGTGGTTTGTGTGTGTTCATCCACATAACACTCTTAACAGAGCTGTTGAGCTTTTTATAGAGATCAATAAAACTTAAAAGGTGGAACAACTGTGAGTTTCTCAAGTCCCTTACAAAAGGTTTACCCAGGGCTGGGGTTGCTGACCCCTTTGGGGTGATTGTTAGGAGAATAAAAGCCTAGGCGAGGACAACGGCAAGTGAGTACGGGACAGAAAAAGGGATTGTGGAATTTCTAATGCAAGAAAATGCCACAAATGTTGTAGTCACTGGAAAGGTCAAAGCTACAAGCTGCATAAACACAGGGGTAAGTCAGGCTGGTAATGAGCAAGGGCATAAACTGATGCATCTTTATACAGGGAAGGGAATGAAAAGGTTAGGAAAGTACCCGGGAAAGCAGCTGGTGGGTGGATCCAGAGTTGTATAATAAAGAGTCCATGTGTGTGTGTGGAGTATTAAAGCCTTCATTTCCTGATGCACATGGATCCACTTTCTCTAGGCGTTTGGTTTCATGAGAGGAGGAGAAGATGTCCTTGGGAGCCTTGATGCGTTTAGCAAAGCCAGGAGCCAACAAGGTTTACATCCGTGTGTTCCTGCCACCTCTCCAGTCTAACAAGGACTGTGTCGGCCCCTTTGCTCACCAGCTTGCTGCTAAAAAATTGCCAGCTGCATTTCAGGAGCCTTTTCCTTTCATTCATTTGCTGGCAGATACATGGTCTCATGCAGTCGGATAACTCACACACTTACTTCTGTGGAGAGGCTCTGAGATTTCATGTGTGCCTGTGGCCAGAAGTTACTACCCAAATATTAGAGAGTCATCTTTACCTAAATGACATTTGGTGTCTGCTGTGGTTTAACCCCAGCTGGTAGCTAGACCAAGCAGCAGCTTCCTCATCACCGCCCCCGTTTGGGATGGGGGAGATAATTGGAAGAGTAAAAGTGAGAAAAAAACTTGCAGGTCAAGACAAAGACAGTTTAATAAGAAAAGCAAAAGCCACACATGCAAGCAAAGTAAAACAAGGAACTAATTCACTGCTTCCCACCATCAGGCATCTTTTCTGCATCTTTTCTGCATCTCCAGGAAAGCAGGGTTCTGTCACACGTAAGGGTTACTTTGGAAGACAAAATGCATAACCCCAAACGTCCTCCCCCTTCTTTCTTCTTCCTCAGTTATATATACTGAGCATGACATCATATAGCATGGACTATCCCTTTGGTAGGTTGGGGCTGGTTGTCCTGGCTGTGTCCTGTCCCCATTTTTTGTGTGCTCCCAGCCTACCCACTGGCAGGGTGATGTGAGGAGCAGCAAAGACTTTGAGAGTTTAGCAATAACCAAAACCACCAGTGTGCTGTAACACCATTTCTCATCCCAAATCTGAAACACAACACTATAGTGGCTGCTAGTAGAAAAGTTAACCCTCTCCCAGCTGAAACTGTGATGATATCATAACGGTACAATCAGATTTGAGATAGCTCTCATCAGCCTGCCCAGTAAATTGCATTGATCCCAGTACAAATGTCAGACAAGTGTTAATCCATCCATCTTCACCATATCGCCATACTGAAGAATTTGGTAGTACACAGCCCGAGTTACTGGTGCTGAGGAGAAACTAAAATCACATCTCCAGATGCCCAGACCATGACTCCTCAGACATCATTAAAGTGATTGTAGTGAAAATAATATATTTACCACAGAGGCAGATGGCAGGAATGTGGCAGCCAGAGCAGACGATTTGATGTTGTGCAGAAAAGCAAGTCTGATTAGATGAGTTCAGTTAATCTAGTTCGGTTCCAGATCTTAGCAGTACAGGCACCTTTCCTTGCCAAATTAAAAACTCAAATGTGTATGGGAGGGCAATGAGAGCGAACTTCAGGACCTCCAGCAAAGGTGAGATTATAATTCAGATAGAAATACAGACCCTATCTTCTTTTGCCTAAAGTATTTTTTCTTCCATAATACAGAACAGAGTTTTTTAGACAACAGCTCAGCCTGCTCGGGCTGTTGGTCTGAGCATAAAGTTCAGACAACTTTTGTCTGAAAAATGCAGACCTGGGTCATAATTACAATCTGGAGTTGAATTGTTTTATAATCTCAGGATTCCCAAATTAGAGTTTCTGGTTTTGATCTCTTTTAGAGAAAATGGCTGAGTCTGAAGCTCCTGTTACCTTCTGAATTGGTGTATATTTGGAAATCTCTGCTTTTTATGGTTTTGCAAATAAAACCCAAAAGTGTCCTACCAAGAGGTTTAATCATAATCTTGACACAATTTGCAACTTGTTGTTTAAATGTTTTAAAGATTTTGTTTTCTTTTATTTTTTCTTTTTTCTTTTTTTTTTTTTTTTTTTTGCATATTAGTAAAAGTAGTATTTCCATATCTGTTTTGAAACAGGTTAATTTGAAACTGAGAATCATGATGGATTTTGAAAGGATGTAAGGCAAATTTATGTTCTCATGATGCCCTAAGAAGTGACTCTGCATGGAACACTTCTGAGAATGCCCCTCGTGTGTTTATTCCTCTTTCATTCTTCCTCTTTCCCAAGAGCGACGTGAGTAAGGTAGATCAACAATAATACATCCTCCAAACAACTGATGACCTGAACATGTTCTGATTTTGATTCTAGAAGGTGTTAATGTTTGATTTTTTGTTTAATTTGACCTAGATAACACATCTTCTTCTTAGCTACTGAATGTCGTAGTTACCTGGACATTCATATGGTGCCTACAGAGAAATATAATTACATATTCATACACCAGATGTAGCCAATCCACAGAGATTTGCACCACCATTTGGTCTAATGAAGTAACAGCTGGATTGAACAAGGATGCACCGCAAAATAGAAGACACACATCAATTATGAAGCGTTCTCATCGACTAAAGTCCTGCTGACATTACGTCCCACATTCACATTTCACTTAGAACCTAGAAACGAGTTCTTCTTGCAGAAAAATCCCTGCACTTCTCCTGGTGCTTAAAGAAAACTGCCTTCTGCTGGGCTTTCTTTGTTGAATTCTTATCCAGCTGCAGCCAGTCCCCAAAGGTATATTCTAGGAGAATAGCATTTCAGTCTGACTAGTAGCCATCCAAAGCTACAATGCAAGAGGAAAAAAGAAATGAATCTTCAATTTTACCCTCTGGCTTGTCTCCTCTGGCACTGATTCTTTGGAATTATACTTTAAAATACTTTTATTGGCTCTGGTTATCATCTTCCCAGCCTCAGGATTATCTCAAAGTTCACCGGATTCTAGTTTGTGTTCAGAATTCAAGATGAAATGCCCTGGGTAGCATTTCATGGGCAGTTACTTACTCAGGCAAGGTTTAGATAGTTGCTTACTTGCCATGAATGCTACAGGAAGCAAAACAAATCGCTCAGTAGCTTTCCTCAGATATTACTGACAAAGAATCTTCCTGCAGTTTCACTCAAGGCGAACTATGGTTGAAGGCTTTCCCCAAATATTTAAAGGCTTCTCCTGAATAACTTGATGGAAAAAAAAAGCCAAAAGCAAACAGGCTGCCTGTTGCACAAGCAAGAGGGATACATGTGTCCCCATGACCAAGGTAAACTTTTTAAATAGAAGTCACCTTGAGTTGTTCTGGTGTGCTGTGCAGATGATCAATGGGGAATAGGTTGAGCTGTCTCTGTCTCTTTAAGTTTTATAGTCCCATCATTATGGGACCTGAGTAACTGTCACATAAATCAATAGCAAAAGCCTAGTCGTTGTGGCCCAGACATATCCTACGTGACTGTAGGCGCTTGCCTGAAACACTTCTCAGATGATCCCAGGATCTCCTGCAGGCAGTTGAACAACAGGACAGTTCTGTCTCCCCAAGAGCTAATTTTCCTTGAGTGTCTTGGGACCTCTATGGAACTGAAGCAGGAGAGGAGATTCCTAATTTCAGTGCCTAATTTATCTGGGTTGATATCTTGCTCCACTAACTTCAGAGCCTCCAGAAACTACACGCCTTTCTTAGATTCTTCCTCAAGAGAGAGATTCATGGAGTTTCTGGAAACTTATTGTTGAGCACTTGCATTCTCCTTTGTGTTTCCTTCCTCGTTCATTTCCTTTATTTGTGGTTGTTTTTTTCAGGCTTCTGTAGTGTTATGGAAAAGAAAAGCATTGAATATCAACCTAATTCTCACTACAAAGATTCCAAAATTTCTTGACCTTGTTGACTTCTACCACAATTTCTTGTAAACCATAATGCATCCTTTTCATCAAACTTGGAAGTTGATAGTGCTGTTTTATAGGGTCCTGAGGCCCAACTGGGAAGGAGTATCATGGCCTAAAGTACAGATCATCTGTCCAGGAACTGCTGCTCTAATGGGAAAGTGGGTTGATTATTTTTTTTAAAGAAAGGAGGTGGTTTAGTGGCCCTCTAGGCTGTTAGATGTTGGATTGATCTGATCTGGTCTGAGAGTTTGACTGTTTTCCCTCCTGATAATTAAGACCACACTGCAACTCTCCCATTTTGGCTATTTTTGAGGTAAAATGCTGAACACCCAAATAGATGAGTTTGGCTTACCAATGACCAAGACAGCAAAGTCAGAAGTTTTCCGCTGTTTGTTGTTGGGTTTTTTTCATCACATGGGGCATGTTTGACCCTGTTATGTGCCTGCTGGCTGATGCAAAAGGGGAAGGAGCGCATCCACTTTGTGAGTGCTTTAGAGTGTCTGCACAAGTCTCTTCTTCACCTACACACACAGTGAAACCGTGTTGTTCATCCTAGAGTGAGAAAAAGCTAATACCATGCAAATAGCAAGGTCCAGATTTATTAGTTGAAAAAGACCTTTCTAGACTTTAATGCTATGTTACCTGCTTCTCTTCAGTAGAATCTTAACAAGTCCTGAAGGCTTGACACCTGTTTCACAAATGGGATAAAAGCTTTTAGTTAGGGACATAATCTTTTCTAGCTTCCCCCAGCATCATTTTTCATGGGTTTTACTAGAAGTTTGTACTCTACACTGAGGAACTAACTCCCTTTAGTGTTCCCACTTTAAGTTATTTAGATTACTTTTACATTTCAGTTTTACCATTCATTTAGTCTTTAGTGAATGCCTTTCCACTCTTTGAACTAAAGAAATTAAACTTCTGTTGCTGTTTTGAAAGGAAAAGGAGTGGCTATACGTAGTGAAAATTGGGTACAGTGTGTGACAAATTTAGCAGTGGTTCCTCTCACATAAACACCTCTGCAAGCCTTTAAGAAGCATTTCAAATTAGTCTTGACACCCTCTGGGGTTTTGCAGCTCTCGTAAAGGTGTTAAGTTATGAAAGTAGGAAAAGAACCAGCACAGAAAGCTCCTTTCTGCTTGCCTTTCTCAGCAGCATCTCGAAGAGGGCGTGGGCCAAGCAGAAGCACCTTCTATTTTGTACAGGAAGAAAATGGGTCATCAACCATCAACCTGGAGATACAGAAATGAGTAAAGAGAATTTCAGAAGTGAGCATTTGGGGGAAATGGGGAAAATAAAGGCACTCCATTTTCCCAATGTTGTGACTGTTGACCACTTCTGAAAATGTACTTCGATGAAACACTAATTCATTCCTACATTCCAGCTCCTATATTCCAATCTAGACACCTTATTATTAACTCAGAGATAAGTGCAGGCAGATAGATCTCCCTTGAATGCTAGTGAATAGATAGCTCCGGATGTGCTGATCTTCCTGTCTCACAAATGTTAGCCCTCTGAAGTAATTCATTCAATTCCCGTGTCCCAACCCTCCTGAAAAAAACTCTCCAACACTTCCAGTGAAAGCCGGTGTTCTGTCAAAACAGAGAACCACCTTCTTCTTTTCTTGTTGTGGTGGTTGTTTTTGCAATCAAGTGAGGCTCCCTTGTGCAAGGAAGGAGTACCTCCTCCTGTGAATTTGTAGTGGTGTGTATTTTTCTACCTGGCTGCATGATGGTCTGAAACTATAACAAGCTGTGGAGAGATAATTCCCTGCCTGTGAAGCAAATTCTAGCTGTGCTTAAGGTGAAGGAAATGCTCACCAACTTTCTTTTCCTCCTGAGACCTTGATGTAACCTCTCTTGACCCAGACGGTGAGACTGGGTATTTGGGGCTTTTGCCAGGCTGTGGCTACTGGTATGGCTGCGTTTTGGGGTGTGATCCTATTTTCTAGGAAGGGAATCAAAGGCTAAGAAGAATGGATTTTTGAGCTAGCTTCCATTTAGACCTTCAAGAAACAGAAGCATTTCTTTCCTCTCTCTTAGCTCCTCCACAAGGCAAGGATAACAGGTAGTCTCTGGCTTCCTCTGTATTTTCTGCTTACTTTTACTGGTTTTCTATTCCAGTTAGGCACTGAGCAGCAAGTCAAGCCCATTCTTCACTTTTGTTCCTCAGTTTTCTGGGAAACCTCTGGGCCTCCACAGTTCAACTTGGAAAACAACAAGTAGCTTTATTCTTCAATTTGTATGAAAAGCACCTACTAGGTGCCTGCCATCTCGCATGAGTTCAGAAGGTGCTCACAGATCAAAAGATAAGGTTTCAGTCGATTTCAACCTCAGGTAAAACACCTGAATTTTTTGGAGGCGGAGGAACTGTATCTTTTCCAAGCTTTTCTCTCCTGGTTCCCGGCCCTCACTGAAAGACTGACACCATTCCTAATCATGTGCCACTGTTGACCTTATGCTGGCGGACAGGAGGGATGCCAACCCATGGAGGACTTTCAATCTGTATTTTAAGCCCAACCAGCAGAAGCAAACAATATTTAATTCAGAGATGGCTGGTACAGAAAAACATCTCAGTAAAGACGTATGCTGTGTAGGACGTAGGACTTTACTGAGCTCAAGAACATAAGGGGAAAAAAAATAACCTCTTTCCTTCAGCCCAGAGATTCCCAAGCTGTGGGTGTTACGGTACACCTACCTCTGAAAACCTTTCCCAAGCAGCTGTCTATAGAAATTAGTGCCTGCAGAACACTGCAAGGAGGAATATCTTGAGCATGGTCGCACCAGATTGTCTCATGACTTCTTTGCGCTACTTTGTTGGTTTACATCCATCTGTTGTTTCTCGTCTCATCTTTCATCTAGCGAAAAGGACTTGGCAACATGGCCTAGGGATTAGACCTTCATCCTGAGGCTAGGGAAGAGATGAAAGCTAGGTGTAATGAAAGGCACAAGCAGAAGTTAAAGATGCTGTCAGTCTGAAATGTTATCAGAAAAAAGAACCTAATTAATTCACCCTCTGCCACATTGCTGTTACAAGGAAACTAGAATCATAGAATGGTTTGGAAGGGACCTTAAAGAGTTCCAAGCCCCTTCCACAGGCAGGGACACTTCCCACCAGACCAGGTTGCTCAAACCCCATCCAGCCTGGCCTTGAACACCTGCAGGGATAGGGCATCCACAGCTTCTCTGGGCAACGTATTCCAATGTCTCACCACCCTCATAGGAAATAATTTCTTCTTAATAGCTGGTCTAAATCTACCCTCTTTCAGTTTAAAAACTAGTGCTTTGGCTTTTTCTCCATGAACTATTGGAGCATGCTGGTGATTTTCTCTGATGAGTTCTCTAACTTCTTTGCTAAAATCTGGAAAAAAATACATCCTACCTACAAAGACTGTGTTTCTTGATAAAGTGTTTTTGGAGCTGTCTGATCAGTACTCCACGCTCCAGCCTCTCCTCTGAAATGCGTTAATGAGTGAGTAACAGAATGGGAAATTCACGTAACAGGGTTTTTCTAATGTGTGCAGTCACTTGCCATCATGTACCTCATGCAGCAAAGCACTTAAGCACATTATTGCCTTTAGGAGCATGAGCATGTGTGCATCTCAGCATAGGTGAAGATTGATTGATGATATTAATAATGTCAAATTGTATTCCTCTTTAATACTCTTGGGTTATTTTACAGATAATAACTATGAGACAGACAGGTGCAATGAGTCTTGGGATGGTTTAATTTTGTTTAATTCTTTGATTCTATTGTATTCTATTGTTTCCAAGAGGAGATACTTGGGAAATTTAGGCTTATGTCACTGAATTAACCTTGGAGGCAATTCCTCAGAGACTACCAGAAATTGTTTTGACACACTGAGAAGACACACTGCTGAAAGAAGGTGACCTCCACGATCATGTCTCCTGAGTAATTAACAAAATAATTTGGTTATCGTTTTGAGGCAATCAGCCCTCTGTGGTGCTGACCTATATTTTTTTTGGTTCCATGTTCAGGCTTTGATCAACAACAAGTCCAGATCATTTCTAACTGAGACATGGTGTTTGATCACAGAGTGAATAGCCCTCAGTATCCATGTGCTTATACATGATCCAACTCCTGTTCTTGGTTCTTCTCTGGAGGAGTCAGACATCTGAATTCCTGTTTGGCAGTCTCAGGAGAAAAAAAAACAACTGAAAAGGTCATAAAGATTTGACGTCTCCTGCTCCTCCCAAAAAGGTCAGTCCCAGTGATGCGCCTGTATAAGGAAAAAAGCTAACCTTTCTTTTGCCTCCCCCACCAGAAATGTGGAAAACCAGAAAATTTATGACTTTTGAAACTTTCCTGGGAAGATACTTCCCCAATAATGGTACAGTTGTGTAGACTCGGTGGATGTATGTTGAACAGAGTGTCTCTGGCATGCCGTGCATCTATGGGAAAACACTTGCCACCAGCAATGGCAAGGAACTGATGCTTGACCCCTTCAATAGACCCTACTTTTTGCATCAGGTAGATGACAACGGCTTTGAAATTCTTTGAATTTGCAAAGTAAAAGACGCAGAGAGTAAGGGTCAGGTTTTCATGAGTATTTAAAAAGATGCCTTGGTGGGTTTATGAATGAATGAAACCGGCTTCTGATCTTCAAACGCAGTGAAAGAAAATGTGAGCTAAACAGTCACCTAATTTTCTGTGTTCCTACCTGTATCACAAAGGCCTGTTTTTCAAAGGCATTCAGGCACAGGAATAGCATCAGGCAAAGGGAAGTAAGGCAGTGGGACATAAAAGCTAGAGCACAGACTCTTATGGCCTGGGGAGACCAAAGAGGAAAATTAAGATCAGATCCTTTTGCTTTGGCAGAGTTTAGGATATGCAGAGCATGCCAAGGCTTCCTCTGACCTTAGCAGAAGATATGAGGAGGTGGGGCACACAGAGAGAAGGCAAAGATGTGTTTAATACTTCAATAACTAAGTCCCCAAGTTGGCGCTACATTCATAGTGGAAATGCTGTTGGTTTTGGTGCAGAAAACAGAAGTCACTCAAGTCAAGAAATTCATCAGAGAAGGATGCAAGCAAGCAATATCCATCTTTCTTTCCTCCAACTAAAAAAGAAAATTGACGAAAAAACATCACAGAATGGGTTAAATTTTTAAATATTAATTGCCCTTTCCTCTTCCCCTCCAAAATTTCCAGAGTATGGAGCTGTGGAGGTTTTACTTCTGCTACTTGTCCAGCTAATTAATACCTGCCAGTTCACTTTTTCCCACTCTTACTGTTTTTAGACTACTTCATTAGGGTAAAAAAAAAAATAAGAAAGAAAGAAAAGGGAGAGACAGAAGTAGAAAGATAAAAGTAAAAAGAAAGGTTTTAATTTCATCTCTTCTGACAAAATGCACATCTGCTGTTAATTCAAATATTGAATCTGGTCAAAATTTCCCCATATTTTTTCCCCTTTGTATGCTTTTTAAGTCATGCTCTGTATGATGATTATTCTGTTCATTTTCTCCATAGCAGCTTGTTTGTATTGGTTTCTTCTTCTACTTTTTTTTTTTTTTTTCCCCTCTTAGCTACTGAAGGAAGTCTATCACTGACCAACTTGATGAAGTGGCTTTATAGGTAGTGTTAAACCCAGGAGTGAGGCTGTGGATCAATGTTTGCAATAAACAGCAGATGTGAGCAAGTCCTTGATACACAGTGACAAAGGAAGTTTCTAAAAAATTAGTGACAAAAGTGGGTTTCTCAAGTTTTGTTGTTTTTGTGGATTTTTTTAAAGCCAGGATGTGTTCAGCCTTCCAAGGCTGAGGCTGAGCCAGATGCTTTTCCTTGTAGGCACCTTGACAGATCACAAATGGGCTTGGTAGCACCACTGCAGGGCAGTGGAGCTCATCAACATATTGCTGGCAGGAGTACGAGTGCTTCTCCATCTTTCCAGCTGATCATCTGTAAATGAACAGTAATAATCCAGGGTTGAATTCACAGTATCAATTTGTGATCGTGAACCAAGAATTCAGCACTGGTTGGGTTCTATTTTTTGCCTTAAGAAGAAGTAGCCAAGGCCAAAAAAGAACAATTAATTTTGATATATCTGGATGCTCAGGCAGAAATAAAAACTAGCATCCAAGCCAAGCCATATGTGACCCTGGAGTAAATCAGAGAAACAAGAAAACAAGAAACTCACATGAGAGCCCCATGCCTTGCTGGTGTGCCAGCCCATGTCAAGCTGGTGAGCTTTTCGGCAGGTCTGACAGGTCCACAGATGCAAGATAACTGGGGCCATAAAAACGCTGTGCACAGAAGGCAATCTCTGACACCAACCTTCTTCCTTCTTCCAGTTGGATGCTTATTCAACTCATGTTCATCTCCCTGTTGTGATGGTGGAAACATAAGAATGACATTTAATGTTTTAAGGACCTGTAATATGTAGGAATTTGTAGGTCAAGACAGACCTCTCAATTCTGTCCAGAAGCCAGTGTGGAATCAAGAAAGGCCTGGGCCATGCTTCAATTTAATTTCTGTATTTGTAATGACTTCCAAAAGTCTAAGAGGTCTGAGGTAGATTGACATTACAGAGCTTTCCCAAAAATTTTTTTCCACAATTGCATTCAGCACTAGTGGCTGAATTTCTGACTGTCAGGGGCATTATTGCCTTTATTACAGGAATGCTTTGCAACTACAGCAGTACTTTAGCCTATCTGGATACCAGATTGGTAACATCTCTGTAGCCAGGCAGTGAAGACTGACCTCATTTCATATGTTCAGGGACTGTATTCATCTGACTTATCTTTAGGGATGGGATTTGTCCCACTATTTGTAGGTTTCCACAGGGGAAGTGACTGCTGAACAATTCATCCCGGGTTCTCTTTCGTCTCAGAGAAGGGTGAGTCAGAAGCACTGATGAAGTTCAGGACAAGATTTGTTTTACCCTAAAGAAGGTGCCTCTCTCAGGTTTGATGAATCATACCCCTACCCTCACTGAATGCATTGACTAGTTCTCCACTACTACAATGGGCATCCGATGGAAATACCAAATATGGGTGGCTAAAATTAGAAGGGTGAATCCCAGATGAGTTGTCTACAAGTCAGCTAACAGCAATACTTCCAAACTGTTCCTCTATTGGTGCATCTCAGGGGGTGACTAATACCATCCCATAAGAAATGTCCGAAATAGGTGATCAGCTACCAAAGGAAAGTATCTGCCTGTCTTAAGACTGGCTAGAAGTCTTAGTCTTAGACAACCAGGGTTGAATTGGTCCCTGAAATGTGTGCCATCACACACATTTGTTTGGAAAAATATCTCTTAGCAGTGATGGCGTTAAAACCTCAATGTCCACTTCTGGCAATATTTTTCCACAGATTCTCTAATAGGAAAAGTATCCATCTAGGTCTTTCCAGTGCTAAAACTCAACCAGGTGATGGTAGGGCACACACCCTGGACTTCATGGACATTCATAATCACAAGGATTTTGCAAAGATGAAGGATGGATTCCAGGGACCACTGCCCCATGGTACTAAGCACCGTACAAATACCATGCCTTCAGGATGAAGTTTGTCCTCTCTTTTACTTTCCATAGTCTGTCTTGGAGAAAACAGGCTTGTTTGCATTCATTCATACACTTTCCTGTCTGGGACAAATCAGAAAATAACCCAACAAAAAACCCCAAACCTCTCCATGGCTGTTATTAAAGGCTTTTTGCAATGTTACTATCCCCACAGCTGGAGCTGAGACCCAAACTCATTGACTTCTTACAGGCCAGAAAACACCTTGTGGTTATTACCACTTTGCACCAAATTCCTGCCACTGACCTTGGTGGGAAAACTCCTTAACCCACTTACTAAATCCCCAAGTCATCTCGAAGCCAGAGAGTAACAGTTAATAAAGCGCTTGCCAAGTTTCACATCATTTTTAGCTGACCTGTATTTTGACTTGTTACATGATTCTTAGTGTAAGAAAATCCCGTGGGTAACACTCCTCTTGCTGAGTGCTGTGAGATGGCACTGGAGAATAAGACTGGATTGTAGTCCTGCCCCTGATTTACACCCCTGTAAGTTCAAAGGAGGGGGCAAAGAAGAAAGTAAGAGGGAAGGACAGAGGAAGAAGACAGAGGGAGAGGGGGATAGAGGGATGAAGGGAGGAAAAAGGAAGGAAGGATAGAGAAAAAGATATTAAAGAAGGGAGGATTCAGCCTTTTCAGCAATAGGTTCATTGTATTTCTGACTTCTTCAGAGCAAGATCATTTGAGAGGGGATGTGGGATGAGTTATGCACTTGTATGTTTAGCACAGGGGACACTGGACTCCTTCATTTTAAGGAATAAGTGACACATGGAATCACAGCTTCACAGAATAGTTGGGAGAAGGGACCTCTGGAGTTCTTCTACTCCAACTCCACTGCTCAAGCAGGGCCAACTAGACCCAGCTGCCCAGGATCATGTCAAGGTACCGTTTTAAAGTCTCCAAAGATAGACACTTCACAAACTCCCTAGGATACCTGTGCCAGTGCTCAGCCACCATCACGATAAAAGTATTTCCTAATGTTCAGAGGGAACCTCCTGTGTTTCAGTTAGTGCCCATTACCTCTAGTCCTGGCACTGAGCGTTACTGGAAAGAGCCTGGCTCCATCTTCTTTGTGCCCTCCCTTCAGGCATTTATATGCATTAACAAGATCCCCTTGAACCTTCTGTTCTCCAGGCTGAACAGTCTCAGCTCTCTCAGCTTTTCCTCATGGGAAGTCCCTTCATCATCTTCATGGCTCCATGGACTCTCCAGTCTCTCTTGTTCTGGGAAGCCCAGAACTGGACGTGGCACTTCAGCTGTGTCTCATCAGTGATGAGCAGAGGGCACATCTCAAACTCCCACCAGCTAACGGCCTAGAACTCAAACTCTTCCTAAAAATGATGTAACACAAATACCAGCAACAAGATTTCATATAACACTGCATTTTGCTCTTCCCGCTCAAAACACCTTTGCAGAGGAAGCCAGCACCCACCTCCCAGTTTGCCAAAGGGAAAACCAGCAAGGAAGTGATGTTCCCCAAATCAGCTGCAGAACAGGCTCTTGAACACAGGATTTTTCAGGTTGCACTAGCTCACCTTATCTCCCCTGAGCTGGAAGGGCCCCAGGTGACAGAGTGTGTGAATCCTAATCAGACTGTAGCGTGTGCTCAGTGGTTTGCTACCCAAGCCCACAGTCATTCCTCCGAGCTCTGTTCACATGGGCGAGAACTTAGAAGTTCAGTGAGTACAAGCAGAGTTGTGAGCACTGAAATACGAGCTCCCTCTCTGAAGATCCCTGGGTGAAAGCTGCTATGGAAATGCATGTTCCTGTTGCCGTAATACCACGAATCACCAGCTCTGTCTGCCCATAAGGAATGGTCTGTGGTTCGGGCTGTTTTTCCTCAGGTTGGAAGGGAAGCATCTAAATAATCTGTGTTGAAAAGTGTTGTGGTTAGTAAACAGTTAAATACAGGGGAGGTGATTTTACAGATGCTGTCTGGAGAGTAAAAAGAAGCATTTTACATGTTTCAGTTAGACAGAATCATCTGCATAAGTGCAAGAATAAGACCAGACCTTAAATACTGACTCAAAGTACTTTCTTTTTTTTTTTTTTTTTTTTTCCCCAAACTGAAATGTGTTGTAGGTGTCATAACTATACTCTACTCCTCACTCTAGGTGCAGTGGCGAGAGGAGCACTGCTAGTTTTGCACTTGCAGTGATGCAATTGCTAGTGCTGCTACCTGGCATTTCCATGCTCCCAGGCTCAGCTGAACTGACAGCGTTGGAAAGGCTGCGCTAAAGAGAAAGAAGGAAGTTGACAGCTCCTTAAAAGCCTTGTTTGAGCAGGACAGTGCTTGACATAATGCTGTTCTGGAAATCAGTCACTTGGACTTGATTTGCAAGACATGCAAGAAGCTGCTTGTTGCCTGGATTTTACTGCAGAAGGAGATTTGATTTGGTACCTCTGGGTTTAACCTGCTGAGGAAAGCTGGGAGGGCCATGAAGATGATTAGAGGGATGGAGCACCTCTCCTATGAAGACAGGCTGAGAGAGCTGGGGTTGTTCAGCCTGGAGAAGAGAAGGCTACACGGAGACCTTAGAGCAGCCTTCCAGGATCTGAAGGGAGCTCCAGGAGAGCTGGAGAGGGACTCTTTGTCAAGGAGTAGAGCGATAGGACAAGTGATAATGGTTTTAAATTGGAAGAGGGTAGATTTAGATTAGATATTAGGAAGAAATTCTTTCCTGTGAGGGTGGTGAGGCACTGGAACAGGTTGCCCAGAGAAGCTGTGGATGCCCCATCCCTGGAAGTGCTCAAGGCCAGGCTGGATGGGGCTTTGAATAACCTGGTCTAGTGGGAGGCGTCCCTGCCCATGGCAGGGGGTGTTGGTACTTGATGACCTTGAAGGTTTCTTCCAACTCTGACCATTCTATGATTCTATGCCATCAGTAAAGAACAGAATGGTTGCAGGGCTTAGCTTCATCTGAGAGAGGAATTTGAATGATGAACATAAACGTGGCTAAGGAGGATCTGGCTGCTTTATTTGCAACTGCAAATGCACATAGACAGGTACACAGAGAGGGAAAAAAACACTTTCTGTGGCTGAATAGAAGACCACCAGTCAACCATGCCCAGGTAGATTTCAGTGTCCTTGGTTTGTAGAGTCTTTTTAAAAAAACCCAAAAAGTATAATTTTGTTTGTGTTTTCTTCTTTTTAAGACTCTCTAAAGGCTCTTGTTTGTCCTTGTTCTTTAAATAGCCCCACAAAACCACCCAGGGATCTGTGATCTTTCTTCTGAGTGCCACTTTCTGCTCTATGGCTGAGTGTGTGCTTGAAGACACAGTTTAGTGATGGTTTTTATCAGAGTTAGGTTGATGGTTGGACTTGATGATCTGGAAGGTCCCTTCAAACCGAGACAATTCTATGATTCTATGGCTGGGAGACCAAAATGAGTTGAGGATTGGTGACACCAGAGCAACAACAAAAAAATAAAATGGTACAAGCATTTGAGTAGGAAACCCTCGGAGCTGGAGGCTTTCCCACTCAAGGAGATAAGACATCACTAGGCAGTCAGGGTAACTACCTACCCTTGCATAAAGGAATGTTGTAATGTTGACCCAGATCAATTCCTCTGGCCACGTAATGAGAATGGAATTGGATGCCCAGGGCACAGCAGAGGAAGCATTAAACCGAGGGTGGCTACATGCTAGAGGAAATATCAGAAGCAATCAGCACCAAGTAACTAACGAGTTGTCTGCTGGCCCTTCAGAAAAGCAGAGAGATGGTCCTGGGTTTGCTCAGGAGGAGGACAGTGGTCTCCCTGCGTGGTGAGCAGCTCTGAATGGAAGGAACCTGAATCTATCTGGATCACCCCTGCGTCAGCAAGAAGCAGGACACATTTCCCTTCAGGGTCTCTGCCAGAGGGCAAAGATCACCCCCTCATTTCTCAAAGTAGCAACTGCTGATTCAAAATTCTCATATTTTGTAGTCCCCCATCCTCTGCTTGTCCGTGTATAAACATGCCAGCCCTCGGCAGAGAGAAGCTGCAGTAAATCATCTGCGTGGGAGGAGGCTGGGAGGGAACATCGAACCTGGTGGGGCAGAAAGCACATGTGGGCAGCTAGGGGGAAATTAGAAAGGCTTCCTGCCTTGCTGCCACCTTCACCAACTTGCAGGGACTTCTCTTCCCTCAGGGCTGCAGCCTCCTCCCCTGGAAAATACTGAGGTCAATAATTTGCTTGTGTATCTTGCCATGCCAAATAAGCACTTCCGAAAACCACACAGCAAATGGCTCTCGCTACATTGATGTCAGGAGCTGGAAGCAGGAGGCACCAAAAAAAAAAAGAAAAAAAAGCTGGGACCTTCAGGCAAGCGTCTTCTCCATAGTTTGGGAGCGATTAAACTGCACATCTAATGGCTTTGATATATGTTTGTTTTACATGAATGCAAGATCCGGCTAATCTAATTGGCTTATACGCTCCAAAGTTGCTAACAATGGACCCTAAACTGTACATAAATGACCGTTAAATTATTAGCTATCAGAAAGATCTGCAATTGGATTTTGAATGTGAAATAAAACGAGGGCTCAGAGAGGCAATTATTATTTTTTATTTTTGTATTTTTTTAAGCAGCCTTATTATCTCTACAAAAGCTTGCTCGGGAGACAAGCATTCCCATTAGAAAATCAATAACAGAGCTGCTGCTATCACAGCAGTAACCTGTCTGGTTTCAATTAGTGCTTGGAAGAGGTTGATCCTCTTTCCTGCGTCTGTCACTTGCTAACACTGGTGGAATTTTGCGTATATTTATTGTCTGAAGGAGTTTGAACCCTGGTAGTAAAAATTTGGGGCCTGATGATTGTTTTTCTTTCTTTTTTTTTTCAGGTTTTTTGTTTAATTTCTCACTGGCCCCAGCCGGTGTTGCAGTGGGCCACAAACACACAGCTGATGGCTGTGGGCAGAGATGGTAAAATGTTTGAGGTGATTTGCCCTGGTCTTTTATTGATGCTTGGGCAACAACAGTGAAAGCATGATCTGCTGGAAACTCCATCATTTTTTTGTCCTTGTTTTTTTGGACTGCTGAAGATCCTCGAGACCATGGAAGACCTTAAAGGAAGGGTTTTACGGGAAACAGGTCAGTAAGGAGGTGATGGTTTTAGTCTCTTATTCTCACAATTTGAGCATCTTGGCAGAAGACTGAATGATCTTTTTGGGTTTGTGCTAAGACTTTAAAATTAAATATTTATACAGCACTTAAACACTAAGGACTTGATATGAGACGGGAAGCTGGTTTCCAAAGTCCAAACACAGGATCCTGAGATATTGTCTTTAGTCCTTGTCATGTTTTAGTTGGCCAGCTCCATCTAACCTGCCTTTCTGGGCTTGTCTGAAGCTGGAAAGGACTAGCATGAAGATCAGAGTGGAAATAAACGTTTGTGGACTCTTTGATAGGACAACACAGGAAGCAATAAAGAAAGAAGGGAGATAAAACTCCCCATGGGGACACAAGGTCAGCCAGGTATATCACAGGCACCATTTTGTGTGATGCTAATATAATTTTTCTTTTCTTACCTCCTCAACAAGCTCTGCCAGTTTTCTAAGGCTGACCGCCCTTCAGGATACGAGAGTATCTCATGTTCTTGGTCTCCTCTCACAGGCTGTCCCCAGGCTACCCTTTATCCTGAGCTCCACTGGTGTAACCCACAACAGGTCTACATTATCTCACCACGGTTTTACACTCAGGCTTCTTTTTTGTTTCCCTCCCCAAAGACCTAGAAAGGATATTGCAAGTGGATTCTGTCCATGCTGTATGGGAAGATGAGCTTTGCCTTCAAGTCACAACTGCTTCTCACATGTCAACCTTTCAGGTGTGAGCAGGTGCCCCTGGCCCTGCTGTGCTTTGTATGATGTCCCCAGTTGTGCCTGTGACAATCTCTGCTGGGTCACTCTGCAAAATTCATGGGCAGTCAGGGCAGCCCTC
This sequence comes from Thinocorus orbignyianus, assembly GCA_013400375.1. NCBI lineage: Eukaryota > Metazoa > Chordata > Aves > Ciconiiformes > Thinocoridae > Thinocorus > Thinocorus orbignyianus. The sequence goes on along the minus strand of VXBW01007515.1, from coordinate 1,217,058 downwards.
AGAAAAACGTGGAGACACTGCTCATCTGCCCTTTGCTCAGTAGAAAATGGGAGGATTTTGCACTTGTGACAAGAGCATACTTCTGTTTTGATCAGCAAAGCGAATAAACCCAGGTAGGAACAGATCCACTGCAGGAGATGCTGCCTTTTCAGGTGGCACTTGACACTTTAAAGAAGAAAATAAACCCAAAGCAGAAAAAAGTATGTAAAGGAGAGGTAGGAAATATCTCACCTGCCCAACATGACACTGGCTACAGGCAGAGGCTTGATCTAAGCTCTTTTGAGAGTGACAGAGAGAGACTGGCTCTTTCTGATGGTGACCCAGCCTGTATCAACGGGGCAGGTGGAAGAGTCACTTTTCAGGAGAAGTCAGCGTCTTCCCATTGACCAGAGAGGGTTCCCTGGTAAGTAGTTTTCATGAGTTATCTGGATTTTCAGATACTCTCTAGGGAGAGGTGTCCCTGCCCAGGGCAGGGGGGTTGGAACTTGATGATCTTTAAGGTCCCTTCCAACTCTAACCATTCTATGATTCTATGATTCTAAAGTTCCATAAAGAATTCCGTGGCTGGTAGCTTGTTCAAACTTTTGGCTCAGTGCTTCTCTATGCATAAGAAAAATCAAAGCCTCCTCTCTCGCTGTCATGTGTTACCACTTGGTGGTTGGCATGAAAGTTTCCTATCCTCCAGTGCCCCTCACCGAACAGATGTTTGTGAGAAAGGCATTATCAATATCCTTTCCCAGAAAGTTTAAAAGTAGAGCTCTGACAAGATTAATTTCCAGCTTCAGACAATGACTCCTCTATTAGAGATTCTTGAATACTTAATTATTGATCTGCATTATTAATGCACACTGCGGGATTCATGGATTCGCGTTGGAATAATGCGTACCCCTAAAGTTACGATGTGTCTGACAATTAGAAATACCTACATTATTCATTAAAGTAGAGAAGTTAACACTAAGTTTGTGACTGGGTGCATTTTGCAACCCACTAGAAGTTAATTTTCTATGATTTTAGGCAATTTCAGAGCAGTTCCTTTATTACATGCCATCCTGATCTGTTAGTGACTGAAAACTTAAAATCGTGACTGGGGTAAGGGGACTGTTATTCTGAAGTCCAGGTCTGCATTTCCAGCTCCCCAGATATAGTATTGCTTATTTTTGAGACTTTCTATAAGCCAGTCAAAAATTTGCAGCTGAAAGAAAAGGTTGATTCTAAACTGGCAGAAACTCCATGTGAATTTTTGACAAGGAAGTTGGCTTCTTTTTTCATCTGCAGGAAAAGAAACAAACAAACAAAATCAAAACATTTCAGTCTGATTTTCTTCTTAAAAAAAAAAATGCTTCCTCTTTTATTTTTATTTTCTTTTAATTTGAACTGATGTTCCATTTAGACATTTTTTTTTCTACTGTGCTGAGGGAAACACATTATAAAGCTTGAAAACAACATGAAGAAATTCACTGTGGGTGGAAGAGAACATTCATTTTAACTGAGATATGCTGGTCTTGTTAGTCTGTTTGTTTGTTTTCCATTTTCAGTTAGCTGGTTTTCTTCCTTTTTTCATTTTTTTTACTTTGTTTTTTTTTTTTGTTTTTTTTTTTAGTTTCAATTCAGATCTGCCTCCACCTTATTTATTTATTTGCTTACCTTTGCAGAATTGGCAACAAAATGAAAAACCAGTTATCCCCACGTCTCAGCTTAGCAAATAGCATGCCACCATCTGTGCCTTGGGGGGGGGGGTCGAGAAATTGCTCTGGATCTCCAGGTAACATTTTAATATAATTGAGAATAAGTAATGTACGTAATAGAAATTAAAAGTGAGCAATAATAATATTAGGGCAGATTTAAGTAACTGGGGATTAGTGGTGCTTGTGTTTTCCAGGCTGGGCGGGAACAAATGAAACCTCAACCCAACGTCTTTCTCAGTCAACCTCTTCTAAAAGTTCCACTTTGGGTGAAAAACAGGTTTTGGTTACTGGTCCTACCTCAGTAGATCTCTGCCTCTCTCAGACCTAGCGGTGGCTCACCTTGGAGCATCCAGCCTTTGTCATTATTGTCCCCAATTCTGGAGCACAGACCATGAGATGCTGCTCTCCCAGAGAAGCCAGAGGGAAGCCTGCTCTGCCAGCCAAGCAAGAAGCAGCTGCTGTTGAGCTTGTCTCAGCTGTGGGATCACAATCCCTTGAACTTGATGCATTTGCAGATGATTTCCAATCTATCTTAGTTACTCCTGGACTGCAACATCCAGGTCATGGCTAATATACAGTAGGCAGAGATGATCCTAATGTTGGAAAAGAATTTCATCCACTGTCAGGCAAACAGGCACAAGTCTATAAGTCTTACTGAGATAGAGTGAACCATATTGTGTCCAGTTCTGGGCACCTCTACACAAGAGAGATACCAAAGTGCTGGAGCAAGTGCAGAGGAGGGCAACAAAGCTGGTGAAGGGCCTGGAGAATAAATCATACAAAGAATGGTTGAAGGAGATTGTTTAGTTTGAGAAAGAGGAGGCTGAGGGGAGACCTTATCACTCTCTACAACTACTTGAAAGGACACTCCAGAGAGGTGGGTGCTGGTCTCTTCTCGGAGGTAATTAGTGCTAGAACAAGAGGGAATGGCTTCAAGCTCCAACAGGGTAGGTTTAGACTGGACGTTAGGAAAGACTTTTTCCCATTGGAATAGGCTGCCCAGGGAGGTGGTTGAGTCACCATCCCTGGACATGTTTCAGAGTCGTTTAGATGTGGTGTTGGGGGATATGGTGTAGGGGAGAACTTTGTAGAGCGGGGTAGTTGGTTGGACTCAATGATCCCAAGGGTCTCTTCCAACCTAGATGATTCTATGATTTTCTGATTTCTTGGGCTTCTACTGCATCTTGACTGTTGACTGACAGGCTTCTTGATTGAACTGAACCTCTGAAGATCACTCAACCTTGGCTATGCAAAACCAGCTCAGCACCAGTGAAGACAAATGAGCAGGAGGTCTGCACTTTGCTTTCTGCTAGGAGTGGGGACAGAGCTTGATGTAAGGCAGATGTCCTTCAAATGTATGTGGACGCGTCTTCTGGGTGATGCCTTTCTATTCTGATTTGGGGAAAAAGGACTATTCAGAACTGACTTGTTGAAATCTAGGCTGCAAACACATCAAATCCAGTTAGTGCTGGAGCTGGGTTTTGATTAGAAGCAGGGTAGTTTGGTAGGCTGAATGCGTTTCTTCTGGAGCGGTGCCTGCGGGGCTACGGCAGCACCTTCTGCAACTTCATTTGTCTGTGCTGCTGTGCCTGACAAACAACAGCATCTTTACTTAACTAAAAAACAGGCTCCATCCCAGCATCTATGCATGCTTCCCCTCAGAGAGAATAACAAGGGAGTTTAAGAGAAGTAATAATACCTTTTTCCTCCTTCCCTGTGGGTAGGAGATGTAACTGGCTTAGTCTGATTTGGATATTATTTTTTTGTTTTTGTTTACTTTCTATTTTTGTGTTTCTTTTCTTTGATCAAGCAGCTAGAAATGTTTAGGACTGGAAGACAGATTGCTAGGCAAAAGTTTTAGTCCCTTTTACATTAGCCAATTGTGCAACTGCCAGCTAGTCTGTAAACTTTTTGCTACAGGGTCACGTTCTTGCAGAGATTCTTCCTACCATCCCTGTCTTGAGTGCTGACAGTCTCAGCCTGGCAGAGGGAACCAGCTGTGACCCTGCCAGCATGGCTTTGAATCAGCTTATCGCTAACTAATTTGGCATTTTCCCTGTGGTTTTCTGCACTGGAGACATTTCCATTGCATCCCCAGTACTCTGCATGTGTTTCACAGTTATATATAGCTTGAAAGTATCTGACTCAACAGGTAAGAAAGATTCCCCTTTGCAGATATGCACTATTCTCCCGAAAAGAGATGCTGAAAATTGATATAAAACCTAATGTTCCAAATTCTTAGGGAAATTGCTAAAAAAAAATCCCCAAACCTATTTTGAGGCATAGTGTTGTGATTGTTGAAAATTTCTTTTAAGCTCAGGCTGATTGGGGTTGTCATCTGCTTTAGTGATCAGCCCTTCCTTTGGAAAGCCAGCCTTTCACAAGCAAATGTTAGAGGCAGCCGTTTCTCCTTCTGCATATAAGAAGGGTTGTGTGACATCTCAGCTATCTGTAGCCAGAAGGCTTCATACTTTCTGTGCTGGAAGTCACATGCAGATACCCTGTTTAATAAGCAGTGGGGAATTTACTCAGCTTGCATTTGGCTAAATCTGTGCCGAGGGGAGAGACACCCACACTGGAAAATAAGGAAGGAACACAAGTCTAAGACTAAACCCGTCATCACCTCCCAGCTGTGCAGGGCTTATATGTCAATATGAGCCCAGTTTCCCAAAGGTGAGGTCATGCTCATGTGCACATGTGGGACTTGCTACTGCAAGGCCATTGAAGTTATTGAAGACCCATCTGCTATTCTGTTTTCATCATCATCTTCATCGGTGACCAACAGGTCACAGGCTCTGAGTCCTTCTAGGACAAGGCAGTAAATCCAGGAGACAAGTTACATGTTACTACAAGCTCAAGATATTGTATGAATTTCTGTCACGCCTATGCCCTCCTTCAGCAGAGCTTCAAAAAAGGCAGAGAAAGAAGGTCTTTGCCCCAAAACCATTTACAGTGAGCAGTGTTTAACACCATTGACTGGCTTCCATACTTCATCACGCATGTAAAAATGTTTCAATTGTGCCATTGGATTGTACATTTTAGCAATAACAGGAAAAGCACAGTGACTTCCAAGAGTTTTCCATGCAGCTTGAAGTAAATCAGCTCACTAAGCAAAAAGAAACCATAGTCAGGGAAGGAACATGCAGCTCCATTGAGTAGGATGTTCTCAGTCTCTTCCAGTTATTTCAAGTCATTCCTCCACTTCTGCGAAGTTGCTGATTTTGTGGATTTTAACATCCCTGGGGATCCGTATTCCCTTTTCACCAATCATTTTACAAGGTCCTTGGCTTTCTCTGGCAGGGTTGCTTTGGAATCAGTGAGAAAGTCTGGAGGAGTTGAAGGAAAACTTGGGTGATGCTTGGGACAAAACTTGCAGACATGAGTGTGTCCATGTGCCTACACACTGATAGAGCAGAAAACTGAGCCTGTGAAAGATACGTATTTTTGTTCCCCTTGATATGGGACATATTTCTCACCCTCTGCTCCAAATAAACAAATTAAAGTGAAGTTTACTCTGCTTTTTTTTGTGGCTCCAGCACTAATGGATACCTCAGCATGGGCTTCAGCCTGTTCTGTTGACCCCATATTCACATCAATTGATCTGGTCTCCAACTTCAGGCATTCTCTGTAGTCCTGTGAGACTTTTATGTGGTGAGGAATGGGAAGACAGGGAAGGAAAAGAGTGGTCAGACACTGCAATAGCCTGTCCATTGAGGTGGTTGAGTCACCATCCCTGGAGATATTTAAGAAATGTGTAGATGTGGCACTTCAGAGCATGCTCTAGTGGCTGAGATGGTAGAGTTTTTTGTGTGTGTATGATCGGACTCAATGATCTCAGAAGTCCTTTCCAACCATGAAGATTCTGTGATCCTGTGGTATCTGACTGCAAATGTGGGGCTTGATGTAAAAAAACCCTTATTAGAAAAAACAAACAAGCGAGGAAGCAAACATGGTTCATTATATATTAATGAACCTCTGCATAGCACAGCCTTCTTTGAAAGCAGAAAGCGAATGTCACATATGAAAAGGGAAAGGACAAATACCATCAGCACGTGGGCTTTTAGATTGTGTTGCCAAGTCTGATGAAGGTGAGGCAGGATTGGCCTTGTGCTGGAAATGGTCCCAGGGTCATCGGCTCCATCCCCGTGCTTCTGGACCATGATTGTTCTCTCTCTCTTAATCTCCTTAGGCCCATGTTTTCCAAAGCAGATAAGCAGCTTTTCCCTGCATAAATGGCACATCAGTGGTTCTTATGTGCCTCTTGGATTGCCTTCCAAATTTTCCAGCAGCCTCCAAAGGCTGCATCTAAACCCCAACCACCTCTCTAACCCGAGGCGGGAGGGGACGGTTTCAAGAGTCTGTGGTCTCCTTTGGGTGGAGTGGGAAACGCTGAGAAGAGGGTGAAGTCCTTGAGGGCAAATGGTCTTGCTTTCCACTAAGGTACACAATAAAAATAATGAGTTAGGTTTCACTCAAACCATGGCAGTTGCATTCATTTCAAGAAGTACACTGGGTACAAAACTTGAGGGTCATTCAAAATAAAAAGGGAAAGGAAAAAAATACAGAGAAGAAAAACCCACGCAACAGTTGCATTGCTTGTGTATTTTGAGCTTAATATTACTTGACTGTGTCCCCTAAGCTTATTTAAACATTTAATTTTGTTCTCTTGTTCTGTCCCCCAGTATATATGGATTTCACAGAGGTTTACGTTTAACAGGACAACAGAAAGTTCCTCGTAATTGAAACAGGCTTTATGCACAAGTCACGATGTTATGTTCCACACTCAGAGGGAGAAAAACAAGTTCTTTCTCTCTGAAGTGACTTATTTTCAGATTAAAGGAAACAGCTGTGAGAAGGGAGAAAAGTCTTCCCTAGAAGAACACTGAGGAGAAAATAGTTGCTGGACTCCATTCAAAAGGGAATAATCTTAAAACTTTAGGACGGTGGCATGGAGAAAGCTGAGAAGGGCTCAGGTAGCATAGTGTCATGTGTCTTAGGAAGAGGAGGCAAAAAATTAACTAGTTGTAGTGATTCTCACAGTTGTTTATAGTCAAAGTGAGCCTGGAAAACTCTGGGTTCAGTTCCCTCCATCACCATAGACTTCTCATATGACCTGGGAAAAGCATTTATTTGCTGCCATTCTCATAGAAACACAGAATCATAGAGTGGTTGGAGTGGGAAGGGTCCTTAAAGATAATCGAGTTATAAACACCCAGCCATGGGCAGGACCACTCTCTTGCTAGCGTGGAATGTAGGAACTGCTTTGCCCTACAGAGGTGTTGAGGGACTGAAGACTTTGGCAGGTAGCACTGCTCATAAAACCGAGTGCTGCCCAATGTAAACAGCTGATGTCTGTGATGAAACCCTCAGAAAAATCAATGAGGGGAATGGGCAAATTCTAAAATAACACGTTCTCATCAAAAAGTAAAGTAGATGACAAGAGCATTTCTCCTGGAGATGTTTTGAACTTTGCTGGAAGCCTCCACAGAGTATTTATGAACACTTAGCATCAAGGAGCGAATTCTACCCTGGTACTCCATGGCTCAACAGCCAGGCTTGTCCCAACCGATCTCAGTGATTTATGGCAGGAGACAGTGATAAGCTGTTTGATAAACGGCATTGCCATTATCATAAACTGATGTGTTCCAGCATACATTGTAATTACATTTGAGAGAAAAAAAGTCCAAACACAAATGTTATAGGGCTGAGCTTATGAATGCTTTATTTAGTCTTAAGATCTTAATTATTTCCCCCCCTCATTCATGATTAATCCCACCTTCTGTTGAAGGACCTCCAAGGTAAGTTCAATGACCTATATGTTATGGGATCAATTTGTGTATTTCAGCATATATAAGATATGCTTATGTCTAATGAACTATACAGTTATGGGACCAGTCTTTGATTTCAGCACATAGAGAACATGCTTGGGTGAAATACAGCAATGGGGAACACACAGGTTGTCATTCGGGTGGCTGTCAAAGGAACAGATCCTAAAAAGTTGCTGAGCAATCTCCAGCTCCATCGGTTTCTATGTGAGCACTTGGCCTTGCAGGAATTAGACTTGGGAGGTGATTTGAATCCCTTGAATCTGCAAAACAAGGCTAGAAACACACCTTTATGTGAACTTTTGAAGTGTTTTTTTGTTTGGTTGGTTGGTTTTGGTTTTGTTTTTTTCTTATCTTTTCTGACACCAGTGAAAAGCTGAGACATAGTCCCTAGGTGCTGGGAACATGAGGGCAAGAAGATGACCCACAGGTTTGGTCAATTACTAGCTGGGTTTATTTAGAAATGACTATTGGAGATGCCATGTTTCAGTGGGCTCCTTGCTATGGAAATTTTGAATGTGGAAGGGGGAAGTGTTCCTGCAGGAAATATTTTTTTCCTTCATTTCAGAGGCTTTATTTTATTTAACTTCAGGTGCAGTGTAGGGGTCATTGCTTCTGCTGCAAGGGTGGAGAAGGTGTGAGTTTGCCCCAACTTTGTCAGAGATGTTACCAGATCAGACTCAAAACTGTTACTCGTGCAGTCAGGAAGCTTAGAAGTTTCTTTAAGCTCCAACTAATAAAATCCCTTCACTGTGTAGCTTTGATACACCAAATACCCAGCAGGAAGAGAAAGAAACTTCCAATGAGTTGCATATTTCTTCAGTATGATTCTTTGCTCTCTTTTTGGGTTAGAAGTGTCAGTTCACTGAAATTAGACTTTAGTTGGTGGCAAAGGAGTGTTTTGCTATAAGAAGGAGAAAAGGAATATTGGCATTTTTGTGAGAAACCCTCCAAATTTATTACTTTAAAATTATTTTGAATTTGAAAGCTAACATAGTGATATTAAAAAAGAAATAATAACAAGGCAGAAAGACAAGTTGAAATAAAATGTAGTGTTTTGACTGGCTTGAAATTCCCATGCCATTTTTAACTGCTGGTTTGTGAAAGTGATCTGAATTTATTTCAGGTTTTTATGACAGCCAATTGAGATATCTTCAACTTTCTTTTTTTTTATTTTTATTTTTTTTACAGCATGGGAATTTGTTTTCTCGTTCAAGTCTCTAGGTACCATCTCTGTGAAAGGGGATAGACAATCCTACACAATACAGAGGTATTTTACTTTTCAAGTTCCGTTTGCCAGTGCTCAGGCAAGGAAGCTTTTCTGGCTCTGTACTTCCACTTTCTCCACTGATTTAGGAGATCTCATTCCGAGCATGTTGTAACTACGAGGAAGTGAAATTCTCTCGCTTTCTGCAAAAATAAGATTTACTTGGGGAAACAACTCCCTAAATACTGCGTGCTGCCATCTATAGCTCTGCTTGGGAAACACATATGCCAGGCGAGCTCCGTGAATGAATCTGCTTTTACACTGTCCAACCTTTCACGCTAAGCAAGGTTTTAAAAAAGGGACTCAGAGTTTCCAGCAGCTATTGTGGGAAAAGATGCTGTAATTATTATTGCCTTCGCTATTTTTAGGAGGCGTTCAGCCCTTTTCCCCTCTTGCGAATACGGTTTCCAAACAAGGCTAAGAAAGAGCTGAGAACTTGTTAGAGAGATTCCCTTTATGTGACCATTTGGGATGCTCTGATTTTGACTTCACTGGCAATAGCGTCACTCCGTGCCCCACCGTCACACAGGCAGAGACAACTCAGCTCCCTCTAGGACAAACATCTTCAATGTTTTAACAGCTTCTTACTCATTAGAATAATCTCTTCCCCCACTCCCAACCCCCCCAGCTCTGTAAAAGTGCACTTTGCTTTTATCCTCCGACTACTGGTTGTTGGCCTCTATCTTCAACTTTCTTTTTTGTTTTTGGTCTTGCCATAGGAGTTTGTAGATGATCTTGCCAAGATCTCTACAGACGCCCAGTAACTGCAAACGTGGAAGGTCCGGAAAGCAAGCCCCAAGGCTGGGACAGGAGTGCTAAAGGGGTGCCAATTCACAGAACCCTGGGGCAGATCAGGAAAAGGAAGATTTACATTTCTCACTGAAGTGCCCTGAGAAAATCAGAGTACTCATCCCTGTGGGTCTGGCTGGAAGGCAGATTTTGCAGGGCTGGAGGTAAAACACTTTCAGATGTAATGACTTGGCCCTTTCTTCTCCCTCCATCCTTGCAAAGAGAAGGTCTCTTTGAAGCTCATCCCTTGGTGAACTGGGTTGATGTGTACCTCCATCTCTTACCCTCCACAGAGCCAAAATGGGGGTGTACTCAGAGCCCAGCATCTCTTTTGGGTGGTGGGGGACCAGAGCTGGGAACCAAGGCAGGATTTGTTGCCTCTGGGATGGAAAGGAAGGGCTGAGGAGTTCCTGTCCCTCCACACTCTGGCCAAGAGTGAAATGTAAAGCTCCTGCAATCCCCACAAGAGTGTTGAGGGAATGAACACATGGGTCAGATGTGGGGAAGGGGGGAAAGGAGGCTGGACCCACAATGAATACTCGTGGTCAGCTTGGAGCGGGAAGGCAGCAGGACGACTTCACCATCATCTCCTCCCAACCCCTTCCTTTCCTAGGCAGGAGGTGGGAAGGAAGAAAGATTAGGATCACTATAAATCTCTGGGGAAGAAGAGAGGAGCTGTAAACATCTGGGCTTGGGTCTCCATCATGCCTTCCTGCTGCCAGACCCGGCATAACAAATGCTTTCAGAGGGGTGTTCTCTCTTCTCCCCTGATGATCCAAGAGCTTTGGGACCCTGGTGATAGCTTGTCTTCCTCACCAACAGTGCAGTCACTTGTCTAAGCACTAACCACCATCACTGGCCATGGCCAGCATGTGCTGGTGCTTGTTCCCCTCGTTAGAATCCCTCTTTTGGACTCCATGAAGTCGTCCTCTAGCTCTGTCGTGAAAAGCAGGAGATGGGGTAGGACTGGAGTTAGGATTACCCCATGCTGCCACTTGGGAAGCTGGGACTGATGCCTTGCCTTGCTTTACAACTCCATAAAATAGGTTTAATGCTAAATTCCTGGCTTAGGAGAAGTCTTTCTGTGTGTTATAGAAGAATGGAGGTCTTTGAGCAAAGGTAGTCCTTCAACACAGACAATTTCACTTAATAAATACAGCCCATATGAGGAGGACCAGGAGTTTTCTATCTCACACTTAGGAGAGGCTGCAGTTGCTGGGTTTGGTGTGTGATGATGTGAGCGTTAGCACTGGCTGAGCAACTCCTGCCAGCAGAAACCACAACTGGTAACAGGAATAAAAAATCCATCTAAAAAAACCCCCGAACATGACAACAGCAACAAAAGTAAGGTAGAAACCACAAGCCAGCAGTTATGCAACAGAAAGGCATGGGAAAATCCCTTTCGAGCCCTATGTCCAGCTGAGTTATTCCATGCCATGCTTTGCCAGAGGGATGTGGCTGCCTGGAAATCGGAAATTTTCAAGCAGATCTTTAACCAGACACAACGCAAGGTGTTATAGATGTAAACACAGTGGTATCTGTTGCTGGAGGGAAAACAAACTGATTACTTACAAGCTGTCCTGCTTTGCAGTTAGCCTTTTCAAAAAGATCCTCTGGGAAACCCAGACATTCTCTTTTCTTTCCCTTTGCCATCCTTGAATCACAGAATCACAGAATGATCTGGGGTTGGAAGGGACCTCTGGAGATCATCTAGGCCAACCCCCTTGCCAAAGCAGGTTGTCCTAGAGAGGGTTGCACAGGAAGAGGTCCAGGTGGGTTTTGGATGTTTTGAGAGACTGAGACTCCACAACCTTTCTGGCCAACCTGTTCCAGGGCACCCTCAAAATAAAGAAGTTCTTCCTCATGTTTAGATGGAACATCTTATGTTCAGGTTTGTGCCCATTTCCTCTTGTCCTGTCACTGGGCACCTCTGAAACAAGACTGGCCCCATCCTCTTGACACCCACCTTTTCAGTATTTTTAAGCATTGATCAGATCTCCCCTCAGTCTTCTCTTCTCCAAACTAAAAAGACTCAAGTCCCTCAGCCTTTCATGCAGCATCTACACCTCCAACAGCTGAGGTGGCCCCAGTTGGAGTAGACCCTTCCAACAAACTGGGTTTGATTTCTCTACATTACGATTGTACTTCCAGCAGATTTAGGGGCAGACATATTAACCCAGTGGGGCCAGAAGCACTTTCACAATGTGGGAGGAGAGAATGAACAGATCTAAAGCAGCTCTGAGGACCCACCAGCCCAGAAAGCCTATTTTCATCAGTATTAGGTGCTTCAAAAGAAAATGTAAAACTTGGGCAGATAGGAGGTGTTTTGCTCTCTCTTTCCTGCCTCCCTCATGTACTTCATAGTCTGAGACCAGCTCAGGCCCCTGAAATGTGCAGCTTATTCCTTCTCCCAAAATCTCTTTGCAGATTCCCATGGATGCTACATTTAACCAGAGGTATTTCCCATCCCTCTCTGATCTTGAAAACTTTTGCCACTGACAAGAAGAGATGTTTTCTGTGCAATGAGGGGGCACTCTAAATTCAATGTGTGTGTGTAAGGACCGAGAGATTTCTTATCTTTTTTGAGTTTTCTGTTTTCCTTTGTCAGAGAGAACTGGAGTTACGGCTGGATCCAGCTCAGGCCCTGCCATCTGTAAAGCCCAGACAGAAAATAGACCAAGAGAAAAGGCAACAAGAGTCTAGCAAAGAGGAGAGTGATAGCTGTCTCTTGGTTGTGTTTTTGCACAGCAATACCAGTGTTTGTCATAAAACCTACCCAGCACCTCCTAGAGAAGTGTTTTGGGTGCTTTGGTCTTATTGCCACTACCTTTGGTGGTCTGGGACTGATGTGTCCCAGAAGCTGCACCACATCCTGGTAGTACAGGGGTTGCTAATTTGGGCTGAGCTCAGGCCTTTTGGCTATTTTTGTATAGTTTCAAGAAAAATAGGTCTGGAATCCCCATTATGGGGCTTCCTGTATTATAAATACATTGTCCTGCCCCAGCGCGGAGCAGCATGTTCCCAGCAAAGTCCATGCATGGGAAGCAGAGGGTAAAACCAGCAAGGCAAATGTGTCTTTACTTCTCAGCGTGTCCCAGTGCTGTGGGCTCAGTCTCCCTTTTTGGAGGTACCTTTGATAACTATGGAGACTGGTGAGAGGAAAATGCCTGCTAATTCAACTTCTCTGTCCCTTTCCATGGCATGACAGCTCATTCAGCCCCACTCTCCAGCATGATACTTGTCCTTTTTTTGAGGATGCAAAGGTTGCTGCCATTCACCATGTGAGTGGGCCAGGATGGAAAATGACCTGAAGACTGCCAAACCAGTTGACTTAAGAGGTAAACTGGTATGAAACAGGCCACTGTCCCCATGATTTACATGTTTTGGTTATGCTGGTAGGACGCAGGGAGGAGTGCTGGAGCATTTCCACTATGAGGACAGGCTGAGAGAGTTGGGGTTGTCCAGACTGGAGAAGAGAAGGCTCCTGGGAGAACTTAGACTGCCTTCCAGACCCTAAAGGAAGCATGTAGAAAGATTGGAAAGCACTCTTCATCAGGGAGTGGAGCGATAGAATGAGGGATAATGGTTTTAAACTGAAAAAGGGGAGATTTAGATGAGATATTATGAAGAATTTCTTTATTGTGAGGGTGATGACACACTGAAACAGGTTGTCCAGAGAAGTTGTGGGCACCCCTGGCAGGGTTCAAGGCCAGGCTGGATGGAGCTTTGAGCAACCTGGTCTAGTGGGAGATGTCCCTGCCCATGGCAGAGGGGTTGGAACTGGTTGATCTTTAAAGTCCTTTCCAACCCAACCCATTCTATGATTCTGATTCAATAATATATCTTCCCAAAATAATCCTTTAAGAGACCTGATGTACTGAGAGCATCTCTTGCTCTGCAAATGGACTTCCTGGCCCTTCAGGCTCTCCTGCAGCAGTGAGTTTCACAGATCCCTGTGCATTATGGCAAGGCTGTTTCCTCTCAATCACTTCATAAATGTGCAAAACCAAAGAGACCCTGTGAGTCACTGCATTTGGGTACCTCAGCTAACTGCACACCCCAATCCTCACATGCCCTGTCTGCTATTTCAGTTCATCCCCAGTTCTCCCTGGAGGGCACAGAGTGGGAAATTAGGAGATCAGACCTATCTTCTCTATGTTTTTAAAGTGTGGGTCATGTTTAAACTCTTGTTATATAGAGGTCTGGGAATTCATGGACCTCTTTACTTAGGACTGCATGGCAATGGGTTGTACTGAAATGCTTCATTGCATTGAGACCAGTTCTCCACTCCCTCAAAGATGAGATTTCTGCAGCAGTGGGTGTTGGAAATCGGTTTAATTTTATCTGTGGCATTTTTTGATAGTTTTTCCTTGTGCTGAGCTTCTTTGCCCTATACCACAGATGCTAGCTGCACCTTGCTCTGCATAGGCTCCTTTTGCCAAGCAGCCTGTTGTTCCCCTCCAAATCTCTCCTGTTTGTACCTGTGAGGGCTGGAGAAAAGAGAAGCTGGAGAGAGAGAAGCAGAGAAGAAATCCCTGGGGGTGGGGGTGGGCTCGGAGAGGCAGGAAAACCTTCTTGGAGGAAAACAAACCAGCCAAACAAACTCCTGAAAGGCTGGAGAGAGAGAAAGGGAGAGATTTCCATTCGGAGCATGCACCGTGCTAATCCAGCATAGCCGCCTGTCGGCTAAAAACAAGCATTTCAGGCCCCAGCTGCCCCTTTGCTCCAGTCCCTGCTAAACTGGAGATGTCACAGATGCCTTTGGCCAGCAGTGCTGCAGTGCTGGGCTGAGCTCTGCCACAGTCAGGATTTGCTGTCCAGTTCCCCTAAATGAACAATTTTCTCCCCTTTTTCCCTTTCCCCAGAAGTTGGTGGGGTTATGGGGATTTTTTTTGTTGTTGGAAAATAGGTTTGGAGATGTGGAAATGGGGGTAAAAGGGCTGGATGAGGTGAAAGGAAGGGTGTAAAGGGGAAGAAGGCCAAGAGAAGGGGATGGAGGTGCCCTGGAGAGTCCCTGGAGCAGCAATGGGGTATTCCTCATCCTCCCTGAAGGCAGAGGGACAGAGGGTGAGGACAACTGGGATTTTTACCTCCACCCCTTGGGGCAAATCTGTTGCTCTCCACTAGTGGGGTGGCAGCAACCCTGAATGAGGAGGGAGGTGATTTTGTCAGGGAAAAGGGCTGGTTTCCTCCTCATGGAGTAGGAAGGGTTAAAGACAAGGGGCAGGTCCTGAAGTCTGGCAGGATGCTGAAGTCCCCCTGCTCTCCCCCTCCTCCTTTCTGCTGTCTTATCCCTCTCCCCTCCATCCCCTTCCCACACACCCCTCTCTTCTCAGCAGGCTCCTCATTAATAGGGGACCTTCCCTGTGCTGTAAAAACAGAGGCAGCATCTTCACCCCAAACCTGCTGGGCTGCAGCATGTACCTTTTTACCCTAATCCACATCCTTCTTCTCCTCCAGCTGCTCAAACTCCCCCTTCCCCCCATCCTCCTGCCACCTTGGGGTGTGATACCCCCTCCTTCTCCCCATATATGTGGAGGTTTATGGAGCAAGGAGTTGCAGAGGATGCTAGGAAAGAGGTAAAATAAAATAAATATAGGAAAAAGAAAGGGTTAATGGCTGTTGCTGTCTCCTGCCTGGGCAAACCCTGGTGTAAAGCTACCTCCAAACCGGGGTGCCAGGGACCCCCCACTGCTTGCCAGGCTGAGGGGCAGGAGGAGCCGCTACCCCCCCACCAGGGGGGTCCCCACCGTCCTGTCCCGTCTCCTGTCCCCATCCCCAGGCTGTCATCTCCGGAGGGAGCCCCAGCAGCTCTTTCTTCTCCCTCTCCGGTACCCAGAGAGCTGCGAGCCGTGTCCCTGCGCATCCCTCTGCGGGCGACCGGTACCTCTCCCTCGCTGATCCCCCGCAGGTTGTTGGGTTTTTGGGTTTTTTTTGAGGCGGGAGGGAAGCAGAGACCCTTTCCATCCCCACCACCAGTATCCCAGCTCCCTCTTCACCTCCTGGCTCCCTGATTAGGGCTAAGCTGTCCCGGGGAAGGCTGTGCTGCCCGGTAGCCAAGGCGCTCCGGCTCCCGCTGGTTCCTCTGCTCCATCCATCCATCCATCCATCCATCCATCCATCCATCCATCCATCCATCCATCCATCCATCCATCCTCTCTTCCTATAGGCTAGCGGAGGATGCCCGATGCGATACCGTAGCAGTTCGGGTCCTTGCCTATAGCTGCCTGTTTTACAAAGCTCCGATCTGTGCGTGTGCGTGTGTATGTGTGTGTGCATTTTATCCCTCCCTCCTATCTCCTCTCTTCCTCCCTCCCTCCTTCCCTCCCTCCCTCTCTCTCTCGCTCTCTCTCTCACTCTAATGTGTGATCTGGAAAGCTTATAAAAGCCTGATGTAATCCTTAATGCAGCCCCTGGCTACAAAGACTGGATCTAGTTTCACAGAGAGAGATTCAGAAGCAGAATTTGGGAAAAAAAAAGAAAAAAGAAAAAAAAAAAAGTGGGGGGAGAAGAGAGAGAAAGAAAGAAAAGCAGACGAGTGGATTTTAAACAAACATATCTTTCTGAAGAAGACCATTCTCGCTCTTCACTGCTGGGAAAGCTACTCTGAACCCTGCTGTATATTTTTTTTTTTAAAGGAGAAGACTTGATTGTCTGCTTGGATCTAATGATTTACTGGCTTTTAACCGCGTTTTGCCCCTCTCCTAAGGATTCCTCAAAACCCGGCTTAATTATTTTCAGCTTTTCTCTTCCACCTGCCTGTCTGCAGAGACACCAAAGGTTCTCCCTTCCTATCCCTCCCCACCCCCATTTCTTTTAGGATTTTTTTTTCCCTTTCCCGTTTAATATATACATATATATATATATATATATAAAGTGTGTATGTATATATATATGTAGAAGCAAGAGTGGAGAGAGGGGAGGGAGCGGAGGGAGAGCTCTGCCATCCTTTTGGACTTCACACGCTGCCCAATGTTGGGCTGGTTACCCCTGGATATGTTGCTGGTTTCCATTTGGAATTTGACAAAGGGAAGAAGGAGGATATAAAACCTGGGGAGCTCTGCAAGGTAAGGGGCTCCCGGCCACCCTTCCTTCTTCCTCGGAGGGGAGGGAGAAGGGGGACACCACAGCCACTTCTCCAGGCTGCGCTTTTTCTCGAGTGCGGGGCGGTGTGTGTGGGGGTGATGGTGGTGGGGGGTGTCTCTCTCCATCCCTAGGGAAAGCAGGGATGGGGACAGCGGTGGGTACCCTCTCCTCTGCTTTTCCCCTCTGGAAACAGCCCCCCGGAGGATGTTTTCTCTCCCTCCGCTCTGTAATTTGGACTGATAGAGCATAATCGCTTCCCTGCCATGGGAAGTTTTAACTTTCGTGCATGCGGGTCCTGTGAGGCATCAAGCATCAAGCGGCGGTGGAAAATATTGATGTCTGCAGGATTGCGGAGAGGGGGAAAAAAATGCATTCGTGTCCTGGGGAAAAGAGCTGGGGGACTGGATGGTTCCTGGAGGGGGGGAGAAGGCAACCAAGCGAGGGAAGAGGGGGATCGCGGTGGGAGAGCTGCAGAGCCAGCCGGGCTTGAACCTGCAAAGTGCTGCGAAGCCTCAGTGGGTAGCCCTGGGGTCCGGGACTCTTCAACCTGCAGTGTTGGCAAACAAAGTCCCGGAGGGATAGGTAGCTGCTCGCCCCAGGCATGAATTTGCTTCCAGTTCNAGAATTTTTTTTTCTCTTTCCCTTTTAATATATACATATATATATATATATATATAAAGTGTGTATGTATATATATATGTAGAAGCAAGAGTGGAGAGAGTGGAGGGAGCGGAGGGAGAGCTCTGCCATCCTTTTGGACTTCACACGCTGCCCAATGTTGGGCTGGTTACCCCTGGATATGTTGCTGGTTTCCATTTGGAATTTGACAAAGGGAAGAAGGAGGATATAAAACCTGGGGNGGGGAAAAAAATGCATTCGTGTCCTGGGGAAAAGAGCTGGGGGACTGGATGGTTCCTGGAGGGGGGGAGAAGGCAACCAAGCGAGGGAAGAGGGGGATCGCGGTGGGAGAGCTGCAGAGCCAGCCGGGCTTGAACCTGCAAAGTGCTGCGAAGCCTCAGTGGGTAGCCCTGGGGTCCGGGACTCTTCAACCTGCAGTGTTGGCAAACAAAGTCCCGGAGGGATAGGTAGCTGCTCGCCCCAGGCATGAATTTGCTTCCAGTTCCTTCTCCTTGGAGAGTTTTGGGGTGTACGTGTGTGTATGGGGGTCCTTGATAGCTTTGCCACTCCTGTAGCAGCTTCCCAGGGCTGGAGGCAATGGCTGGGGAGTTGATGAGCTCCTAATGTGTCCCCCCCCTCTCTTTCACCCCCCTCTCACTGCCGTTTATCGGTACTTTGCTTCTCATTGTAGGAGAAAACGAGCCTTTTAGCCTGTGTAGATACACACACACACTGCTCCTGGAGCTGGGCTCCGGGGGGATGCTGGCACCCAGGCATGGCTTAATCTTTCTTTTGAGGTGGTGTGGGGGGGAAGAGAGGTAGAGAGAGAGAAGGAGTCTCCATCAGGGATGCGTAATTACAAAGCATCTTGTTCTGAATCACCCTGTGTGGGAATGAATCGCAAAATTTGTCTCTCCCTCTTCCCCCACCGCCCCCTTCCCTTTCACGGCCTGACATTCGCTGATGGAGGGTGGCTGTTGATGCATCTTCAGACTTTCGCAGAGAGGTATTTCAGCCATGGCTCTGCCAAGGCTGGAAGGAAAAACGGGCTGGAAGGGAGCAGGTAGGGCTTTCCAAGGGACTTTTCAAGCCGGTCCTGGCTGAGAGAAGGCAGCAGTCCCTGACAATCGAAGGTACCAGCTTGCAGATCAACTCTGCAAGGTACTTTTTGGCTTGTGACTCGTGCTGGTGTCCCTGATCCTGCCCTGGCCAAGGGAACAACCCCCGTGAATTGGTTGCATGGAGAGGAGGTGGTGGGGAGGGGAGCATCAAGGCAAGGTCAAAGGGATGGAGGGCAAAAAAAGACCACCACCACCCTCCCTCCATCCCCGACCACCCCATCCCTTCAGAGCTGGAGCTTTTTGGGGTTCAGGATCAATCCAGCTTCAGCGCTGGGTCTGGTGAGCGCCAGGGCCAGCTGACAGCTGATGGCTGAGGGAGGAGGAGGAGGGGAAATGGGGGGGGGAGTAAGGGGGGAAGAAGAGGAAGAGCGAAGCTACTTTGACAGATGCCAAAACCTGCCTGCGCGGCACAGAGGGAAAAATCACAGCGCCTCGAAAGCCAGGGTCCTCCTTAGGAGGATGCTTGGGGGGTGGTGGTCAGGGTGCTGGGTGCACACACACCCCCCCGGCCCTTTTACCTGTTGATTAACTATAGGTTTGCTCTCTCCTGGCCACCCAAAACCTAAGGCAAGCCAGGAGGGATGAATCCCAGGCACTCCGTGGTGTTGACTGGCGACCTCCGCCGCGTAGCAAGGGAGGGCTGTGTATTAATGCTGATGACTCTGCTTTGGCTGGTGCTGAAATATCTGTATTATCTATTATCAGCTGGGAGATGAGGCTGGAGGCTTCGCAGAGCTGGGATCTCATCCAAAGCCCGGGCCGCTAAAGGAAACAAACAACTCCCCGTGCATATTAAGTGGCTCCCTAATTAATTAATGACTCATTAACCTGGTGTCCCCCCCCCTCCCCCGCAGTCCTTACCACCCTGCCCAAGACCTCGCTGAGGAAGAGGAGGGAGGTTGCAGGATAGAACTGGGGAGGTTTTTACCTTCCGAGGGTGCTGAGGAATTGCACCAGCTCTCAGCCAAGCCGCACTGCCAGGGGACAGGGTGGCTCACGGGGACAGGCAGGGGGCTGAGCAGGGGGGGACATCCTGCCTGGTGGCTCTCAACTGCAGCAGAGCGACATGAGTGCTGAGGGGAGGAAGCAGGGGACCCCCACATTGGGGTGTTATAGGGTGCAGCATCACTTCTGCTGTGGAGGATGACGGGGAAGACCAGGCAGGGAAGGAACAGGACAGGGAAGAAGTGGGTCTCCTGGCCCTTTCCATGGCATTTGGGATAGTGTTTTCAGAGCCCCAAGTGTAGGGATAAGGGCTTGGACCCTACGTCCCACCCCATAATTGACCAGCAAATATGGGCTGGCTCAAGGAAAGACGGACTGTTTTCTATTGATGAAGGATCTGTACATTTATTCCCCTCACAGAGGGGAAACTGAGGCAGGGGAGATGTACCAGACCCCATAGCCAGACTGGGCAGTGTGTGTGTATGTGTGTATGGAGACTCCTGTATCCAAATCACATCCCCAAGCTGTAGCCAAAAACAGCATCTGGGGTGCGGGGAGCACCCCCCTTCACCCCCAATCCCACTGCTTTGTGATCCTAGGGACAGCTGCATTGCCCTCCACCCTGAAGGCGCTGTGGGGTGGTCTGGGGGACACACAGAGCCCTTTCCTCCCTTGCAGCACCCCATGTCCACCAGACAACCCCCCCCAAACTTAGCAACACCCCCGCAAAAAACCACACTCCCTCCTTCCCATAGCATCGGGACCACCCTCTTGCAACAACCCTGGTCTGGAGGAGCTGGGAAAAAGGGGAGAGGGGGGACTTCTTAACCTAGTGNAAAATACCCCCCCTAGACTGTTTGGGCTCGCAATAAGGGTTATCTCACACCCCCCCGCAACCCAAACACGCCGCCCCGCGGGGTTCATTCCCCACTCCCAGAGCATCGTCTTCCCCTGGCTTCCTCCCACTCTTGCCCCATGTTGTGGTGGTTTTTTTTAACCATAATCCTCCTCATGCTTTATCCGCCTCCCAATTTGAGCATCCTTGTGAAAACAGAGGCTATTTGGGCAACCCTGGGCTCTCCGAAAGAGTGCAAGTGGTGTGTGCAGCTCTGCTCACCCCCATGCCCATGGTCGGGGTGGTGGTGGGAAACAACCCCCAGCCCCAAGGGGCTTTCTCGGGAGCTGGGTCCAAACCCTTGGTCCCTACAAGTGGGGAATTGGGATGCCCAAGTGCTCTGCTCCTGGGAATCAGCCCAGGGTATCGTTCAGCAGGGATTGTGCCCCATCATCAGGGAGGATGATGATGGATGGGCTTCCCCTGGTGCCCGTGTGGATGCAGATGGTTTTTATTTTCTCCTGTTTTTGAGGGAGGGAGGGGAAAAGGGAAGCAGTGGGATCATAGATCCAAACTCTCCTTCTCCCGTAGCTCAAGTGCAGCACGCAGGAAATCCCCTTGTCATCGATACCTGTTGCAGGTTATCAGCTTGGCTCATTAATTAGCTCCAGGAAACCTGAGTTGGTAAACAAATGAGTCAAAGCTTTTTTTTTTTTTTTTCTCTTCCCTGGGCCCGATCCTGGGCTTGCAGCAGCCTGATCGCCACCTTCCTAGGAGAAGTGCAAAGTATTTTCTTCAAGATGGATGACAGGCTGTCTCTGTAACTAGCTCGCCTCCTCCCCGTGGAGAAAATTCACATCCCTGAGCGAGCCTTCGAAGGGAAGGCAGCTGGCACCTGGCCTGGAGGTTTGCAGAAGGCTCTCTCTTCTCTGTGTTGCAGCACATACAGAAACGCTTCAAGGTGGCTGCAGCCAAAGCACAGGGGTCCTCAGCTTATCTCAGCACTCGCCCTGCATGAGATGATGCTCCCATGTTCTTCTCACGGCTCTTTCCACAAATTCTCTGGGCTCTCATCTTGCCTGGGTTCTGTAGAAGGCGCTGGGGTGAAAGAAGGCAGGAGGGGGAGACTTGGGCTTGGGTGAAACTGGACTAAAGCATAGGAAGCTTGCTGATGGGGGTTGAAACCTATATACTTTTGGTGGGACGAGGATTTGGGGCTCTGAAGCATGGGAAGAAAGGGTTTAGGGCACAGTTGTCAGCTAAACGTGGGTGAGGAATCTCCTTCTTTGCATCCTGGAGGTTTTCACATCTCTGCCAGGGAAAACAGTATTTCAGTGTCCCATCTACCCTGGAGAATCAGGAGCCCCTATTGACTTGAGATGCACCTTTTTCCTTTAGATTCATGTGTGGTCCTCTCAGGTTCCAAATCCACACGGGGACCAGCCCTCTAAGTCCCAAATCACCCTGACAGGGAGCTGTGGCCATGCTTGTTTGGCTACCACAGATGTCATCCCAGTCTTTTAGCATCTCCCGTGTCCCGGTATAGGAGGTCCCATCTGCTTTTTTATCCTCCCTAACCCTCCCGCTGCCCAAAAGACAATTTTTCCACAGCACCACTCCATGCCCGTGCCAATACCAGTGGCATTTTATTATAGCATGAGAAACCACCAACTGGAAGCCAAACTTCTCTCCTGGAGAGCAACCTGGCAGGTCAACACATACAGAGTACATACATTCCTTTCTTTTACATACATGCCATGTGGTAGTTGTTTTTTTAGGATGGTTTGCAGTGTGGTCAGGTTACAAAACACAACGGCACTCATTAAAAAAAGAAAAAGGAAAATGAAGAGTAAATGAGGTCCCTTCAGAACATCCACTCCTTGTCACATCTGGGGCTCAGAAATTCCTCGCAGTGCCTCTTGAAGCGAAGGGTTTGTATTAGGCTGATTATGCTGAGATAATCTGTCACGTTGCTCCAGGAAGCTCTTAGGGAAGGGGAAAGAAGGAAAAAAAGAAAAAAGAAAAAAAAAAAGACTGAAAAGAATGATAATATTTTAAATCAGAGGGCTGCTGGATTGGTGACTCTGCCTCGCCAAGACACGCATCACTGCCCCCTTTATGAAAATTTAAATTGGTTACCTCTGTCAGAGAAAATGAGAGAAGATTTGCTGATTTTAATTTGTTGGAGCGAATCACCCCCTGCCAGCATTATCAAAATTAAACTAGGGTCGGTTTCCTACTTTCCTTCTTCTACTCCCTCTGCTTTTTTTTTTTCTTTTTCCCCCCCCCAAAATATCCCTTCATAAAACATTGATCAAGGAGTGACCAGCTGATGATAAATGAGCTGTTGAAACTGCGAGCTCTGCTGTATTTTGTGTCATGCCTTATCACGGGGAAAGCAAATCGTATCTGGAAGAAGAATGAACAGAGACCTTGTGAGGAAACCTAGACTTTTGACTAGTTTGGAGTATTTGGGAGTAAAAATCAAAACAGATGGCCGTAATCTTATGTGGTACCCTGTATTTTAGCCTAAGTGCCATCTCTGAAGTATGCAAAGGGTGAAACAAACTCCTTCTAAAGGTTTTTAGGGAGGATGTTAACTCTGGGTAGAGCTTCTGCTTGATTTGGCCGGAGAGAAGGATGGAGGAATCCTGCATATATTTGGGACACCATTTTGTGCATGCACCAGTATATATTATCGCTAAGCTCCTTTTCTGAACATCCAGTTCTGGTCAGGCACAGGCCTTGTGACACCTCATCCTACAATTTCAGCACTCCCACCCACGTGCTCACCTTGTTTCCTGCCTGTTATCAAGCTGGCTTTGCTAGATGGAGATGTTTCCTCAGTTTTTGAGCTCAGCTGGCCTATAACAAAGCCCTTGCTGTTTGCAAAATGGCTTTTTTTTTTTTAACTCTGTTCCCTCTGCCAGATATTAGGACTACCCCATTCCTGGCAGACCTACCTATTCTATATTCATTGAGAGTTAGCATGGATCTCTCTCTAAATGCTTTCAGGCTAGGGGTCATCATGATTTCCATACTGGAATGGAACTGGAGCTGAAACACTTTGTCTCTGTCCCATCTGTGCCGCTGTCTTCTTGCAGACCTTTCAGCTGCTCATTTAAGCCTGCAGCTCCACAAGCCACTGAGAAAGCTTGGTCTACCCAACACAAATCCCCATGGCTTTCAGAAGATGCTGTAGTTCCATCCTCACTAAGGGCCAAGGGCATTGTAGGGCTGATTTTGCCCACGGCCAAACCATGTGTCTTAGACCAGGGGTTCAGGTCACTATTAATTTAGACATCGATCTTTCTGCACTTTGGTGTCTTCATCTGTAAAACAGGGATGCCTGGCTTCCTCCTTCCCAATGGGGCGCTCTGCCAGCAGTTCAAACGGACTTGGTCCAAACAACAATTCCTTTGGGATTCTGAGATGAAGGGCACCAGCAAAGCACTGGGCATGAATTATTCTCCTTGTGTTTTGACTGTGAATGTATCTCCACCCTTCAATGTTCCTCCTGACTCATGTTTTCTTGTCCTTTCTCAATCTTGATACCTTTCCACAACTGAGGGTTTGGAAATCTATTGTGCCTGCCTTGGGTTCCCTCTGGATTAAGCACGTGTTTTTTTCAGGAGACCTTGTGTAACACTTTGTCCTGCAAAAATGGTCCTTCGTATAGTCCAGCCCACTTTGATATGCAAGTAGATTAAGCCTGGGGTAGGAGTCTGGTTTATTCTATGTGTTGTTTAGCAACAACCTAACAATGGCTATCTTCTCTGGAAACAAATATCTGCTGGTTCCTGCAAATGAAAGTCGATACACCTTCAGAAGGAAATTTGTCCCGATGGGGTCTTTTGTATTGAAAGCCCTGTTGGTAGATTTATTCATTGTGCAGGTTCGTTCCCTTAACAAGTCAGTTATTCATTGGCCGTTGCTTGAGGGTGTATGGAATTTATGGTCATAGTCCTGTAATCAGATATTTTGTTATAGAGGGCTTTGCCACTGTGGAGGGTTTGAATAAATCAGTATGCAGCAAAAATTGATCCTCTCACAATCTATTTCTGGACTCAGCTCCTGCTTTAAGAGAATTTTCCCCCTTCTTGAGCCAGGCTACTAAATCCTTTGCATTTTCATGCTCTGGTCAGCTCTACCAAAGCTATGCATGAGTGCACATGCACAGACATATGCACACATTTATGCATGTTTTCTGGGCATAATTTTTGTTCTGATCATGATTGAGACACACTCTGTTGCCATTTCTCAGACTGAAAAAAAAAAAAAAAAATTGAAGTTTTTCTCTGTCACCTGATTTAAGTATCTGGAAGTTGGAAAGTACTGCCTGAAAAGGCTTTAATGAAATGCCAGCAAAGAAAAGGAAATCTGATTTTGAGTAGCTGCACTGATGGCTTAAGTACTGAAGAGCTTGGCCTGCTAATCTCTACTTCTCAGATGTTGTTCTACAATCTGATCAGCCCTATTGAGCTGAAACAAGGGTTAATTGCTGACAAAAAGCTCCTTACCCTTCTGCATACAAAAAAAAGGGGACCGAGGGTGAGCAACTTGTATTTGGAGCTTAGTGCAAGCTCGCCACACACAGGTAATGCTAAGGGACTTTGATTCTTGCCTGTGTGCCAAGAATATCTCTTTGTGGAAGTAAAATTACAGAGTAGACTATGATTTTTATGGCAGAAAGCAGGGATGGGAGGAGGGAAAAATCTCAGTAACCCAGCAGCCTGTGCAACTGCTGTCTGTTAGGTCATATTGGTGATGCTAAATGTGTAAATGGCAGTGAACCTCTTCCCTATGAGCAAGGAAAATCTGGTATTAGTGCCTGGTCTGCTCTGGTGAGCACAGCCAGCCCGAAAAAGTCTAAGACTTT
Organism: Thinocorus orbignyianus; assembly: GCA_013400375.1. Taxonomy (NCBI): domain Eukaryota; kingdom Metazoa; phylum Chordata; class Aves; order Ciconiiformes; family Thinocoridae; genus Thinocorus; species Thinocorus orbignyianus. Next base: position 1,192,008 of record VXBW01007515.1, on the reverse strand, counting down.
ATGATAAGGACCATGTGGATCATGTCCATAGAGCAAGTAGGTAGAGAAACACATGGGAGAAGAGACCAGTGGGTCCCTGAGCTGCACACATCTCAAAAGATGAAGCAGATGGGACATAGCATTGCCCTTCCAATCATCCATCTGAGAACTTCCAGGTCAGCCAGGAGGACAAGTGAAAGAATGAATAAATAGTGAATGCACATTGTGCTGCATATTCTGAACGCTTAAAAGAACATGAACAATGTTAAATATTGTCTGTCCTGTGTGGTTTTTAGATATGTTAATAGGGATAGCAATACTGTTGGGACTTCCAGATTCTCCAGATGGAGATGATTCTGCTACCAGCAGGAGAGATGGTGACTGTCAGAAGCGCAGCAAGGCTGGGAGGGCAAGGGAGAAGGCAGGAGAGATCCCAGCAAAATGTCAGTTAGCTGGGGAATCCGTTTAAGTAGGATGCATAGAAAATATCAGGAAGGTATCCTTTGCCATAAGAGTTAGGATGCTTGTAGATGTAACCAAGGCATCCCTGAAGGACTAGACAACTGCCTGTCTGTGAGCATCACCTGCAGACATGGAAATGCCACTGGAAGGGGATGTCTTGGTAACCATATGGGGTAATCTCAGTCCAGAGTCTGACCCTCTACCAAGATCCAGGAAGGTGATGTGATGGGTTGGAGGAGGTGATTTCCTGAGATCCCTTCCAACCACAGGTATCTGTGATTCTGTGAAGATGGGTCATGAGTGTTGCAGACTTTGATTCTCCCATTGGACATAACTGCTCTCAGGAGCTGCTCTTTGGTCTGTATGTGGTGAGCAGAAGGTCTTCAAGGTATTTAAATGTGTCCTGGGAAAAGTACTGAAGGCTGTCTTGCAGGGACAAGCTCCAAGGTGGGACTTTGTGACAGCACCCTTTGGGCTGGGTATTTCAGAAGGTAGGAAATCTTATGGAGACTGAGGTCTACAGGCTGAAATTTAAGGATGCTGAGGTGTTCTGAGTGAGAACAAAACCTTTTGTTACTGTGTGAGACAGCTATATTACCCCTCAAATGCAGAGATTGACCTCTCCCTCTGTTGGTTTGATAACCTGTTGACTTAATTGCACTTTTCTAGACAAGGATCCTCTTGGGGAGTCCTTAATTTTTGGCTGGGATGTGGCCAATGACAATGCTACAGCATCTTTGGCCAGAAATGTGCACATACCTTGCCCTAAAATGTGACATTTAACTTGTTTTACTCCTGTCACTGAAGCCTTGTTGAGAATGGCTTCCTCTGTATTTCTGGGAAAAGCCAAGGATTCAGGCAGTTGAGGGAAGTTTTATGGGATGTGGAAAGGGAAGATCCACCAGCACAAGTAAGAACACCTCCTTTTTCTTGGTTCTGTGGGGCTGATGCCTGGTGGGTTCCTCCCTTGCTTCGTTCAGCTTTTGACTTCCAATTAGCGGCAAAGTTCTTCACAAAAAGACCTCCAAGACCATCTTAGAAGTGACCATGGGGGTAACACCAGGTAGGATGTGGGTTGTAGTGTTGGAGTCAAGGAAGATGCCCAGTAAAGCTGACTGTGATTCCTACCAATTCCCAGTATGTTCAGGGACTATTTTTTGGGTTGGAGCTCATCTGAAAAGGTTCAGGGAACTGCAACACCTTTCTCTTCCCTATTTCAAATAGGTTTCAAATATGTTTTCAGAGGAACTCACCCCATTGGTTTCCATTTTGTGCAGTGACGGGAATGTGGGACAAAGCAGTGATTTTTCTCACTTCCCGTCTCGCGCCCAAAAGGATCTAAATAGGACACAACTCTCTTCCCAGTTCTGGAGTTGGGTCACCAGGCTCTGCTTGTATGCAGGTGACAGTGCTGGGGAGGGATAGGAATGCTAGTGCTAAATACAACTACCATGCACAACTAAATACTTCACACCAGCTTCACACCAGACATGGTTGCCTTTCACATGGGCTGAAAAGCCATCCTGCAACCTCCTCTGCTCATAAATGTGGTTTTAAGGACTGCAAGGTGCACAGCACGCCCTGGAGATGTGCTTATTAAAACCCCAGCCTCCCACCTCAAATTACAACCCAAACGCTGTGTTTGTTTCCCGCTTAGCACCGTCCCTCTGAGGTTTCCTTGTAGTGCTAAGCCCTTTTGAAGTTGCTGTTGATTACAGAGCAGACAGCGTCATCTCCCTGTGGAAGTTATTTGTAGCTGGGGAGGAGGAGGAGGAGGAAGGGAGGGGGCAAAAAAGAAATCAATCGCCCTCGTGCAAATGCCAGAAATGGGGTGGAGAATTAATGATGCAGCTCAGCCCTGCTTTCCACTCAGTGGCCCATCCTGCCACTCAGATGTCCTCTTCTGAAAGAGTCGGTCTGATTGCTACAAGCCCTTAGACAGTCAGAGAAGGAGTAATTTGAAAGGGGGGGAGGGATTAGCTCTGCAAATTGGCTTCTAGGCTGGAAGGTGACTTCGGTGGTGTAATTTTTCTGTCCAGCCGCCAAGCGCTTGTCAAATTCTGGCAGCTGGGGCTCTGCCTATACCCTTATTTTCTCTGTTCCTGTGGCAACTAGCCTGGCTGTTTCCTGGGTCATCAACAGGGCGAGCAATTTAAAGGCATTGTGCTTTATGCCTTCCCAAATTATTGACCAATAGAGTCTGCTGTCTCTGAGCTTTTCTTGATGAGCTCTTTTAGGTTTACATCACTTGATCACCCTGGTTCTACAGCACTGGATATGAGCGTGGCCAACATAGGGCTCCTGAGCACGGAGGCAGCTGGTTGGTTTATGGCTTGAATTAGGTGGAAAGTGAAACATTGGCAGAGACAAGGTCAACATCAGGTGGTCTGGGGATCTTACTTCATCTCCAGCTCTGTGAAGTTCCTGGCGAGCTGTTGCCGAGTCTGGTCTCTGAGCTTCTTTGCACCCTTTCCTAGGTACACTCTGCCTCAGAAAACTTTGGTTTGGAGGTTCATGAAGTTAGGGAAGTTGGTCCTTTTTGCTACAATGGCTTCTAACTCTTAGTTGGTGCCTCCAGATATTACTTTGGGAGAAATAGTGAGAGTGGGAGATCTCTAGGCTGACAAAAAGGTGGTGTCTGTGGAAATAGGTTTCAAAGCTTGAAATCATTTGGATGTTTTACTTTTTCCTTCCTTTCTTTGGAGACAAGGACTCTTGCTGGTGAGTCTTGTCTTCCAGGTGTTCTTGACTTGACCCATTGCAGGTCCCAGATGGCAGCAGTATTTGGCTTTTGCCAAACATTAGCCATAAATAGCTTTGAAATGGTAGTAGCATGAAGCTTGGCATTTTTGCACTGGTGTGACAGGCAGGCAGAACTGGCACATGGAAACCAACCCAACCCAGTGATCCAGTTCCTGATTAGTGGTTGTTTCCCTTTGTTTCTTAGAATCCATAGCAGAGACTCCAAAAGTGTTTCAGGCCCAATAAAACATTAATTATTATCCCCCTTATTGGTAAATATTCAAGGTGAGAGAATGGTGAGGAAGTAAATATGATGCTGCTATTAGCACCATGGCAGCCTCTGACTGATGCTGAGCATCATTGTGCTCTGTAAAACCAACTTTTTAAAGATCCCTTTCCTTCTTCTTCCAGGAGCGTTGGTGGGTTTTACCTGGGCACAATCAGAGTTTCTTTTTCTTCTAGCTGATCCTTGCGGGTACTTTGCTGTGCCAGCAGCAATGGTGTGTGTAGGGGTCTGAATCCCTGCAGACCTGCGATCGATGAAATATCACATCAAACATTAACCAACAGTACATGCCAGGGCTTGCTCTTTGACTAAGTGGCATGGTGCAACTTGTTGCTGCAGGACTAAATTCTCTCTTTCTCTCTCCACCTGTGGCTTAGTCTCTCTGTTAGTGATAGTCCCTGGTCCACGCTGTCCCCTGGGTGGCTTCTGACATTGCCTTAGTTGGAAGTGCTCAATATGGATGGCCATCAGACGGTTATTGAGCCCAGGTTCTACCTCTGTGCTGTTTAGCAGACAAAAGTGCCACTATTGACCCAAATAATAATAAATAATTAGTGTTCAGGAGAAAAAAGAAGAACAAAATGAGAGGGGAGCCATTGGTATCAGGGTCCAGGCTTATAGGGAGGTGGGTTTGCATTCGGTGGTTTGGTCCATAAACTAGTCTGGGTCAATGTGTTGCCCAGTGGAGTGTGGCATCTCTAACACACCTTTGGCCCATCTGGGCTGAATCCACTCTCACCGTCTGATGGAGGCTCATGGCTGGCAGAGTAACACCAGCCCAGTGCACACATGGAGGAGTCAAACAGACCTGGAAGCACTTTTTTTCTTTTTTTTTTGTGTACAAGCTTCAGTGACTTTCAATAGCCAGGAAGGATCTTGGCTCCTCCTTTGCACCACTTCTCAGTAGTGATGAGGAAACACACCACCGACTTTCCCTGAGCATCTGTTTTACCCGTGGCATGGGGGAAGTGATTTTCTTCACTGCTGTACTGATTGGAAGTCGAACTGCCTTCAATCCTGTGTTGATTATGTTCCTTGGAGCATTGAATCTCCTGCAGGCTCTGAGAGCCTATATGCATGAGTGCCAACCTGTAACCCAGCAGAATCTTCGAAACCAGATCTTCTTCTGAGACAAAGCCTGATAATTTCTAGCCATTTCAAAAGCATTCACGAACATCCTAAATTGTGTCCTCTGGGCTGGATTACAATGTCAAGTCTTTTGTATTCAGACTCTCCTGGATGATTATTGGAACAGGGGGATGGAGTCAATACTTGAAGACCATCCACCCCCCCCCACCCCCCCGCTTTTTTCTCTACCATTATGGCATTTTGCTGTACACCAGGGTACTTTCTAATCCTCTCACACACCCTGTCCTGAGCTGTAGCTGGGGCTAAACAGGGATAGGACACAGATCCAAAAAGTGCCCTGCATTCGTGCAGACAGTTTGATTTTTAGAACACACCCCAATACTTTTTCTGCCCTGCTCAAGCAGTGCTCTCCTATCCCAAGCCTGGCCAGATTTCAGAGGACAGCCCGGCCAGGGATTGTTCCCAGTAGGGATGTGGTCACCCTGTTCTGGCAGGGAGTGGGATGAATCTCCAGCTGTTTGGTGCCCCTGTGTTAATTATAAAGCAAGTAGCAGCACACGGGCTGAGCTGCATGGAGATGCCTATCCGGGGGCTCCTCTCTGTGCTATAACATCACACTGCAACAATCAGCCACTTTTACAGCTCCATAGATCACTGGATAAAAAACACATTTAATTCTATGGTAAGGTCACTTTTTAGTTAAAAGGGACAGAATGGATTTAATTTATAAGCCTCTCCAACTTTATGGCTTGCATTTAGAGCTATATCTATTATGTAGTGCCAAACACGTATTATAAAAATTGATTCCCGCTTTCTCCTCCCTAGATTTGCTGCGTCAGGTGGATTCTGATTACCCTCCTGTTTGCTTCAAGCCAACGGACAGGCTGAGGTAGATCTAAATGTCAGGGAATGACATCCGTGACAGCGAAGTGCAAATTTACAGGGAATGAAATTGGCCTAGGTCTCTTCCTGGGCGGGTGGATGCGAACATGATTTCTACCAACCTACCACACTACAGGAGAAGGGGACAGGACTGTGGTCTGTGGGGGGAAAGTGCAAGTCAGAGTGATTGCAAGGTGCAAATGGTCAACAACCGAGCTGAGGTTGCTGTCTTTGTGAGGGTACTTTCATGGAAATGATGTGACTCAGACACAGTCTCTAAATTCTACAGCAAATTTCAGGCAAGAGAAGTAAAACTCAGAGGAGGTCAGGAAGATGAATCCTTTCTTTTTTTCTTTCAGGAAAACTTTTAAACACTCCCAAGGGTCTTAATAGTGATGAGGATGAGAGTTGGAGAGAGACCATTGAAGGAAGAGTAGGGACTGGGGTGATAACAAGAGGAAGCAGACCAAATTTATCACCTGATCATCATTCCCAGCAGGTGTTGTAGCCACATCTTGGCTTTGTTTGATGTAAGTGGTCTCTTTGCAGAATGAGGAGCATCAGAGAGGGGCAGACAAGGAAAGTGAGTGCTCATGGGGAGTCATTACATCTTGCTTCTGAGCTCCTGTGGACAAGGACGGTAGGTTCATTCTGGGATGATTGCAGAGATGCTATGACTTGTGGTAGGAATCAAGTGAACCTGTTAGAAAGATGCTGTACCTTGATTTAGAGGTTTCCAAATAGTGATGACTGGAGTATGTTATGCAAGTGAGGGAGAGTTGAGACAGGTCTCTGAAAGGAATAAGGAGCTTGGCTCCTCCTTGGACCATCTCTATCATTGTCCACCCACCAGTAGGGCAGCAAAGTGGGTAGCTGCCTCCCTCTCTTGCAGCTGTATTTCTTGAGGAACTGTTTTCTGCCTCTGTGATTAAGTTAGGCTCATAAAATTCATAGCAAACCCTCTGGACAAGCTGTTAGCTGCCCTTTAAAGTTGAAGAGGAGAGAAGCAAACTGTGTTTGCCTATACATAGTCCTGTCCGTGCTTGAATGACTGCATTAAAACTATAGCTATAAATAAAAAATCTGTGCTTGTGCCCACTATGGTAATCTACTGAGAAGATGTCGTTTGCTTCAGGACTTCAGTGAAATATCCGTATTTTCAGCCTCCTTTTGTATCAATTAGGTTATTTTATTATTTTTTTTAATTGTTGGATTGTTTTGTTGTGGTTTTGTTTCTTTTTTTTTGCTTTAGTATAATGAGATCAAGGTAGTACAGGACACCCACGCTAAAACAGCAACGTGAACAAGGTGTTAGGGGACACTTGGACCAAAATAGCAAGCAGTGGTGAGGAACAAACACGGTGCCAGGCAGGGCTGGGGAGGGACTGCACGTTCTTTGAAAAGGGTCAAATTGTGGCAGTGAGGCTGCTGTTCCTCCTATGGGTTGGAGGTATTCTCCTCCAAAAGTTGTGTCTGGGCTGGGTTTAATTGTGAATTGCATAATCTTGTTTGATTATTACGTGGGTCTGAATAGAAAGATCCTGGTGCTGTTCATCTTTGCCCACCTGGCCAAAATAAAAAAAAAATAATCTGAAAATTATCATGAAACTGGATCCCTTCAAATCTTGAGTTCCTTAGAAATCTTTATTATTATTTTTTTTAATCTGGAGTTTGAACTATGGTCGACTTCTTCAGCTTGTTTCAGCAATGACATCTGGGCTGTTTCTTTTTAATTGCTACTTGCATGTATTTTTTTTTAATGTTACCCGTCTTTCAAAACTGCATAACTCAAGGAATTCTGATTTCACAGAAGATTACCAGGTATTACGAGAACTGCCACAGAGGTGTCAGAACCTGATGTCCAAAAGGAGCAGGACATTACCAAAGAGTAATAAGGATAGAATACAGTCTTCATGGGGAGTGAAATATTTGCATCTGCATCTTTTCTTTCGGTCTCCAAGGAGCTCTGTCTCTCTAACAGCAGCATCTTAGAAGCTGAAAGGAGCAGTTCACAGCGAATGAAGGTCTCTCTCTGGCACTGTAGCCACATTTATCAGCATCCTGGCTGGAAAGGGCATGTCCTTTAGGTTCATTGTGTGTGCGGAGATGGAGTCTTATTTTTAGAAGCTTCAACTTAAATTTGCTTAAAATTAGACAACTGAAATGTGCCAACAGGAACTTTGGACTTGAAAGTGAGATTTAAACATGGTAGAGAGTCACACCTATGCGGAGAAAGATCAAAGAGCCTTGCCCCTCTGCTGCAAATATTCATGTGGTACCTATGCTGGAGAGAGTGATGACTGCAGGATGCCTGTGGAGGTGTGACTGAGGGGAATAGACATCATGGGATAATAGGAGACGATTAAGGGTCATTGTATTCAGAATGAGTATTTCAGATTTTCTCATGTACACAGGTTACTGCAATGGTAAAAGGGAGCCAGAGATGCTTTGGCAAGTTTCTTTCCTCAATCCCAGCTGCCTGCACCTTGACATTAAGAGGAAAATAAGGCAGAAGGAAAGTTAAGTGCAGGAAGAAGGGGATTTTTTCCCCAGTACCACGGTGCTCCGCAACCCCCAGAGGTTTTTCAGGAGTCTGATGCTCAGAGAAGGAGGAAGAGAGCTTCAAGATAGCTTGGTAAAGACAAAATAGGGCTGCAGGGCTCGGATTCGCTGGTTTGAACGTGATGTATCTTATTAACATCATGCTGAATGTTGCCAGGATGAACTATCCATCTGGAATTTGCCCTGGACCTCTAAAATATGTGTATTCTTGAGATTTAGAGGTGGAGGATGTAAGTAGAAGGAGTCTCTACTGCCTGCAGAAGGTGGCTGTCAGATCTGTAGGCTGCCACATGAGTTCTTGAGCTATTGGGGACTTTAGTGTAAGGTTAGACCAGAAAAATTTCACCTTGTTCCTGCTGACTCACCAAACACCTGAGAGAAAACAGCAAGGTGGTGTCTCACAGGATACAGAAATACACTGATGGGAAGGCCCCCTGTTGTGTTGAGCTCTATAGATGGGAGCTACAGAGGTGTGAAGATGTTTCTACCTCTCTACATTAAATTTAGGAGGACAGAATGAGGAGGCCAAGTTTCCCATAGCCAGCTGCCTTCCTAGTGAACTCAACAGTAGCGGGGAGATTGCCTCGTTAGTCATGTATGATTATATGAGTTGTATGATAAGAACCTCAACCCAGGTATATATTTTTTTTGGCCAAATTAAGCGTGTTTATTCTCATGGCATCACTGCCCTTTAATTTGAAAAGTCTTTTCTACTCTAGTGCTTCCTTCAGCGTTTAAGTCTTACATTTAAATCTTCCGTTCACCTTTCTTTTGCAAGGACAAATATGTCAGTATATTCTGATAAGTTTTATGTTCTCCTAGTCATCTTTCTCTGCAACTCTGTCTTTGAATTCATCTTGCTTGTATCTGAACACACAAAAAAAATGGATACAGCATTTATATATGACTGAACATAGCGCCTTCCCTGTATTTGCAAACCTAGAAATATCTCCCCCAATGCATCCTAGATCGACACGTTGCCGTTTTTCACAGCCGTGTTGTTTGTTTGTACTCAACCTTTGCTTTCATCTTGCACTTTTTTTACTCTTAAAGCTTTTGTCTGTAACAGTATTACTCTTCCACATGGGGAAACTGAGGCAGAGGTAAAAAAAGTGACTTGGGCTTCACAAAGGAGGTTGTAATTCAAAAATATTCCTAAGGAGGGAGGGTCTTCAGGTTTCAATGTCAGACTTCTGTGGGCATCAAGGCTTTGTCCTACTGTGACTCCCTCCGGTGCCGATGATCTCTAGGTTCAAATGCCTCCCTGTGGGCAGAGGTTGCCTCTACCAGGCAGGAATTATTATAAGGAGACTGGTTGTTTTTCCTGCTCCTCAGCCTACATCCCCCCCTCCTCCTCCCTTCTTTGCCAGGCAGGGGATGAATGGGAAGAGAGAGGCTCTGAGTGGACTCTGTTCTCCAATGCCAGTCACTGCTGAATTTCAAATAACTCCCCAAACAAAAACCAAACAAGCAGGCCCTTGTGTTTCTCTATCTCCTCTCTCTTTGGCCTTAGTCACCAGGCTTGGCAGCACCTCTGCTCTTCTGTGACTTGTCACATGCTAGGCAGGGAGGATGGGCTGCTTTTTCGTTCTTTTTTCCCTTGGGGGGGTGATGGGGGGCATCCGAAACAACAGAGCCCTTTGCCTTGTCTGCTTTGCTGGGGCAGGAGTGAAGATGGGTTAGAGGAAGAGGGGAGGATGATGTAACCCCCCACCCCTTGGTAGGGTTTCTAGTCAGCAGCAAAGTGAAGGCTGGTATCTTCAGACGAGCTGTTGCCACCTCCTGTCCTTGACCCCTGTCTCCCTTGTTCTGGTTCCCTCTCAGAGGGTGATGGGAAGATTCTGGCTGGAGATGGAGGGAGAGGAGATGGTGCTATCTGACGCCCAGGGTGGGTGGCTTTTTTGCCTCCTGGGGGAGAATTCAGTAGCTGGCTGGGGTGTCCTAAATGCAGTTAGTGGGACAAACCTATCTGGGATCCACGGTTTGTTTGGGTGCTCATCTTGAGACATCTGGGGAAGATGCTGTTCTCCTGGCACTGGTGTGCATGATGGTTTGGGGAGGACAGGACGAAGGAGACGAAGATGAGAACACAGAGCTGCTTTGATCACCCCTGTACTGCTGCTCTCTAAGACATGGCAGTCATGGAGAGAGAAGGTCAGGGCAATTTATGTGATCTGAGCAGAAGGGGGTTTGTAGGGGTCTAGAGACCCCTAAACTCCCTCCACTTGTGATCCAAGACAGGGCTCGAACTTATTTGACCTTCAGGGAGAAGGGTCTCTCCAGACAGCACGGTGGAGTTCAAAGATATCACGGTCTGAGGCAGCTCTTCATGATCTATCGATTTTCAGCAAGCTACACCTGATAGACTGGGACAGTGTAGTCTGTTTTCTGGGGGGAAAATAAATAAATAAGGGGATTTAGCACCATTTCTTTATCTTGGGTCTTGAACCAGAAAAGCCTTCTGTGCAAAACTGACTCGAGATGCGCTGTGAGTATTTGGCAGCATATTGAGGTGTTGTTCACTCTGCCTGTGCTCAGACACAGGTCTCGATTCAGCCCAGCTTGAACTGGAGGAGAGGGGCTGAAGTTTATGGGAAGCCTATTCCACTGGTTCAAATAAAAGCCAGGCAGCTTCTGCCTGTGATCTATTGACCAGAAAGAGAAAATCATTAATAGCCTTCCTGATTGACCATGCAGAAGAGCTTAAGTAATAACTAGTGCCTTTGCAAACTCATGGGATGGGTCAGGAGAAGAAGGGAGGTTGACTCCGTCTTGTGGATAAATATCAGTCTTCCTTCTGCAAGGCTCATCCTGGCTGCTTTTTTTTTAATAGGAAATACAGCATCTGAAATATTGCTCTTGTTGCTAGTCGCCACTGCTGAATGGCTCACAGGGCTGTCAGAAAATACACAAGGAAGGTATAACTGGGGGGATTTGTGCTAACCACGGGCTTCTGGGCTAAGCACAGGAATCCTTTGGCTGAGATTGAATGACCTCCTTCTGCCCAAACATAAGTATCTCTTCTGGTATTATATGTATTTAATATGTAGATATAGATAGAAAAAACTACATATTTAAAAAACAAAAATGCAAGATGTCTTATGATGAATGATCTAGACTTAACACCATGCCAGTGTTTCCCTCTCTCTGAAGAACTGATCCCCCAAAACTCCTTGAGAACAGTGTTTGGGACCAGTTGTTTTTTCGCATCTGTTTCTATGAATCCAGCACTGATTTGCTGGGTTGAGCTGGTGCTTCTGGCTGTGTGATGCTCCACTGGTTTTTGAAAAGGTTTGGCTTTTTCCAGTCATGCTCAGTACTCTGATTTGGAGAGGGAACTCCTATTAATATATCTCCTTATATATTCCTACATATGATCTTTATAGTTAACTATATCTATGAAATAGGGAACACCTCCAACTGGGAGTGGTATGTAAGGAGTCTTTTACTGCTAGGCAACCGTTTCAGATCCAAGGCTGCAAATTGTTACTCAGTCTGTGACAGCTCTTTTAACCCCTGAGCAATTCCTCTGAAGCTGATTAAAAAAAAAAAAAAAAAAAAAAAAAGGAGAAGAAGGAAAAAAAAAAGGCATTTTGAAATTAAGGTGTATCTAACTTATTCCAGAGACAAAGTACAGATCTTTCCAACATGGGCGCCCTCTAAATTGATTGGGGAAAAATAAGGGATAAGGGCAGTCAGAATTACTAAATAATAATAATAATAACCACCACCACAACAATGATGAACTAGGTTAATGTCTTTTATTTCTTTCTTCTAAGTCCACTGGGGAAAGATTTTTGAATACTGTTGACCGAACTCGTTTGTTCATAGCATCTTATTTAAGAACTAATTTTTAGCCAGTGATTTTTGCCAAACCCTTTTTCAGTGCTATATATTCGTGATCCCTTTGGCTGAATTCCATATCTAATTATATTTGATAAAACATAGATTATGAATTTTCTTCATAGCCTGGTTTAAGTGAGTCCATATATAATACGTATAGGCAGTTTTCAAGAATTTTTTAAAAAATTAAGTAAGTTGGTTATGTATGAACGCTTCCAGATACAGATGTTGAGATTTCAGCCTTGGGTGTGAGTGTGTGTATGTCTTCCTCCACCTGTGTGCTGTGCATATACACATACATTTAATTCTGTTTCTTTTGTGAGTGGCTGATCAGAACAAAGATGACAAGTGCTGAAGATTTGATAACAAATAAGGTATTTTTTTCAATATGTCCCAGGCCCAATGGTCCTGGAGAAGCTCTAGATGAAGATCTAAACCTTTAACTGCTGTCTCTGAGGGCTTTGCTCCTCCATCATGACCTCCTGAGCTGCTGTGAGGTCTCAACATCTACCTAGGTCCTTGTCACCAGAGAGACGCAAATGGACACCTTGTGAAATGAAATAGTTGACTTACAGCTTTTTTGATGGTAAACATTTTTCCAAATGTTACACTAATCATCAAAGTATTAAGGAGCAATCAACATTTATACTTAAAAGTCAGTGTATTAATCTTACAGCTGCAAATTTGTTGCCTGCTCCTCCTCCTGCCCGCAACCCAGAATCACCAGATTTATGAAATCTGGAGATGCTCCATCTGTAGAAAGAGACCAATAAGAAAAAAATACCAGATGGTGATCAGAGGTGAATGGCTGGGATAATAAGGAATTTGGAAGATTTACAGAACATGTTGTTGAAGGCTGCGTAAGAATCAATTTCTGAAAATGGGATATTAAAAAAAAAAACAACCTTCTTGGCTTAAAAAAAAAATAAAAATAAGAGAGTAGCAAGGCACAAGCTGGAGAGCTGCTGGAATGGCAACAGCATTTGCCATGAAAATCACTGCACTTTTGATTTTTCCTATGCCTTGAAAAGGAAATTTTCTTTCACTGCAGTGACTCTTCCATTACCTAGAGCTCAAAGATTAAGAACTAGATGCTTTTACCCTAAATAGCTTTCTTAAACAACCTTACTGCTAAAGCTGAATGTGCGAAGATTAAAAGAACTGCTTAAAGGTTACTTGCATTACTAATTACTATTTGTCGTTAATAGCCAATTGAGTGTGAACTGAGTATCCTTCTTCCCATGACGGATACTACTGAGCCCTGCTGAATTTTATGAAGGATTTTCCTTCTAGCCATCTTAAATAACTGCCCTTTGAATTTCCTGGAGTATCAGCCAGAGATGTTGAAGTTCTGTACATTTCTTCTCAGTGTGCATTGGTGATACTTAGCATTTGTTTCCTGGGTTAGGAAAACAAGGTAAACATTTAAAAAAATCTTTTTAGATTTTGATCTTGTTCACTTGGATGGTAAAACATCGTGCTTCCCTCCCTGCTCACCTAAATAGAGGTTTCCACACCCCACATAAGTGAAATCACAAGATTTCTGTATAAAGCAACTGTGGTCAGGAAAAAAAAATCCAAATGGAGAAGATTAGTTACCTCATCTATCATCAGATGATAATGTGCGCTTGCTCCAAGGCTTCCAACTCCCACACTTGTGAAAGGTGTTTTATAGCTCAGCCAGGGAACTGAAGAACCAAATTCTGATCTGTAAATACTTTCCAAGGCAAGACTCTCCATGAACCCAGGCTGCCTGGAAGGATAACTGAAGGTTGCCACTGGCCAACTCTAATTTTATCTGTCTGTCTCTCTTTATGAACGGTGTTGACTCTTGGCTGAAGGCCTGATGAGAAGAGGTGACTTGGAAGGTTATGACAACTTATTATTGTCGATTTGTACTTCCCTCTGCACTTCTGCTTTCACTGAATCATTTTACTACTGGTGGCCAAAAGGCATTATAGAATCATAGAATAGAATAGTTACAGTTTGAAAGGACCTTAAAGGTCATCTATTTCCAGGCCTCCTACCATGGGCAGGGACACCTCCCACTAGACCAAGTTGCTCAAAAGCCAAGAGGTGCCAGACTGGTGGAGAGCCAGGGAGGACACCAGATGAGATGCCTTTTTGCCTACAACTCTCTCAAGGTTTGAGTCCCTCATGTAAATTTGGAACAGGGAATGAAGCAGAGACATTTTTCAGGTCCCAGTAGTGACAAGGGGAATAGATGGCCTTGAAGGTCACCAGAATGCTGACATTTGATAAGCGGCAGTAATGGAAAATTACAGATCTTGACCTCCTCTGGCATAGCAGAAGATGTACCGGCACATAACCATCCCGAGGGAGAGGAGCTGTGACTGCACCTGGCTCCAAAGGGCAAGGAGAGGACAAACATCATGAAGGGCTGGAATTCCTAATGCTGCCAGGCCAGACAGTGTCCTGTTGTCCTCGCCTGGGGGTCACTGAGAGTTTCTGCACTGAGGTCTGAATAGTTTGTCCCTTCTGAGATAAATCCCCTTTTGTGATGACTGTCTGTTGTGGACCTTTCTGCCCAACACGTGCATGTTAAAAGCTATTTCCCTCCTTTTATTTTTCTTTTTTTTAATCCTCTCCACTTGCTTTGGAATAAGTTGGGTATTTAACCTGGCTCTACTTCACACTCAGAGAAGTGGGAAATCAAAACTAAATGCCTCTGCTCTCTCCTGTCAAGAGACAGGGCTGCAGGTGGTAGGGTTGTTCCAATGTTTTAAGCAATTGGTGTTGAGAGACTTCCTTGCTGCATTTAGGAGAGTGTCTCATTCCTGAATAGCCATTCATAAGCATCTCTCATTTCATAGCATCTCTGTCCACTTTTGCCACTGATGATGTTTGTTTTTTACCTCCAAAATCACACCACACATCCCCATGTTGGGAGAGTTTTAGATTTATGCAATTACTGTATGTTGCCATCGATTTAATAAACCTCTGAGCTACTCCTTTGCTCTCAGACTGTGGACTCTTCTCTGATCTGGGCTTTTCCCTGCGATTACACTCATCAGTGGCCTTTCATGACTGTGGAGACAAAAGATCTGTGATAACAAGCCCAGGAAGACAGAAGCAAGCTGCTCTCTTCCTCCTAAGCCCCATGCTCATTGCTGAGCTTGGAGAAACAATCAGTGGACTGCCTTCAGCTTGAGGAGACTGAAACAGAGCATCAGCGGGATTAAAAAGGCTTAGGGGTATTAGAATAATTGGTGGTACTAATTTTCTATGCTGGAGACTTCCAGCTGAGTGAAGATATTGCAAGTTGCTGCTCTCCTCAGAGAGAAATACACTTTGGGGGAAAAAAAGAGTGGTAGCTGGGTGATGGTCAGGAGGAGTAAAGAGATACAGGGGATAAAATCCCAATATAAAAGGATTCCAGTGCATTAACATCTCTAGTTTTGGTATTTGATGAAAAAAATACCCTCAAAAATACCATGTGTCTTCTTCTGACCAACACCTATAAAAAGTTAAATGGTGGATGTCCAGAGGAAGGCGACAATCTTTTTTCAGTGGTGCCCAGTGGCAAGATAAGAGGAAATGGGGTGGGACCTGCAAGCCTTTTCCCACTTTGGTGTTGCTGATTCTTGGACTAATTCTTTACCCTCCTGTTACACGCAAAGATAACCCTACATAAATATAAGCTCCATCTTTCCACTGGGTTCATATCCCTTCAAGTCTCTAAGGGATTGCCTCCATTTCTGTGTTCAAAAGAGAACATAATTCTCTTTTGTAGTTAAAAATAAATGAGCTGGAGTTTTGGAGATTGGTTGTGGCCAAAAATTCTCAAAGTGGTATCAGAAGCTTTCTGAGGTGCCTGCTTGGCCCGTCTTGCCCTTGTATATAAAAACGCTATACATCAGGTTTGGCCTTCCTTAGCAGCCTAAAATGTGGTCTCTTTAGGGCCATTCAGGCCCTTTTGGCTAAAAAATTCATCCCTCTAGCCCAGCCTTAAGATTTTTAAATATCTTACTGTTCCTCTTGCTCTCTTAATGCAGTGCATTGCATTTTTGTAGCTTGCAGGTGTTTTCTTCAGAGAAATTCTGGCGTTTTGTGGTGGGTAGGGCAAAGTCTTAGTGGATTCTCCACAGCTGCACAATGCCAGCTGTAGGACAGACCATGCATTTTGACCTTCCAGCCCATCTTGCATGTTTTTTCTTGTAGTACTAAGGATAATAGGAACTTCCTTGGTAGCCTTTGGTGTTTGGTCCCCAGGAATGTTTGCTATGGGATCCTCACACTTACTGCCTGAAGACTTCAGCAAGTAGCTGGTTAAATCATGTGGAGGAAGGGAAGATTGTCTTCAAGAAGAGCTGCCAATGCTGCAACTTTGTGAGCAAGACTTCTTCAGGGAAGTGAGAAGCAATAGCATATGATTAACTTATGAAGTGCTCGCTGAGGCAACGTCATTAGTTTGAACAGGCCCTTGCGAAAATGGGAACTGCCAGAACATGAATTTTTAACGTCTGGGCTGCATTAAGATCTAAACGTGACGGAGACTAAACTTAGAGCCTGAACTCAGAGAGTGGTGCTGCTATTTGTGGCAGAAGCCAGGAATGGGTTTAGGGGGAAAGCAGCCGAGTATTTTTTCAGAGGCCCTTCTGTCGGGAGAAGCTTCAGCAGTTTTGGGCAAGTGTCAGCACAGATTAGAGTAGTTTCGAAGGGAGGAGTACACCTCTGTCTCCGCCTGGGATCTCCACCAACCTAATTCTGTTTTTCCCTTTACATGCCTTATTACCCTCCATCACTGCATTCACTCTCATTCCCTGTTAGGTCCTGGTTCTGTCAGGTTCTCGCTCTCCTGATGGTCTGTCCTAACCTACTCATGTGCTCCTTCCTTCTCCCAGGCGAATTCTTCCCATCCTTTGCTGAGTACTGGTCCCTCCTCTTCATGCTTTGTACACACACTCCCTCTCTGCCATTCCCAGTAGGAAAACTCCTCTGCTCTGAAACCAGGAGCTGGCACTGGAGGGAAACAGCACTACAAAACTCTGGGAGATGGCCAGCTAGAGGCTGCCATGGCAACAGCTGGATTTCCTTCACCAGCCTCTGCTTCCCCAGAGGTTATACAAAAATGACAAAACCAACCAAAAAAACCCAAACCCCCTTCCTCTCAAAATCACATGGGTTGCTTTTTTTTTTCCACATGTTTCCCAATGCAAATCCCTGTCATCCCTGTTGATTGATCTTGTGATTGTTGCTTGTCCATGGTAAACAAAAAATGGGGCTGGTTTCCTTTCCCATAGTGGGGAAGACTTTACTTTGTCCTTCTTGCTCTGTGGTCTTTGGGCTGAGTGGCAGAGCTGTGGTCAAATGATGTATTTGGAGATGACTATGCCTCTTGGGACCTGCTGCAGTTGTTCCATGCACTTAGGAAGTGTGAGTTTGGGGTGTGCAAGTGTGTAGGGATGTCTCCAGGAGAGGTCCCAGTAGTGCTGCTTCTCCTGTGACAACTCAGAGGACAGGCAAGTCCAGCTTTTTGTCATGAGTTCATTAATTATCTCAGTTGTTAATGTCCTACATATGTAAGTCTACTTGGCATCAGGCAACACAGGTGAGATGCTGACTGACTGCTTCAAACACAGGAAGAATTTGACTGATGTACATCTTCCTGAGCAGGGTCTGGCTCTTCATCTCTCCTGGCTTATTTTGAACGGGATACGGTTGATGTGATTTTTGTTCTCTCTCCCTCTATAAATCCCTTTGTGGCTGTTTGCATTGGGAAACACCAAAATTGTGTGGAACATCGAGAGGAGAAGGAATTCCCCTGAACAAACAGGAAATTCACTCCAATTGCAAATTGATATTTAATGTTGCATCAGAGAAGAGTGACTGCCTGGGGATGCTTGTGTGGTAGAGTCTTTCAGTCTGTGCTGCCGTATCCCTTCCCTGTGCTTATCAGCAGTGATAGTAAAATTGAATTTTTCTTATTCCTTCATATGTCTCCAAGTCCATTCCATCCTACTTTTAACATCTGTCTCCAGGGACTTTGCTTCAGACTGGAGGCCTTGAAATGTCATAGTAGGTCAGGTTTTGGAAGACTTCAAGCTTTATTTCTGAATCAAGCAGCATCTAAGAGATATCTTAGCAGCTGTAGCAGCAGAACAGTTCTGTCCTGGTCAATGAACCTACACCAATGAACATCAGCTGGGAATATAACCCACAAACAGTTTTTCCTCTCCTGCAGTCAAATAGTCAAATAATTTTATCCTAGTACCAATATGCCTTTGTTCTTCCTGAGTCCCAACCTGAACAAGTTTTCAGGTGAACACTGCTGAGATATTTTCGATTTCTTGATTTAGCTGAGTCCTTTCCTTGGAAGAGAGGATTTTAGAAATCATTGGTGTCCAGTGAGAGAACTGGGCAGTGATATACACAGGGGGATGCAGTTAATGTGGGGCAGGAAAGCTGAATTTCAGCTTTATCCCGAGGATGTCAGATTGCTGAGCTCTAATATCCTCACTTAGTTTCATGCTGTTTGTTCTTCTCCCCCTTCCCCCAACAATTAACTTTGCAATTAGACTTAATTATATTCAGTAGCTATTGAATGTGTCCTCTGCCCCAGTTGCTGCTGATGGAGAAATGCAGCAGTTGAGGTGAAAGCTGCACAGTCAGCTCAGCAGACCGTTCAGCAGTGATTCACACGTCCTCTGCATGGGTGAGAACAGGGATCTCTCCTAAATACGCAGTCTTGTGATTTACTCCTCCTCTCACTCCCTTAGAATTTCACCTTTCTATCTCACTTTAGGAGTCAAGCAACTGCTCTAAAATGTCAGGAAAACCTGGAAGGATCCCTTAGGAGGATCCTTTGGATTTTTCCACCAGAGGTGGCGGGTCTTAGGATGGTGTTATGTAACTAGAACACTAGTTTTTGAAGGAATCCTAAAACCAAGGTACAGCCTTTGGTGGTAAAAATTGACATCAATCTTCCCCCAGGCTCTAGGGATCACCTGTGAGCTGGAAGACCTCAAAGTCAAGTTTGTAAAAAGTCTTTTGGTATCACAGATTCTAGGTCTTTAGAATCATAGATTCTAGGACTTTTGGTTCAAAGTACCTCTTGGTGTTACTTGACCCTAAAGTGTCCAGAAATCCAATACCTGGTGATGTTCTTAGGGCATTGGTGTCAGCATCACTGCCCTTCCTCCGTTCTGGGTAAATGGCCATGCATAAAGACTGTGTGCGGGTGTGTGCATGCACCTGTGAGTGCACGTTGGCTTTTGTACAACATATCATTTTATCATAGAATCATACAATGGTTCAGGTTAGAAGGGAAAGACCATCAAGTTCCAACCCCCTGGACCTGGGCAGGGACATCTCCCACTAGACCAGGTTGCTCAAAGCCCCATCCAGCCTGGTCTTGAACCCCTCCAAGGTGTGTGAAGGGTAAGTAGCTTGTGAAATCTGGGTACAGAAAACCTTTGAAACAGAGGTTCAAGATCTTGCATGAAAATGACCCTTTGTGGATGGGAAGTGAAAGTTTTTCTTGCTGGAGGGCTATCCGGAGGAGTAAATTTGGGTGGTTCCTGGTCTTAGGGTCTCCCAGATGATTGTGGTAATTGGATAGGAGGAAGAAAGAGGTGTGCAAGGTGCTTTGGGCGTATTATAAGCATAATTTTGAAGAAGAGTGAAGTTATTTCCCTGATTTTCTGGATCAGAGCCTTTGCTCCTGGAGGACTGATACTTTTACAGCCAAAAAGCAAGTAGTCCTCCTTGCGGTAAGGCAGACACCACATCTTCTCCTGGTAAATAGTCTCCTAAAGGCAAGGATGGAAGGTGGAGCAACAGTAAGCTGAAGCAACAGCCCTTTAAGTGCCTGGCTGAACTTGTTCTGTGAATAGAGGACTTCATTATCTTGGGCTGCCAACGAAAATTAATTTTTAATGCATAATACCTCCCCCATCACTTTTGCTAGCTGGAACAACTTAACTAAACAATGCATCTCTTGAGATAAACAGGCAAGAAATTCCAGCTGTTGGGTCAATTTTTCTAGGAGCAGAGATATCAGTCAGATGCAGAACACTGACCAAGCACTTCCTTGGGTATTTTGTTTGGGGAACGTTGGGGAAAGCTGAAACCCTCCTTTTGCTTGGTGAGAAGTTGTGCTCAGAAAGCTGAGGAACCTCGTCCATCGCAAAGAAGCTGTCTCTTCTTGCTTCCAATTAGGCGATCCGTATACTGCATTGTCAGAAAGACACAAAATTGATGGAGAACACAGAAGTTCATATCCTGTTGCTCGCACCCCATCTCCCACTGTGAGGGAAAACTTGTTTCTTTCTGAAAAAATCCTTCCTCCCCTCTTTTGCTGAAGATTATTTGTTTATTAATTCCTGTGCCTAGTCATTACAGCAGTGTGTCAGGCCAAATAGAAGAAATACCCAAAACCTATACACCCCACATTACCAGAGGAAAAGAAAGGCTGGGATTGCCATAAATAACACAGTAGTTCATGAATAATTCAAAGCAGAATATACTTGTTATTGTAAGGAGTTATCACAGCTAATTATAGTCTATTGCTATGGTTCTCTCCAAAGCTCTGGCATTGATCGCTGCAGGACATGCCAAATATTTCATTAAAACAAAATATTGGGCTCGATACTCCCCTGTTGATAAGTAGGTCTCTCCCTAAGAGGGATCCCTGTTCTCCAGTGGCTTTTGTTCCTTCGATCATGGTTGGTAAGAAATGGAAAAGACCTTTCACTTAACCAATTCATTCATCTCTATTAGTCCAATTGGTCCCTGCAGACTGGGCTGCCCTGCCCAACCTTGGTCTAACTGCCTTGGCACAGAAAGGGCTCAGGCTTCCACCATTCCAAGAAAACAGGGAATAACCTTCCAAAATTTTTCCTTTTTTTTTTTTTTTTAATATTATGGTTTTTTTTTTTTTTTTTTTTTTTNTTTGTTTTTTTTTTTTCTTTTCTTTTTTAATATTCTGTTTCTATTTTATTTTTTTAATGTGTCTGTCTACTCTTTAGAAAAGTCTTGCATCCTGGGATGGGAAGAGGATTTATGCACATTGTAGAGTATTATCTATCAAGACATGTGGCTTCCCTGTTGGGTTTCCTTTCAGAATTCCCTGTAAGCTGTAAGATTGCTGGGTGTGTATAAGACTATGAGTTGTAGGCTATTGGCAAGCAGCAGATGTTGACTAGACATGAGCTTGGAACCAGAGACGTTTAAGGAATGAGCTCCAGAAAATCAGAACATGCCAAAGAACTGCCAGTAGAGGAAGTTTTGATGAGAATATTAATCATGAAATGCAGAAAAGAAAGTAAAATACTGTAAAAAAAAAATATTTCATGAGAGAAATGTAAAGGCGGTATTATTTCTATAAAATTGTCTGACAGGGAGGAATATTACTGATATCTTCAGAATTTTTAAGTTTGAGGAAGGCTAACAGATGGCCAGCCTAGTAGGGGTAAATCATTCCCAAGCTTCATAGATTAAGCTGCAAGTAAGTGAGGGTGTTATTTTACCTGCAAGTGGGAACCTCAGCAGGAACACGAGTCCAGTGCCAGCAAAACACTGCTCCAGGGAAGAAATTGCCTATTGTCCAGTCCCTGACATAAGATTTACAGTATGTTGTATCATTGCAAACAGTTGTTGTCCTTGGTCAGGCTAAATCTAACTTTCAGGCTGTTTTGAAATATGAATCAATCCGATATTGCTGTGTGGTAGAGGAGATAGTTTTGTTCCTTTTGCACTCACCTATGTCTGTGATTCTTTTTCTCCTGACATCTCTTTTTGGCCTAACTTTGGCTAAAGGCCTGAATCTATAAGGCATAAAATTTACATTTGTAAAATCCACTGAGGAGTCCGCAAAAAATTTATTATTAGTAGTATTATCATTACTGCCTCCCATATAACATCATTCTGTATATCTGTTTTCTACAAGTTCTTTAGATAAAGTGAAGACTTTTTTACATGGCTGCACAGTGCCGTATGGGCTTTATACATCACCTAGACACCTAGATAACCCTAAGAAGTCTTCTAAGGGGCAGAGAATGCATGAGTCTCCTCTGAGTGAATGAATAAACCTTAGTGTATCATCTGCATGGCTCTGAAGGGATGCCACTGAACCAGCATTAATATGTTGTGCTCCACTTCACACCCCTTTCTATCCTCTTGGGTGCTTGTTTGAGTGGTGAGAGGAGATCCCCAGGTGATTTGCTGATGTATCTGGTGTATGTAAGCCTGTAGATGCCAGGCATTACCTAAAAGGTATATTTGGCTGAGCTTAAGAGCTCTGGAGATGACAGTTAGGCAGGACTAGTCTTGAGGGCAATAATGGACCATGTTTAACTGAGAGAACAGAAATGGCCTCCTTGGCTTTCCTGACTGAACTCACGAAGCCCTTACTTGCATTAAGATGGGGAGACATATGAGAGAAATGCAGCACATTAGATTCCTTCCACATTTGAAGTAAAATTATTTCAGACTAAGAACTCTGCTTATTTCATAGGTGTATACCTAGTTTGGTTGCAGGGAATAAAAAGGAAATAACCTCCAAAATGATTTCCAGTCGAAATAACCTCCAAAATTATTTTCAGGGAAGATAATCTGAACAGTGACTGGCTTTTTTTGGGTAGAGAGAAATCACTGTATGGCAAAAAGAAGAAAACTGTGCATGCATTTTACATGAAGAGGTTATTTGAGAACACGGCAGCTATAATGAGAGAGAGATCATCTTGCTTGTGGCTGTACAGAGTGGAGGTCAGACAGCTCTGAATTAGCAGAGTCATTAATATTCTACTACAACATAAGGCTGGAAGGGACCTTTTAGGTCATCAAGCCAACCATGTCATATAATCCCATTTGAGAGGAGTTGGTGACATTGGGGGCTAAGCAGTGGAGAAAATGCTTGTGGAGACATAAAGTACCGGTCACTGACCAAGCGGTTGACAGAGAGTAGGGGCGAAGGTTTTATTAAGGCACTTGAGGGAATCATGTACCTGACTTGAGATGTCTTGGAAATTTCCAGTATTTCTAAAGTAACATTAGCCTGGAGAAAAAGAGGCTCAGGGGAGACCTTATTGCTCTCTGCAAGGAGGTTTGTCTCTTTTTCCCAAGTAATAGGAGATAGGACAGGAGGAAACAGCCTCAAGTTGCATCAGGGGAGGTTTACATTGGATATTAGGAAAAATTTCTTCACTGAAAGGGTTTTGAAGCATTAGAATGGGCTGCCCAGGGAGGTAGTGGATTTACCATCCCTGGAGGTACTTAAAAGATATTTAGATGTGGTGCTGAGGGACATGGTTTTGGCACTGTTGGACTCAGTGATCTTAAAGATCTCTTCCAACCATAACAATTCTATGGTTTTACTCTATTCTAACTTCTGTATTCCTTGCTATGCTTAGGGAGGAGAGGCCTGACTCTCCACTGACCACCTTGAGCTATCAAATATGACAACATGGGGCGAAATGTCCTCCTAGCTGGATCAGTGCAAGCTGCTAGGTGTAGAGGAAAGAAGGATTGATTCTGCCTGCTTTTTGGTGCCCTCAGTTCTTCCTGGAGCTGAGGGTGCTGAGTACTGTGGAGATCATCCCCTTCAGAGTTGTCTCTGAGCTGTGAAGGACACATGACCTTGACTGTTTCTGAAGCACGGATACAGGAGATAGTGATATGGAGCAGGGAACAACGGTGCCAGATTTTCTTCCTGTGAATCCCACTTGATTCATGCTTTGGCTTTGTCTGAGCAGAATTTTAATTCCTCTCTCCTTTTGTTCTCATCCATGTAACGTGCTAAGATAATTACATTTTTGTGTCTCACAGGGATGTTGTGAGGTTTCTCTAACATTCATCAAGTGTTTGACGAAGATCTTATGAAGGTAGAGTGTAAGTACCAGAAATTGCTAACAGTCTTGACGAAGATCCTTCCTTCGAGCAACGTAGACAAATTCAAGCTCGAACTATGCCAAACATTTTTTAACAGCAAAATTAATTAACTGCTACGGCAGCTTCCCAAGGGAAGTGGTAGCTCTTGCATTGCTAGAAATCTGTGAGTTGAAGCTGCCTGTCTTTTTGAAAGGGTAACTGGGAGTGTTGTTATTCAATGCAGAAATCACTGCACGATGAAGGCAATAGAAATGATGATCTTGTGGAGTTACAAAAGTGCCCCCCACAGTCTCTGGATGTTCTTATCTGGGAAGGAGTGAATCCTCAACAGACTTTTCCTTTAGTGACATTCACCAAGTCCCCTCCGAAGTGCACGGTCCTTGTTTCTTCAACTCAGTTTCCACTTACCTCATGACATCAGAACCTAAGTACTATCATCTTATTTGGGGGCAAAATGGCTATTCTGGGAGCCTCTGTGCCACCACTTCTGTCACTTTTTTAGATGACAGCTAAATTTCGCTGTTGATTTTTCTTTATTTTTTCTACTTCTGGTTTAGTAGAGACTGTGTGTTAAAGAAGTTCTGTTGAATGACAAAGATCAGTCAAGTGACCTCATGCTCTGTCATGGTCAGTGCTAGAAGTACAAGCAGAATCCGAGTATCTGAAGTACCTGTGAAGGTGTTTTATCACTCTTTTTTCCTTTATTCCACATGCTGCTATGCCAACAGTGCACAATTCTGTTTTTTATCATAGACCCCAGACACTAGATAAAACAGTGTTTTGGGAAATGAGGCTTTCTGCTTCTCTGTGATGTCTGCTTGGATGCATTGTCCTTCATATGTTTATGAAGTTGGAAAGGACATAACCAAAATTGTTTTGCTTTCACCTTCCCCACAAACTGAGCCTCACTATGATATCTTTGTGGGATTTTAAATAGAATTGTGTCTCAGGGTTGTCACTTTGTGACCACTGGGCAAGATCTAGATTTGGGAAGAACTGTTTTGGCAATGTATGGTATCCAACCATCAATATGCCTGAACATGGCCTGGTTCTTTGGACATATCTAGATGTAATATTCCTGTGGAGGAAGGCAACGGACCTGGTGACAAGAGTGCCTTGGTCCTATAAGTCACATTTGCCACAAAAGGCTGCCAAAATCCACGTGAGACTCTCTCTTCTTCTCTGTTAAAGAGCTTAGACTTCCTTGCTGTGACCCAAAACCTAAAATATACCTCAAAGATCAAACATCATTTGGTGCTTGTGTCAAATTTGCCAAGAGAAGTTACTCCTACAAAACTCTGTACTCAAGACAGGCATTCAAATAAAGAACAGGTGGTTAATATCTTCTAATCTGATGGATGAAGTTAAGTTTAGGAGACGAAAGAAGGCATTGTGTAAACAACACAGAAGTTATTCTTACTACTATTTTAAAAGGGATTATAACATGAACTATAACAAACCAGACTGGAGAGCTGACCTTTGTGTTAGGAGGTGGGGAAAGAAAAGCATTTCATCAAAAAGATCACATCTGGAAAATTCATTTGATAGTAATGATACAGTAACTGCTACTGTAAACACAATTTTCTCCACTTTTAAAGAACCATTTGGTTTCCAGACACACAATTCAACATCGCTCTAACTGGCGGCTTTGGTGTTTAAAAATGGATTGTGTCGAGACAAGGTAATACCCAGAAGCAAATGTGTTGTTAGGAAAAGAGCTGTTGCAGGTTTATATTAAAGTCACAAAAGGGCTTTGTGACTGTCAGGAGGCAGGCTAAGGGCAATCTTAGAGCTCGCCAATGCACTTAGCTGGAGTTTGTAGAAGTCATCTTCTGTCTTATAGCTACATAGGCTAATGTTCAAAAATACAGGATCCTGAAAGATGGACTTTCATGTTCAGGCAAGTCTTGCTGTTGCTTAGTATTCTAGCAATTGGGTTAGTTTTAGACTGGGAACATTTTTTTGGCTGAAAAGATTCCCTAACATATACCAAACAAAGGTTCTTTAAAGGTGTTTTGTGCTCTGTTGCCATCTTCTAGGACTTCCATTTAAAAAAAACATCTTTTTTTTTTTTTTTTTTTGGTCACTTACTGCCAGATCTACACATGGCTCTAGATGTTCAGGTGCCTGTTGGACACCTGAGCGGGAGACAGTTCCTTTCATGCATGGTTTGGGAAACTGAGACCACATTTGGTACTTGTTGATTTCCCAAACACATCTAAGTGAAGGGAGATCCCTGCTGCTGGGTGGTGCGGAAAAGAGAGGACCCTGTAGGCTTCACTGCACAAAGACATTTTAAAGTCAGAAGGGAGCATGATGATCTGCCATCTGTGTGGAGCAGACCAGAGAGCTTCACTCAGCAGTTTCTGAAACAGTCCCATAACTCAGGCTGAGCAGGAGAATTAGACACAATTTCAGTTTAATATTTCCTAGTGACAGAGAAGCTGCTGGCCCTTCTATGATTAGTTACCACAGTTTAGAAGACACACACACACAAACATTAAATTTCCATTCTAAGGTACTATTTGTACTCCATATTGTAAGCTAATGCCCTATTTTATCCATGTCACACAGATGGAAGGGGCAGGTGAAGGTCTTAGATGCTAGATGTTGTGCCAACCAGGTTGTAAGTGGGGCCAGATATAACCTGGGTCTTCATATCATCTGGAAAAATCCTACATAAACCCTTCTGCTCTACCTGCAGAGATGCTGGAAATACCCGTGGTCTCTCTTTTCCTTGTCTACAGGCTTTTCTATTAGAGACATTTTTTTTTTTCATCCTTTCTCTCCTTTGACTCCTTCCAACCATCTCTAGTTTCTCCTTGCTTTATAGGTCAAATATTACTTGTCTTGGGCAGCAAAAATGTGAGTTTCGTTCATATGTGTTTGTTGTTTCATGGCCTGTGAAGAAAAGACTCCGTAGAGCTTTCTAGACATATTGCAGAGTCATCTGCAATCCCTGAAGAAATATTCAATGATTTAGGTGATTTTTACCAGACCTTTGTACCAGTTTTCACTCTTTAAAGCAGCCTGTCCACTCACTTATTTCTAGATTTATATGTTTTGATAAGCTCCTCAAGGCTTTTTTGACCATTCCTTGAGACTAGGTTCGACCGGCTTCCAGCCTGCTTTCTTCCAGCTGCTTCCTCTGGGTTTTTTGTCCCTAAGAAGGAAAAACCATCATTTACTAGGTGCGCTTTCTCCTGCCCATTTTGCTTTAAGACCAGTCTCCAACACAGTACACAACAGGATGTATCAACTCCACACAGGATTGTTGTCGTGAAGGGCAAAGAACATCTGATTTCTATCCATTACAGCAAAGAGAAGTTTGTGCAGAATGCAGACTTGGTGCTGGGAGACGGGAACCTTGTTAATTAAAATGTCAGTGACTCAGATCCCCTTAAGGTGAGAGAGCTGCATTTTTTATTACCATTGTTGATAGTGATACAGTCAGCTGGTACCTCGTAGAGGCACTTCGTTTATCTTGCCAAGGCTTGCACGCTTTACGTGCTTTCTCTGTGCCTCATATGTAATTCTTCAAAAAGAATCATGAAATATGGCTAGAGATGGAGAGAAAATGAAAAAAAGGCAATGCTTTTATTTTTCCCACCTTGTTAGACTAAAATCAATCTTTGTCCTTCTCCGAATCTTGAATGTGATATCGGACATTAGCATCCAGTTGATAGGAGGGGAGGAACAGCCCAGAGGGAAATAGAGGTGGAGCCAAGCAGGAATAGAGGTGGAGCTGGGAAAACGTTAAGGTGACTGCTCCAGGATGGGTTCACAAAACGTGACTTGTACCTTTAGCTATGATTTCAATGATTTGCTGAAAATTCTCACTCCTTAATCAACTCTTGCATCATTGGAAGTATCTATTCCTCTGCCCTATTCCACGCTGTTGACTGTGATGGGTGTTGTAGACCTGCCCTTCTCTTTACAAAGAATGGCTGTAGAATGAAGGACTTAAAAAAGAAAGGCTTAAAAGCTGTGGCTAAAATTATATTCCATTTTATTGGGTACTTAAATACATAGTGTCACCTCCATAACTAATTTAGGGCACGAAGCCATCCCTGAAGTCATAGTGCTAATGACATATTTTGCCACCAATTTGCCACAGGCAAGCAATCAACAATGTGGCCAGGTTCTTCCCGGGCAGAAAAATGCTCAGAGCTTCCTCATTCCAGTTTGGCAGCATAACCAGGAGGCAACATGTCTTTTCACAGCTACTTAAGGACCTTCAAGATCCCACTATAGCAGTAAGCGTGTGCTTCAAAAGCTGCAGTGGATGCAAACTCAGCTTCAAGGTAATGGGCCTTTTCAGGCCTTGAGATACAAAATATTTCTCTTCAGACAGCATCTATGAGTCAAGCTCCAGAGATTCTTGATTCCACTTGGGACCAGCTCCCACAAAGGTCAGCCAAGTCATTAACAGCCTATGACTAATTGCCTGTTATAAGATGGGCATAAAGCAACTTCCCTTGGAGATGGAGCTCAGCTTGAACCCTGTTGATGGTTTCTAGTCACAGTGCTTTTAGCCAGGATTTATCCACTGCTTGGTGTTGTTATTCATGGTAATTCGGGTCACAGGATGGACCAGGAGAAGCTCTGCTTAAAATCCTCCTCTTGCCATGACTCTTACCCTGCTGAGCAAGGTAGAGCACGAGATTCAGGAGTGAAACCTGTCCTGGCAGCCTTTGCACATTCTTGCTGGGTTGCAGCTCTGCACGTGCAAGAATCCCATTAGCATCATCCCACCGTTGCTAGGAGATGACATTGTCTTCGGCCGCGCCAAAGCGTGACTCAGCAGGTTGTAGTAACATGTTTTTGTTGTTGTGAGAGAGGCGGCATCGGCTCTGAGCTGTAGAGATGAGCCTCAGGAATGCTATGCAGAGGAAGAAAAGATCGAGCAGCAGGTTGCGCTGAGGAGCAAGAGGGGATTTCTTGAAGATCCCTTCCGACCTAGGCAACTCTGTGATTTTTAGGAGTTAAACCTTACCATTTCAGAGGTACCTAAGAGCGTTTCTGCCTTAGCACAGAGCTCTAAAGATACCCTGTTAAGACCTGTACAGATCAACTCACTCTTTGGGAGGATTTTGGACATGTTAGTATGGTTTCCTCAAGCAAGCATAAGCTGACTATAAGGCTAAATTCCTTCTGGGCTTAGGAAGTTCCCTGGAGATGTGGGATGTTCCATTGAAATTTAGTGGGGTTATTATTAACGATGGTAATTAGGAGGGAAAGTATATATCTGATATTGAGTGTAATTTCTAGTAGAGATCTCCAAGGCTGTGACTTTGTATCCCAAAGCAGAAGAGGTCATTGTGCCAAAATCCTAAAACCCTAAGATCTTATATGAATATTTATCCATATTTTGTAAAAAGAAGCAGATATCTGATTATCCTGGTGTTTTAGGCTCTGTTACAAACCCGTTGCATGCTAGGCATGCAGTGCATGGTATAATCACAGTTTCTGTTGGGTGACCCAGACTTCAGGAAACTACCGCAGTAGCAAGAAATAGTAATAAACACAGTGATTATTTAACTGGCAGGAAAAAACAGATTCTGGAAGGGAAGTGAATAAATACACACAGATTTTGACCCTGACATAAGAGTGTTTCTGACAGCAGAACTATTGTATGCTGCCCAACACAGAGCAGAAGCAGCAATTTGTGACTGCTCTGACTGATATCACTAACTAGTGTGGCAACCCAATAACTCTTATTCTTATTTGTAATGAAAATGACATTGGGAAAAAAAAATAAATAATGGCATTCACCAAGGAACAAATAATTGAATAAGTGAAAATAACTAATAAATATGCTGAAATCCTAATCTCTCAGTAGGGAAAAATACAAATCGTATTGGATCATTACCCAAAGTTGACTACTCACTAACTTCTGCCTTGGGACTCACATTTCAGGGTGGACAGGCAACACAGTGGAAAATGAACACTTGGTCAGTCTTTCCTGGCCTGGAACAAGAGGATAAAATGAGTTGTTGCTACAAATCTTGTCCTTTCGGCCTCCTCCAATACTTTTGGGTGCCTTGGTCTTATAAGTAGAGCATCAGCTGGAGACTCTTCTCTAAAATTTTGTCCAAATAATCTCTTGAGATCTTGTCCCTGGCAGGAGAGGGAGTAATGGATGTGATGCTACCAGGATATCACTCTCTTTGTCAGAGTAACAGAACCTATTTTCCTGCCCCTGAATCACAGATTGTTCTAGGAGAGATTATATCCCCTGCAGCAGCAGAGAAACCTCTGTAAGAAAACCACTGCTGTTTTTGGACTGCTGCCTCCTCTCCCTGCTGGAGAGTTTCTCTCCTGGCCTATTAAATAGCTGTCTCCTCTGCTTCTCTTACGGTGGGTTGGTTTCTGATGGATAGCTCTGACACATACATGGATGTGGTCTTCCTGCTGAGTTGACGGGTGATGGTTTTTAGGGTTTGTTTTACACCCAAAGTACTTTGCTTACCAGGCTATCAGATTAGCATTAACTGTCAGACAAATGATAGAGGTCTTTCTGTAATGCTCCTGACAGCACTCCTCTAGGTTCACCTTCTAGACGACTCCATGACATACAAAGCAATCAAATCCCTTGTCTATGTGATATGTGTAAACGTGCGCAGCTGTAACCCCTGTACCAGAAGAAGTGAATCAGACCTTTGGACTCTCTAAACTGAATAGAGAAGTGAAGAAGAGCTAGATCCAAGATCAACCATCTCATAAGAGGAACAAGAAACTAGAGCACCACAATATCTCTGACTTCTCCAAATCGCTGCTTTATACCTGCTACTATCCTTTTCTGCCCAAGACGTCCTTAAGGGGTGAAATGTCTTATATGTCTGTTGCAGGGCTTTGTTTGGGAAGAATCCTTCTCCCTCCCCAGCCTCCTGAATGACTCAATAATTACTTTAACTGATTCAACGCTCCCCCTCAACCTCCAACCGCCCCCCTCGCCACCATTCAACTTTAACACAAGACCACACTGTTTCTTGGTTTCCAGTGCGCCCAAAGCTATTCAGGCTACTTGTTCCTCTCTGAATGGAGCTGACAGAGCTGCTTTTGTACAGANGTGGGATGAGGGGGGGAATGGGGTCACTGGGTCAGTGTTTTGGAAAGATCACCTCAAAGGAGAGTCCAAGGAGAAAATGAATGTGGGTTAGATGTTAGGGAAGAGGTTTTGCATGTGTTTGTGTATGTAAGGGCAGTGCTCCCCATCTTCCAGACATGATCATGACACCTATTTGGCATCAGAAAGCGAACCAGGTCAGGCCCAGGGCAGATGGCTTTAATAGCCATTTTGAATCTATAATGACAGATCCCAGGGTCCTGTTTTTTTGCAGGGATCACAGAATAATTCAAGCTGCGGTGAAGGAGGTCTGATGTCGGAAAGGTCACTTGCTGCAGTCCGTCCCCTTAGGTCAGGCATTCATCATGCACATTAAAGGAGCTCTGCTGAATTCCCTACTCCAGATCTGAATTCCTCCCTGGAGATAAGTTCAGCTTCAGCCCTGTCTATATCACTTATGGGGCACGGTTCATGCCAGCGTGGTGAATGCACCACAAGAAGGGAAGACCTCTTTTTCTGGTGGGGCACATGGTAAGTCATACCATACTTTGAACCAGCTCAATCTTGCTGTGTAAGGAGAACACAGGCCATAATCTACATGAAAAATGGACATTAGCAAGCTAGCATAAAAGCAGGGTCGCTTTCTTACTTCACTGTTCAGCTTCTTTTTAGACCTTCCCACTTTCTCACCTGACTAAAAAAAAAATATAAATTAAACTGGAAAGAACTGTATTGATTGTGCTGCAGAAAAGCCAATATAATCCTGTCGGAGTTAGACCCCAGCCCAATAGAGACTCGGTAAAGCTATTTGTGCAAAAAGAAACCCTTTTTTGTCTCAAAACCCGGATGGACGTGGCTTGAAGTACAATAGGTAAGACCGCCTTGAGTGGTTTTTAAACTACCCTGTCCATCCTCCTCTGTCCAACATCAACTTCAGCACCTTCAGGTCACCTTCCCTCAACTGGGAAGTTCACTGTCCTGGACCCTGCTTCTCATTTGACTGAAAGCCACCAGTAGAACTTCTCAATTTGCTGACCTAGCTGACTTCATTTTTAAAATGACTGGAAGCACCAAAAAAGGTGGGACCACCTCCTCTTAAACCGCTCTAGGCTGACAACAAGTGGGGAGCTGACAGTGCCCTTGCATAGCTTTGAGACAGACACCTGCTGGGAGCATGTGCTTGGGGGGGTTATACATAATTTAGAAGTAAAGCAGCAATCGTGCTGTTATCCTGAGGATGCACTTTAAAACCTGACATCTCTTGCCAGCTGCTCTGGGGAGGAGCAGTCTGACACTACTGAAGCTGGATCACCAGGAGGAGCTCCTGGTTTCTGTGGGGGTGGAGGGGGGTGGCCTCAGCTGAGTGAACAGAGGCAGGGTGAAAAGCTGTTTAGTCAAGCTTGCTACACCCTTGAGAATTATGTTTTCCACTCAGCAACGTAATTTTCCTCTGCTTCTTTCACTTAGGAGCCTCTGGATGCACATCCCTCTGGGATGCTTCCACTGCCATTTCGTATCATCTGGGCTCCAGATCCTGGTTTCCTCCAGGGAAATAGGGAAAGGTGTTTAAGGATGTCACAGACCTGTTGAGTTACATTTGCATCAGCAGTCCACCAGACCAGGCTCTGGCAGCGTTACTCAGATTGAAGTAACACAGAGTGCAAGTAGCCTTTGCTCTATGCCCCCCACCTATTTGAAAGCAGACAAGGTTGACATTTATAAAGCATTAGCAAGCCAGGTTTTAGCATCAGATCTGCTCTGAGATTCAT
The DNA here is from genome assembly GCA_013400375.1 of Thinocorus orbignyianus. Classification (NCBI taxonomy): domain Eukaryota; kingdom Metazoa; phylum Chordata; class Aves; order Ciconiiformes; family Thinocoridae; genus Thinocorus; species Thinocorus orbignyianus. Next base: position 1,159,475 of record VXBW01007515.1, on the reverse strand, counting down.
GTAACCTATTGTATTCCTCTCCTTGGCAGCTATTCCGTATCCAACTGCCTGTTTCTGGGATGGTAGTAGGTGGGGACTGGTGGCTGTCCCGTGTAAGAGGTGATGGTGGCTTGGAAAAGGCAGAGAATATCTTTTGTCCCCTCTCAGTTTGGAGGGAGAACACATGGGGCTGCCTCTTATTAGTACATTTCTGTTCCCAGGGAGTTTAAGGTTACTGTCCAAGCCCAGGATGCTGCAGTAGTTAGAACAGAATGGTTAGAGTTGGAAGGGACCTTAAAGATCATCGAGTTCCAATCTCCTACCATGGGCAGGGACACCTCCCACTGCACCAGGTTGCTCAAAGCTCCATCCAGCCTGGATCCATTCCAGGGATGGGGCATCCACCGATTCTCTGGGTAACCTGTTCCAGTGCCTCACCACCCTCACAGCAAAGAATTTCTTCTTAATATCCAATCTAAGTCTCCCTTCTTCCAATTTAAAACCATTACCTTTTCTCCTATCACCACATTTCCTGACAAAGACTTCCTCTCCAGCTCTCCTGCAGCAACCTTCAGATCCTGGAAGGCTGCTCTAAGGTGTCCCCAGAGCCTTCTCTTCTCCAGGCTGAACAGCCCCAGCTCTCTCAGCCTGTCCTTATAGGAGAGGTGCTATGAGGACAGGTTGAAGAACCGTTCTGCGATGCTGGTTGCAAGAAAATCATAGTGACTTGAGTCAGGCAGTTTTCTCTTGGTCCCTTCGGAGTGATATCATGGACTGTGATTACACACACAGCTGGCAGTAGCGAGGGCTTGCTAGAGCAGGGATGTGAGTTTGGCTGGAAACTCCTGTTAATCCATCCCAGCAAGACTACCTCCTGCAACTTCAGACTGATGGTGCTGAGAGTTAATAGACAGGCACCAGCCACATTGCAGGTGGTGAGTGAAGAATTGAATGTGCCAGGTTCAATTCCTGGCCTGTATCAGGAATAGCGTGGCCAGCAGGAGTAGGGAAGTATTGGTGTCTCTATACTGGGCACTGGTGAGGCCTCACCTTGAGTGCTATGTTCAGTTCTGGGCCCCTCACTACAAGAAGGACATTGAAATACTGCAACATGTCTAAAGGAGAGCCACCAAACTGGTGAGAGGTCTAGAGAACAAGTCATAGTTTAGTTTGGAGAAGAGGAGGCTGAGGGGAAACCTCCTTGCCCTCTACAGCTACCTGAAAGGAGGTCGTAGAGAGGTGGGTCCTGGACTCTTCTCCCAAGTGAATAATGACAGGACCTGAGGAAATGGTCTGAAGTTGTGACAGGGGAGGTTTAGATTAGATATTAGGAAGAATGATTTCACTGAGAGGGTGGTCAGGCACTGGAACGGCCTGGCCAGGGAAGTAGTGAAGTCTCCATCCCCGGGGGTATTTAAGAAATGTGTAGATGTGGCACTTGAGGGTATGCTCCAGTGGCTGAGATTGTTGGGTTGGGTGATTTATTTTGTGGGGTTTGGTTTTTTTGTGTTTTGGTTTGGTTTTTGCTTCTTTTGTTTGGATTTTTTTTCGGTGTGCATAGGATTGGACTTGAGGAACTCAGAGGTCCCTTCCAACCATACAAATTCTCTGATTCTGTGATTCTCTGAGGCTAGATGCAGCAGAGGAGAGCAGAGAAATCTGCTTACCTCCATCCCCAGGCCCAGCTGGCAAACCATTCCTGGCTTCTTTGCAAGGCAGACCACAACATACATCAGAGGAGGTCCAGCAGCGTAACTCATGCCAGGCAGCATCCCACAGGGCAGAAGGCTCTTTGCTGACTTCAGCTTTGGCGTAATGAGAGAGAGATGCTGCTTCCCATCAACCTGAGAGTCACACAGCATTGGACTCAGTTCCTGGGATCAGAGGGCATGGGGACACACAGCAAGCAGTCGGACCATGCTCCTATTACTGCCAGCTGGGCTTTTCATGCTTCACGAAAATCAGTGATTAACCAATGCTGCCCACACTTGAAAAGCCACCTATTCCCGGTGGTTTTGGATGGGGGGCAAGGGAAGAAAGACAGGTTGGCATATTTTTTCTCTAAAACATTCTCATGAGGGACTCTCTCTTGAAATTGATATGAGTTTGCTAGGTATCTGCAGGGCAATGAAGAGAAGCAGTGCTCATCCAAAGCCCTTATTATATATTGAACCTCCTAGAATGGTTATGTTTAAAGAGAAACCATTAATAAATCCAACCAACATCTGGATTTTCAAGGCTAGGATGTATCACCAGCATATATGTCTCCACCAAAAGTATAGTTAATGTGCCTTTAGCACTCTGAAGGTGTTTGCTGCTGTATATATACCTTCTACATACAAGTCCTGGTATACCAAAGCATGACTCTGGTGTCTCCACTAATATTCTTTCACTCAGATGCCAAGATCTAATGTCTAGGCAAAAGTGTGAACAATCACCACGGCTACAATTGCTATTTCCCAGCACTGCTCCATCAGTATTTAATCTGCTGCTTTATAGAGCACCGTAGGGGATCCCCAGAAAGGAAAGCAGCTGTAGCCAAGTTCTGCTCCAAAAAGTATTTTCGATTGAGATGCCTATTAATCCAGGCAATAGGCATTAAATGACGTAATAGTGAAGCTGGAGGGCTGATATGCCCTTCTACCCAGGGCAGGAAAGATTTCTTTTTTTATGCCTAGGCTAGTTGCTGTAAAAGAAGGCCCTGCAGGAGTCTAAGAAATGTGTTCCAGAATTATTATTTTTTTCTGTCTTGAAGTAGCAGCTGTTGGCTTTTTTTTTTTTTTTTTTGTCTTTTCTTTTTCCTCCTAAGCCAAGATAACGTATTTAATTTCTTTGGTTGTTGCAGTAATTGGTTAGGTATCCACAGACAGCAGTCAATTGAGTATTTTCAGTGCAAAAAGAGCCTGGAGCTGTGGGCCTGTGTTCCCAGCCATTTCCATTCCGGCAGTTTCACTCTTTGAGCTTGCAAAGACAGAACATCCTCCAAAGAGGGGTTGGAGTGGTCTCCTAGGAAAACGGTTGGCTTAGACAGCAGGAAACTAAAGCTCACTTTCAGGATCCCTGTGTGACCCTGGAAAACTTGTTCCACATCTCTGTGATTGAAGCCCTAGTATAGAACATGGAGGAAATAGGTCTTCCTTTCTTCATGGAGAGGTGATTCTGGACTTGCAAGAGCTAATTCAGAGCTGAGATTGACATTTAACACATATTCACTCTTCACCTGAGGAAAAGCAGACAATGAATCTTATAGACCAGTGAAAGGCAGGTCCTGCTTGATCGTCTTGACTCCATCTCAAAGTTCTTACCCTGTTATAAGAATAATCTAGTACAGTGGAGATTAGAGAAGGTTAGTGTGACTACAGCCTGAAGTGTGAAAATAAGAGCTAGTTCTCCTCCAAGCAATTCCCCATAATTTTCTAAGATTTTAGAATACCATCAATATTTCCCCTCTATATTGGGTTTTTCTTTTTGCAACTCTTGCTTTCCAGCAAGTGAAACCTGACATGAGACGTTCAGTATCTCCCCCAAAAGAAGAATTTAAACCCCATTTGGTATATGTTGTCCTGATTCTGTCTGTTGTTTTTTCTTTCTCCTGTGTTTAAAGACAAAGCGAAGGGGCTGAATACATGAGCTGGGATAACGTCAGTGTTTAAGGGTCATATCAGAAAGCTGTTCCCACCTTCACTGGTTGGCATGGTGTACAGAATGATAACACAACCTGTTCACCTGCCTTGGTAAGAGGCATAATAATGGGCTTAAATCTCTGGAAAGGTTGGGTTTCAGACCCCACTTTCTTCTAACATCCCAATCATTGAACTCTCTGATGATATTAAATTCAGATGAACACATTCATGTGATCAGTTTTTGGAAACAGTACCAGCAGATGAAAAATATTTCCCCATTTGACTCATCACTCCTGCTGCAATCCAGATCATGTCAGGCTTGGAAAGTTATTTTTGACTCTATATAATGGACACTTTACACAGGAGCTGGATTCAGTACTTCTGTAAAATAAGATGAAAAATAGACAGTAATAAATTGCCAGAAAGCTGAAGTAATGAAGTATTTCACTGGCTGGTCTGGTCTGCAACTTGTTTTTCCTTCCTCACAATGGAAATATACAATCTTGTCTCCCCTTCTTCATCTCTATATTCCCCTCACTTTTCTTTTAGACATGTTGATTCCTCTGCTTGCAGAAAAAAATTGTTCCCTGAATTTGTTTTTATTTGTTTGCCTTTCGTGACTACATCACCTGACAATTTCCTTTCATCATCTGCCAATTTCTTTTATAAAATTGCTCTTTAATCGCTGCTCAGACTTCTCATCAGCTTTTGCCTAAACACTGCTTGGCTCCCAGTCCATCCGAAACCCACTGGCTTTAATAACAACACAGCAGGATGTGAATATTATTTGTAATGGTGTTTCTGATCCTGTGTTTTGAATGAATATAATGCAAAATGGCATGTTTGTTCCCCACCCCACCAAAGGTATTAAAATTGTAATTGTCCTGGAGAAACATTGTGTTCATCACATCTCCCAGCAGGTCTGGCCCATAAAGTCGTGGACCTCCTTGATGTGAAGGATGCCAGTCTTGGGGATTTTTGCCACCTGCCTGGCACCTATTCATGGGCATTCCTGGTACTTTTGAATGTATTTTAAGATCCTCACAGTAATCTCTCTAAGTATGCTCCTCCACCTCCTCATTTGATTGGTCCTTGGAGCTTTTGGTCACTGCAGCACAAACTTCAATAGACATCTCTGTCTAATATGCCAACCAGTCACCTTCTGCATTCATTGGTCAAATACCCACTGAGTACACACTGTTTGTTTTCCAAGAAAATTCCAGTTGAAATTGCAACATTATTTCTTTCTGGAGTTCTTCTACATCTCAGATTTCCAGGAATCACATTGCTTTTCCTGGGTCGTTATGACTGTGACCCATTTGTAGAGTCAATGGAGAAGTATCTACCTTTCATCTGATGAATCATGTCATTGATTACACTGTCTAGGTTACTGCCGACTATTTGAGGAGCCTACAGACTTGTTTATATGAAAGTATCGACCTGGAAAACAGATAAAGTTAGGGAATAGGGTGCCTACTACCTGTATCCATTGGTCTCGGATCCTGATATTGGGACATCAGGGCTGAGAAAGCTCAGTAGCTCTCGTTCATGCCCGGCTTTCGATATAACCAGACTCTAAATAGGTGTTTTTTCAAGATACTAGGGTACATACCATTGTACAGTATCATTGGCTGTGAGATTGGATATTGGGAAAAATTTCTTCACTTTCTATTTCTTCACTTTGTCAAGTATCGGAAGAGGCTTCCTTGGGAAGTGGTTAAGTCACTGGTTAAGTCACCATCTCTGGAGGTGTTTAAAAGACATGTAGATGTGGCAGATCGGGAGTGATTTAGTGATATCTTGGCAGTGCTGATCTTACGGTTGCAGTTGATGATCTTAAAAGTCTTTTCCAACTTAAATGATTCCACGATTCTCTGATTCTATGCACACTGAATGTGTTCACACACCATGTGCCAACATGGGATGCTCACACCACTTCATGCCCCTTGTGTAAGAACACCAGAATGTTTGGGACTCACATGGCTCATGCAATACTGTAAAAGCAACAGATTTATGAGAAAGTACTCTAGCATTTTTTTTAATCAACTTTTCCCAGGGCCAGGCCTGCTGTAGTTTAGTGCCATGAATGCCAATGAAGTGCCTGGCACGTTTTCCAACTCTTTCCTCCTATGGCCTGTATTGTCCTTTCCAAGGCCATACAGATTGCTGCAGATCACAGCTCCTGTGTGGGATGAAATCTTAATGGTAGTAACCTTTGGGACTGGGAGATGAGGCAGGATAACTGCATTTCAAGTGCCTCATTGCTTTCCTGGAATTTCTTTGAGCAGGTTTTCTTCCCAGGCTCTCCTCTTAGGGCACAGCTTTCAGCTTCTTGTCATGTGTAAGAACATCAGTCTAAACTTCTGAGTTCTGGATTGAAGTTGAATGGGTAACTTTTTATATTTTCTTTGACTCAGGATCTGAGTCGCCTTTCTGAGCTTTGCCCTTTGTTGTGCTTGGAATAAACAGAATGTTTGTGACGGGTTAGCTAGTTGAAGTCAAGATAGAGTTTTGATTACTGCATCTTTTATTCGCAAGAGATGCATCAGTGTTGTTGCAGAATTAATATTAATCTCTAAATCTTATTTACTGTTTTCAAAGAATCCTTGGATGTTATAAGCATAGGTGAGTGCCCACATGGGTACATGGTATGTGGAGCTAAGAAGAAGTTACCACATGCCATCCCATAACTAAAGTTAATCAGCAAATAAATAAACAAATAAATCATAATACAGGGATGTGGTTAAATGGTTCAACCACAGAACTGGTCACCCAGGCCCCATGTTTTTCCTCCTTCCTCTGCTACTGACTAAGCAATACAGCCACAAGCAAGTCAATGTGTTTCCTATGCATCGTTTAAAGTAAGATGACGTTGATAGTGCTACTTCTTGGATGCGGGATGCAGGTGTGTGGAGGCAGAGGAAATCTCAATGTAAGCAATGACTCCTAGTTAAGTTAGGCAGATGCAACCAGGAAAAATGGTGCTAATTTTTAACTAAGTAATAGCTGTTCACAGGGACATCTTCAGAAGAAATCGATAAGTATGGAGGCTTTCTTATTGCTGTGATACTTCTCTCTTACACAACTAGTTTCATTTTTAGATAAAAATCCCAAGACTTCAACAGACAAATCCTCTTTTTCACAGAGTCAGAGTCTTCATGGCTGGAAGGGACCTCTGAGATCATGGAGTCCAACCATACACACAGCACAAAAAAACCCCAAGACCAAAAAACCCAATGAACCCCACAAAACATATCACCCCACCCAACAATCTTGGGCACTAGAACACACCCTGAAGTGCCACATCTACAGGTTTCTTAAACACCTCCAGGGATGGTGACTCTACCACCTCCCTGGATAGGCCCCTCCAGTGCCTGACCACTCTCTCAGTGAAGAAATTCTTCCTAATATCTAATTTAGACCTCCCCTGATGCAACTTCAGAACCATTTCCTGTGGTCCTGTCATTCTTCCCTTGGGAGAAGAGGCCAGGACCCTCCTTTCAGGTAGCTGTAGAGGGCAATGAGGTCTCCCCTCAGCCTCCTCTTCTCCAAACTAAACATGCCAGAAGGAAGCTGAGGTAAAGTTTAAAAAGTGAGATTTGAAATTAGACTCCATGCAAAAAACTGTCAGAGCTAAGAGGAGGGCCTAGGTATCCTGGGGCTCAGTGCCCTAACAAGCTTTACACTTCTTGTTTTAACTTGTATTAGTTCTAAAATACACACTGCAGCAGTCAAAAGTTTAGGAAAAGTGTAATGCCTAAGGCTACCGTTCTGGAGGTAAGAAAGAGAAAGGTCCTACTAGCCTTAAAATCTGCGAATGGCTGATTCTTGTGAGTCACTTAAGAGTAATGTGTCCTGCAGGAATAGCTCGGATAGATAGGGACGCACCAGCAAACCATAGAGCACCTTATGGATGATAAAGTAAAATAATTCAAGGCTCATTATGAAAGGAACCTGTATGGAAAGAATCTCAGTTAAAAGCAGAATAAAAGAACAAAGGAATCAGCAAGTACCCAGAAGGGTCACGTAGGGCACCATCCCTTGATATGATCAAATAGACGAATAAGTGAATAAGTAATAACCTAATCATAGAGGGGGCCAGGCAAACTCGGCATTAAACTACTAGAGTAGGCAAGTTTTTCATTTGTGACCAAATGACCTCATATTTTTTCCATCTGCTTCTATTAAGCAGAGTCGTTTCTTCCATCACCGCAGTGGTGAAAAATTTCTCCAGCTGTTCCAGAGAGGAGCAAATGGTTCCTCCTGGAGGGGGAGAGGAAGAAATTAATGCCCTGATGTGTTCTTTCCTAAAATCAGTGAGAATTTTGCTATTCATTTCCAAGGTCTGTTGGGGGAGGACCGAGCCCTGGACAGAGCAGGACTAATCTTCTCTCACTGAAACCAACGGTCACATTGCTGGTGAGTCACTAGGAACGGTATCCAAAACAGAGATTGGGGAGTATCTCCCATCTCTGCAGAACAGGTAGAACTTTGTTCATACGTCTAAGAGGATGACCCATGTCTCAGTGAACAGGATCCAACGGCTCCTCTGGAATCCGTGTCAACAATGTACCCACCTCATCTCTTCTCTAAATCCATGGTTTCATCTGCAGAGCTGCACCACTCCCTGCCTGTGTTGTTGTGAGTTTGTTCTTAGCATTGGGGACCTGCTGAAATTCACCTGGCAGGTGAATTTCATGACAGAGCAGGAGGACACCGTATTATTGCTATTGAAATGAAAAATAACAGATAATGTTGGGACTTTGCAGATCCACTCAGGACTTGCACCTGCATGAAGCTGGTGTGATTCTGCTAGAAACAGCTGCTCCCTTCTGCAGAATGTAAAGGGTTGCTTGAGGCACTTTAATGAAGAACTTGGTATGCCATCATACATTGTTTTAATAGACAGAATAGGACACAGAATTAAGTGACTTACCAAAGGGTACCCTGGAAGTCAGAGGTCTGGGAGTCAAGAATGGGCTCTGATCTGAATGGGCCTTTCAACACAGTTTCCAATCCATTATCTTATGTAGAATAGAAATATCCATCCCATTCACAGTTCTTTGGTCACCCTGTTTCTGCTGGTAGAAATGATTTTAGACCTTGACCTGCTGGGTCTACCTGTATCCAAAACAGCAAAGCTGGTGGCTACCCATCCCAAATTTGGTGGCACAGCATGGTTCACAGCGATCCCGCAGGTCTACTTCAAAAGCTGTGCGTTAGGAAGGTACCTAAAGAAGCAGGGAATTCCGTTGTGATTAAGAAATCAAACCTCTTGAAGTTCAGAAGAGTAATGGCAATCCTAATACCGCTCTCTTCTACTCAAAATGTTCCAAATGGGTCATTCTGGGGCAACAGCAAAATGTTCATCCCAGGGTACAAATTTTGTTCTATCAAAATATCTGTTGCAAAGACTGAATTGGTGAATTTGGTACCATGCCGCTTGGCAGGAGGAAAGCACTATACAGAGGCAGAGCAGCCATTCATTTATTTACAGAATAATTGGAGGGTTTTAACTAGTTAATTAATAAAGATTAGATGGAGTGTTGGGGAGGGGAACTTGACATTAAAAAAAAAGTTTGGCAGCTGTAGTAGCTGCTGCATTGTAAAGGTTTGCAAATCAGTGGAGGAAGAAGAGGAAATGAAGTCAAATTGCTCATCAGGAAACAAAAGAGTAAGACAAGTAGGGACAGTCTTAGCAGGACAGCTCAGTGTTTGAAAAAGGAAGCAAGACAATACCCTCTAACCAGCTCCAGCTGGTGAATAAGATCACTGCCTCACCTTGCAGGTTGCAAGTGGAATGTGAATTGGGCTTCCCATCCCCAGGGCTAATTCTGGGCAAGCAGATGCTCAGCTGAGTTGAGAGATTAAGTCAGTGTGAACCAATCGACAGTATGTGGAGGAGACACTTTTCAGCCTATTCATAATAACTTGACTTTTCTCTCCTAGAGTCCTCCCCGCCACAGGATCACAAAGCATTATATAAACCACAGTTGGCTAAGTTTTTGATGAAGGTTTTCCTTTCTTATTTTAAAGAGTGGGTAAAGGGTTATTAGCTTTGTTCCACTGATGAGGAAACCAAGGCATAGAGAAGTCAATATACCTCTACCCACAAATCCCATTGAAAGCATCCCCTGACTGCTGAGAGCCATGCAACGAATTCTGGGAGACCTGCCAAGACAGCCAAGTGCCAGGATCAGTGACTCACATTGTCGTGGGGGGATGAGAGATGATTTACACCAGTGCAGTTCAAGCAGTCAGAGCTGGGTTGGGCTGATGCCACCAATGCAGACTGCACCAATGCACTGTATCCACTGCTGCCCCCACTGGTTGGTGGTAGAACCCAGACCTTTTGATAAAATCAAAACCAGACCTTGAAACCCTGATCATCATCTGCTCACAATGCCAAGGTGGTGCAGCTAAATCACTTTTAGGAGACTGCTATAATTCCCTTTCGACTGGCTGAAGGCTTAGGTTCTTGCACCAGTCTTCCTGCCTCTGTGCCTCCAGTATGGTTACCATTAAAACCAATAGAAAATCTTGCACTTTTGGAGTTAAAGCCCTTCTTAATTTTACAGAGGACCCACATATAAGCCTTAGCAGAATGCAGATGTCTCATCCTAGGACAGGAGGTCATCAGCTGCAGCTTTTTTCCTACAGAAGAGTTTATTTTACCCCACTTCTACTGCAAACACGCATACACCCATGTGTTTTAACAGCCTTTTAACCCTGTCTACTGACCTCTAAACCATAACCTGATCATGTCACCTCTTTCTCTCACCCAGTTCATTTGTCCATACTCCCACCTCCACTTCTTTCATACCAGGAATGGGTTAGTACCCACCGTAATGCTTCTTTCTGGAAAGAAGAAGCAGTAGGAAAAAAGGTGCTTTAAGTAAGTGACTGAATAGGTAAAAGGGGGCAGAGGAGCTTTGCTCCCTGTCTCCAACGCTTCCCAAAACTTCCAAGTGATATTTTGACACTCTTTTTTGAGCTGAGTCCATCAGTACAGACTGCAGCAGTATGATGTCCACTGGTGTCCTCTCAAGAAGCTGGCTGGTGATGAAACCAGGTACATATCAAAAGGCACAACTGGCAGATTCTCTTCTGATATCTCTGAATCAGCAGTTCTAGGTTCTGATTAGGAGAGATGAGGCAAAAGTATGTGCTGTCCCTACATACTGTCTCCTGTTGGCACAGTTGGAAACAGAGCATTTGGCTTTTCTGGTAGGTGAGCTCAAAGTTTAGATTAGATGCTTCACCGATGTTGAAGAATAAACAGATAGACAGAAAGATAGATAAATAAGATTTTTTTTTTCAGTCTATGGAAAAGCACAGTAAAGGGAAACACGAAACTGATTTGCTGTGTGGGGGTGAGGGAGGAATTGTGACAAAGAAAGGAAATAAGGTAGGTTTCTGGATCAACAGAACAAAAAAATCATTGGCTAAAATAGTGAACTGTGTAAATTATACATGGTAGAGGTTTTCCTAGAGAGACAGGTAATGATACCCTGGACTGTTAGGGTTGGAAGCCTTTTAAAAGTAGATTGGAAGATCATTGTTCATGGATGCTTCCTGCAAGGTAAAATGCCTCTAGAGGTAGGAAGATGGAGTAGGTCTCACTATGCTGTCTATGATTCAGTGTTGTTCTTCCAACCCGGGATTGTTTAAGGACCTGGGAAGTCCTTAACAAAACTTTGTTGTGAACTCTCTAGTTCCTGAAATAACATCCCTATGTTATGCATGCTTCTTTCAGACAAGCTTTTTTGCTGTCACAGCAAAGGAGCTTACTTTGGTCATTCAGTCAGTATCACACCTCAGGAAATGGGTTTCCACTTACATGTGCTTTTCCCCAGCATTGTACATTTTTTTTTTTTTTTGCAAGAGTTTTAAACAAAGAAAAAGAAGAGTACCCTTGAACAAGCTGTTGAAAAGCTGAGTCTAAGGCAAATCACATTACGTGTTGGGTTCATTTGATTTCTAGGTAAAACGCTTCTTAGAGGGTTTATTTTCTGGCATATGTAATTTTTTATTTTATTTTTTTCTAGAATAAACTCCAGGTGTTGATTGGTTATTGATTTCCGGGGAGCAAACAATTTCCTGAAATAGCCCCTTGCTTGTCCTGGACCATACAGAGGAAAGAAAAGACTAATAAGAGTGATCCTTTGGTGGGGGCTGTTTATACGGATTATAATTGGTCTTCATCACCAGTTTATTGACTGGTTTGTTAGATCATTAATCGCACTCGGCTTTGATCTGGGCCATTAACTAACAAACTTGTCATTAGCTGTTGGAAAATGACCAGCTCTTTTTTTAGGATTATTGCACTGAGCAATGACTGCTGTTAAATCCCAGAGGGTGGGAGGTAGGACTCTCCAGAGCACTCTTTGCTTGGTTCATTGGTGTTGCATGAGCATCAAGCCAGGCTGTTTCTTCTGCAGGGATCAAGAGCTATCTAGGATGCTTGGGCATGAGATTTTGTTCTTTCCTTGAATTGCCAAAGAGGGGTATAGTTTTCCTGTGAGAAAGTTTCTCTCTCTGGTCCCTTGTTAAAAAATAATGAGTTAGTTTGAAATCATGTTACTTGCTTGACATGATAGAATTTGCCTGGTTTATGCCAGCGTAAGATCTTTGTAAGCTTATTTTCATGCCTGCAAAAGGTGTGGGACTGAAAGCTGTGGAGATTAAAATACACAGCACAAGAAAAAAGAAGCTGGACTTCATCCATTCTTCCTCGGTAGTGTCTCTCAGACAAGATTTCAGATGGCAGAGTAGAAGTCTCTCAGTTTCCTTGAAGAATATCATCGATAGGGATGGTAGTACTTGTTTGTCTTGGAGTTTCTGAGGTGTGAGCACCAGCTTCATCAGAAATTGAGGAAGGCCCCCCAAAAAAATCCGACAGGGAACCAGGAAAAGGAGACTTTCTGTTCTCGTGACTGATCCAAACAGGACCTTCCTTTTTTCCCCTCATTGGTCCAAACAGGAATCAAGCCAGTCCTCTAGAAATGAAACATCCCATTTTTTTATTCCCCCAAGCCAACTTCCCACCATGGCACTTCTCCAGGACACAGAGAAGTTGAGCTTCACTGCCTCAGCTTTCCCAGGAAAGCAAATCTTCCTGCAAATAGGTTCTCCCAGAAGAAAAGCCTGCGTCTTTCCAGCATTGCAAAATCAACTCCCTTCATATTTGGTAAAGCTGGGTTCCTGGGAAAAAGCAAGACAACAAGTAAAAATAAGCAGAATTCCTGCAAGGTCCAGTATTAAACAAAAGGGCCAGCTCGGTTTCCTTTTACAAACACTATTGATGGCAAATTCTGTTCCAGCTCAAGATCTAGGAATTCAGTTCCACTCTCACATTGGACCTGCTGCCTACCCCACATCCCCCAGCCCTCCCTTCTTTCCTCTGCAGGAATTCAATCATGTCAACATCCTACTGCTGGCAAGGGAGATATGGAAAGGAAGAATACATCATTTTTACAGTTTGTGTCTCCCAGACAAATTGTGACCCTCCAAGTCATGTTATTATGAAATTCGTAGTAATAATAATAGTAACAACAAGCAGGAAGGGAGGGAGGACTTATGTCTGCCTGCCGCAGATGCTGCAACAAAATTCCTTTCTGCAGAGCATCATTTGTGCTAATGCGTCCCAAAAAAAGCTTCACATCCGACCACAGGCTGTGCAGAGAAATGCAAGGAAACTCCCTGGAAGATAGCTGCTTGGGGCTGCAATCTTTCAGAGTTCATCAGCCAGGCAATGAGTCGAAGTTGATGGGTAGTTCAGCTGGGAGTCCACCAAGGAAGGAAGAAAAGTGGGGCTGATGTTTGGGCAGGTGATGTTCTTTTTCTTCAACTTGAATATTCAGTCATTCAGAGCTACCCTCTCTTTGCTTCATTTTCTAGCCTACCTTGCTTGAATATTTGCAGATGTAACAGTAAAATGCATGGTCCTGACATCTTAAATCACTAAAGATGTGCTGGACATTTCAAAAGGCTAAGGACAGGGTGAGTGATGGGTAAACATCATAATGGATTTTAGTCATTTGCAGTACCCTTGAGGTCCTTGAACAAGTTTTTAACTGATTTCTTGCCCCAGGAACTTATCTCACAGATTTCCACTGGACCACTCTTAACGTCACCAGGGTATATGAAGATGTCATAATAACAGAAGCCTCAGCTCACCTGATGGCCTGACTCAGGACATTCAGAAGGGTCTGGCCATCAGGAAGAGCCGAGATCTTGTCTTTGGGAATTATCCTGCTATGATTTATGAAACCAACTACCCATACACTTGAAAAAAAACTCATCGCCACAGAGGGACTCCTCAGGGTCTTCAGGAAGGTTCATGGCACTGAGTTCTTTGCTATTAGTATTAACTATGTGCTGAAGGGAGAAGAATTCCCACTAGTATTCCTTAATGGATCTATTCTCCATCCATTCTTCCAGTCCTTCTTCAAGTGGATTCAACTAAATTATTTTTTCCTCCCAGAAGTGAAAGCTGCCTCCTGATATTTTTCTCTAGTTTCTGTCTACAATCCTGGCAAATCTCCTTCTTCTCACCAACCAGTCTTTGATTTCCTCTTCTGAAGATTGCTTTCAGTGTACATCTCGACCTGACAGCAAAAATGACTCCCAAGGAACCACAGCAAAGATTATCCATTACAGATCTACCTTTATGTAAATGTAGTTTTAGGGATGCTGAGATGCAAGATTCCTCCTTCTTTAGCTACCACGTTCCTAAAATGTGCCTTTTTTTCCTCTCTGGAGATGTCTCAGTAAGTACCAATTTTAACCTGGAGTTTTAAATGTGCCATTCCTTGTTACTCAGAGAATCTTCTAACAATAGCATACGGTGTATCTGTTTAACTGCTTTTATCCGTACACTCACATAGGTCTGCACAGTCACGAATCCCCGGAGTATTAAAGGATCCACACTCTTCTTAGCTGGTAATTTATTGAAGCAGCATCTTCACATAACACCATGCCTTGTACCGTTATTGGTTCTGGCAGGCTTTTCTTTGTAATAGCTTGATCTGCTTTCTACTGAGCAAGGATGGAATTGACTGTAGGACAGCCGGTGTATTTTCTAAGAGCGCAGTCTCACACTCCGAGTATCCCAGAGCACTCAATAAAGTAATGAGTTAGACTCGGAGCACAGTGACTGTGGAAGGAAAGAGAATTGCCAGCTCAGCTAGGCTTATGCTTTACACATTTGGGAGATTTGTTTTATTTTATTATTCTTTTTTTTTTCCATGTGCCAACGCTAGACTTCTCTCTCTGCCTTTTTGTGAGGAGGTGCCTTGGGATCATAACCCTCTTTGACAAAGGTTCCCATCAGAGATGGGTAGGAAGATCCTGCCTCTGCTATTTTCCCCTGCCGGGTCCAGGTTTGCTTTCCTCCCTCCCCACTTTCCCTGGTGCTGCAATGCAGTGTCAGCGTTGGTTGCAAGCCCAAACTCTAGCACAGAGCCTGACTCTGCCACAGTCTCCTGGCTCTGGGGAGAAGCTGGAAAACACTTGGCCCCTCTCTCGTAACTGCTGCAGTCTGCCTGCAGGCTCTGGGAGAGAAGGCAGAATTGGAGCTGCAAGGCAGGTTAAGGGCTCTTTTCCTTCCTTTACCCATAGTTTTTCTGCTGGGCAGGTGGGAAAGAGCAAAAGTCAAAGCAGCAGAAAGCAGGATCCTGGTCAGCACCTCCTGTGGGCTTTGTTGGCAAAAAAATAACCCCTTTCATCCACAAAACAGTCCATAAAACAAAAAAACTCCAATTATTTTGCTGGACTTACTCCTTGCAGTCGAGAGGAACCCTGTTTTCCTGGAGGATCTGGGTGAACCTGGTGCCTGTGGGGTATGGCCTCACTACCCTGCACTTCTGCTTTGAGCCTTCAGCTGAAATGAGCTCATTTTTCAGAAAGAAATCCAAGAAAGACACCAGACTTGAGTACCTCTGCAGTAGCAGGCATTGGGCCATGACTCTGAGCTCATTGCCTCTGCCACCATGCTTACTTCTGCTTTCCCTGGAACGTCGTGAAAAGTCACAAGCCGCTCCCAGCTCTGGAGACTCAACTCAGTGGCTCCAGACTAATAAAGTTTGCCAGATCACAGAAGCATAGAACGATAGGGGTTGGAAGGCACCTCTGGAGATTAGCTATTCCAATCTTCCTGCCAAAGTAGGGTCACCCAGAGCAGATTACACAGGAATGCGTCCAGGAGGGTTTTGAACGTCTCCAGAGATGGAGGCTCCACCACCTCTCTGGGAAGCCTATTCCAGTGCTCTGCCACCCTTGAAGTAAAGAAGTTCCTCCTCACATTGAGATGGAATTTCCTGTGTTCCAGTTTGTGCCCATGCTATGATTTACTACACAATTTGGCCAGATCCTACCCTGCATTTATCAGGCATGGGATCTTGCCAGAGATCCTTCTTGAACCTGGAGACCAGGCTGGAGGCTTTGCCAAATACTGATGCTGTTTCCCCAGCTCAGCTCCTCTTTTGGCATCACCCCTCACCTTTCAACACCGCTGTTTACTGGGACAGATGGGAAGTTTGAAGGATGAGTGTGACTTTGAGCACCAAATCTCCTTAACACCCATGCTGAGTGAGACCAATGGTCCATAGAGTTAGTGCCAACAGCAGATGCCTGTGAGAAGAATAAAGCAAAAAAAGAGTAAGCATAGAGGAAACCCATTTTTGATGCACACTTCCCTTCTGGCAGTCACTGAATTAAGGTTTATTATTTTTTGGGGAGGTTGTAATAAAGGTCCATGAAAACTTCATGGTCAACCTGATCTCAGCCGGGACTGGGTTGTGCCCTCAGGCAAGTAACAGACAAGAGGGAGGGCAGTTAATGTGAAAATGGACAAAGTGTTTTCACTAGTAATCACTGGCCTATAGAAGAGATGGACTTGGAACAAAAATTCCATTATTTCATGTAAACAGTAAGACAAAAATGGAAAAATCAAAGGTAAAGGAGTTCTCTTGAACTGCTTGTTGCCATGGCTACGGTATCATCCAGAGCATCCGGGAGGCACACAGGATTTCATTCCCTTCCTAACTTTTTCATTGAGTTTGAGTTTTTATTACATTTTTCTTTTAATGAATAGGAAATAAGAGGGGAAATGAAGGAATAGAGGATACTAATTGTTCTTCCCAATACTTTAAACACAAAAATGCTTTGAGACTGGTGATGAGATAATTGTTGTCATCTGTGAGGTCTCCCAGCCCTTTCTTGTTTCAAGACAAATAGCATAACTCCCATTAGAGCTTCTGTGGAGTAACACCTTCCGTTACCATGGACTTCAGAAGGACCCAGGGGGGCTCATAGCATTGCATTTTGAGTAAGGTGGGATCAATATGAATAATCCTCTTTCTTGTGCTCTCTAGATAGGCAGCTGTCCCAAAGCGTGTGGGCTTTTGGGGAGAATACAAAATTTAATAGAATTCCTCTTCCACTCTAAACACATAGCATTTTCAAATAGCGAGGAAAGAGGCCTCCTTAGAAGATCACAGAAGATGCTAAACTGAGTGTAAGGACCCATCTTCTGGCATCGCATCTTCTCATTCAGTGTTTTTTCAGGTTTTTTTGTGTGTTGGTGGTATGGAGATACCAGAGACATGAAGATTCAGGGGGATTACTCAGCAATATTGCTCTTGGTAGTTAATTTTCCAATAGTAATCCAGGTTTAGGTTGGAATAATTGATCAATGATGAATCCTCTTCTCTTGGGAGGCTGTGCAATATTACACGGTAATAAAATCTTTTAAAATTATGAGAACAATGTCTCGCTAATCTGATTGTTATTGGCCAAGCCAAATAATAGCAAAAAGTGTAATTACAGTAGAATTATATTGCAATTAAAATGTAGTTACACTGTGGGGTTTGGTTTTTTTTGCTCAATCAATAATTATTTCTGTTGATACAATAAGAACATTAACTGCATGATTGAATGGTTTGTGTTAGCTCTCGGGTGTCCCTATCCTACCAGAACTGAATATACAGCATTGCAGAGACATTTACAGTATTTATCCTCAACCAGAATGTGAACTCTTCAATCACCTGTTTTGCAAGCCATGAGGAGGGGTGTGCATGTGTGTGTGTGCACACATATGTGAAGTACTGATACATGCAATACAGCCCATAATTACCAATTGCTTTATTACATTATCGTAAAATTATATTGCAATAGTAATATATATTGTAATGGAGTATAATTATATTACATTTGTATTTGTGGTATTAAAGTGTGTCAGAGAACATACTTATCATAATTACACTGCAATTGCTCTTTAACAAGAGTGGAATTGCAGTCACCATATTATGAAATATGACAGTGTTATCGTTATACATTATTTGTATTAAAGTACAGCTCAGAAGGCCTCTTAATTGGTATCTGCTTAAGAAGATAGTGATGTTCCACTAGCACTAGGGACCAGACACAGGGTAAGCTCTACTAAAGGATTCTGGCTCAATAACAAGATTTTTTGATGTGTGGTCTTGGAGTGAGGTCTGGATCTTTATTTTGGGGTCCAGTTTCTGTCTTCCCATCAACTATCCTCACTACGCAGGGCTGATGATGAATTTGTTCATGGAAACTTATGCCTCTTCCCAAAGGCATGGTCATTGTGGTTCCCAAATGCACAGTCTTTTTGTGCAGGACTAATTGAGACACCAAGATTTTTGTATCAGAATGGCTTGTCCAAAATCCTGGTAGAAATTCTATGGACATCTTAAGGAGCCTTGAGAGGTCAGCTCAGATATGTACCTCTGTCTTCTAGTCACCTAAGGATAGTTCAAAGTAACTCTTTTTGAGTATCTTCCCGATGGTCCTGCCTACATCTTAAACATCAGAGCCTGATGGTTAGATCATTACATGACCAGATGGAAAATCTTAAATTTCTCAATCTTGGAAAATTGTGCATTTTTCCTTAAAAAAGCTTTGGATAAAATACACAGTATCTTTCTATATTCTAGTTCAATCCACAAGTTATAGTGGCACAATCTACTTTATCTTCTCTTTCTTGCTCTGGGATCTTCCTGAATCCTCCCCCTTAGCTCGGAGAAGCTGGTTTGCGAGTGAGGTGAGGATGCTGAGCAGAGAAGTAGGGATGCATGCGTATGTCTCACAGCTCGTATTGCTACTGCAGTAATCCCTGAAGGAGGTCATAAGAAGAAGACACATAGGGTCTCAGAGCAACATGAAGAAGGTCATGATCTGCTGCAGATTCAGGGTGCATCCTAGAATGCTCCAGCTCACATCAGATGTAGCCATTAGTACTTTATCTCAGACAGGGGAGACTGAGCTGGAGACCCTTCTGCCCCCAGAAAAGTGCTCACTGCCCAATGGAATCAAGACATTGACTCTTCAGCTGCCTCAAACAAACTAATGCAAAAAGGATGAGATTGAAACAGTTTTCCCTGATCACATTAGCAGATGGGTTGGCAGATATGGGGGGCCTTTTCTTTGGTCATAACGTAGGGGTCTCCTAACGAATAGCTGTTGCCAGTGGAGTTTATTCACTGAATTAAAGTCTCCAGTTTCTTGAAGAATTTATGTAGTCTTACAGCTTGATCTGCCAAAGGCAGAAACAAACAACCTGCACCAACGTTTACTTTCTGCAGTATTTATGATTCACCAAAACAATTGCTCTTGGCAATTTTGCAAAGCAGGAACTTTATTTCTGTAAAAATTAGTTGGACAAATATACTGTGATGTAGGCCTGGGCAAGAATGTGTCTGAGTGTGTGGGCTTCTTACAGGATATTCAAGGAGCTCCAAGCAGAGGAGGATGAATCAGGATGAATGAGCGAGAGAAAAATCAAGAAAATGCATAAAAGAGGTCTTTACAGCTGCATGAAAACAATATGTAGGCATTGAACTCGGGAATAAAGAGATGGATTCCTGGCCCCACTGACGTCAGTGAGGCTTCTTGCATTCAGTGAATAACTTTGGGTCTCTAAGCAAAGATGGATGGTACTTAATTTCCTAAGAAAATAACTACAGACTGTGCAAGTAAGTTAAAACACTGCTTGAGTTCAGGCTCTAGCTCCACGGATTACCACAGGCCTCCTGAGACCTAGTGGCCTCAAGATATTAACTCTGGATTTTCTGACCATCTTATTATTTTTCCTTTCTTCTTTTTGCATCCTGCATTAATAGTTTTGCCAGGTACAGATCTCCTTTAAGTCAGGATTTGGTTGGGGGAGGTGGTGGGGGGGGTTGTTTTGGGTTTATTTTTGGGGTTTTTTTCTTCCTAATATTCCCTGGTTTTTAATCAGCTTTTTGAGATTTTTAGATCTATACAGAAAATTCCCATTATTTGAGTCACTTGCAAAGTGAATAAAATGCTGCAGTGTTTTCCAGGGGATCAGCTGTTCCCATGGGCATGGAGAGATGGAGAATATAAGTGAGGGAGCCTTCTGCCAGGGGTAGGTTGAGTTGGGAAGGTGAGGTCTCTGTTCTCTCCTAAATATTCTGGGTGATTCAGAGGTGCAGGGTGTGTTCAGGGTGACGCACGTAGCTAAACTCAACCTGGGAATACAAAGTAGAGAAATAAGTTTCCAGTGATGGATGGGAGACTCGACTTCAGTGTCACGTTTTAAGCACAGCTGACCTTTGCCTTGCAGAAGTCCCACTTTGAATTCATCTGTCTCCCCTACCGTGATGCTAAATGCCTTTAGCCAGAGGGCTTGGGAGCTTTTCCCATTTGTTTTTCTGAGCTCTCATTTCATCCAGCTCCTTCCCGAGCCTGTAAAATGAGGCAGCATTTCTAGTTGGTGGGTTTTTAATTGGTTTTAGGTACCAATCAATCAGAAGTCTTAAATCACCGTCTTAAGAGGTGCTGATGCTAATTTATGAGAGTTTGTGTGTCCTTGTCCTAACTGGTAACTCGAGAAGGAGGATAAGATCTACCTTACAGAGGGATTGTGAGTAGAGCTGAGCAGTCATTCCAGTTCCTACCAGACAGATATTGGTTTTGTAGCAGTTTGGCGGGAATGAAACCAGCACTACTATCATGGAAAAGAAAAGATGAAAAGAAAAATATCCTGCCATGACACAGAGACCCTCAAATTCCTACCATTCATTTTCTTTTAGTGGTAGATATTGGTCATTCTGAACTGTTTTACAAGGTTGCCAGGGTCTGTGGTTGGATGTCCAAGTTCAGTCATCTTTCTCTTGAGCTGGGTGTGCTGAGAAAGCTTCTTGAAGGGCTGGATTCAATCAAAGTTTGCAAGACCAGAGACAATTCCAATAAAGTGCACAGGGTTCATGTAACTGCATTTTCTTGCTGAAACTTTGTTCAGCTGTAAAATCTGCTGCTGCCTTGTACCTTTATTACCCGAGTTATACAATATGCTTCAAGATCCCCAGAATGGCAAGGACTGTAGAAGAGCAATGTAGCAGTATTAGCTGTTCGTCACAACCCGCGTCCAGGTTTGCTATGCTTTCCCCGCAGCAGGTGAAACGGCAAGGAAACAAATAAGAATTTCACCCTGTGCTGTTATGAGTGAGTGGGCGTACAGGACCATTTTCGCAAGGGTCCCTCTGACTAGCGTGGACCCAAAACAGCACCGTTTCTGCTCAAAATAGCATGCCACAGGCAGAGACATTTTGTTTTTGCTAAAAGCAAACAGAGTTGCTAAGAAACGAATATTGCAGGGATGGAAATCCACAAAAGGCTTGACAGTTGCCGAACGGTGCATGCTGGATTGAGTGGCCATACAAACAGCAAAGAGGAGTCAACCCATTTCGTAGTTAAGTGTGGTCTTTCCAGCAGGAAACCCATAAGTTGCTCCTTGCATCTTGCCTCCATCATGCATATTTCTGGTGGGGACTCACAAGCCAGGGGTACGAGAGGGACAGGGCGTGCAGAGACTTGCAAAGCTGGGAAGACTTAGAGGATAGCAGGTTTTGAAGGACATACACTCCAGCATTCCCATCTCTCAAAACTGGGAGCAGCAAAGGAGTGGTCACAGTCCTTCTCATCTTTGCTTCTGAAGGTCTGCTCATGAAGTGTTGTGTGTGCCTCCATCAGTGATGGCTATTCTTTAGACTCTGGTCATGGTGCCCATCATTATGAAGGTGAGAGACCTTGTTAATACCAACTTTGCCAGGGTGTGGGAGAAGCTCCTTATATTTAAGTCCCAATGGAGCCTCTGGAAGCAGTGGTCAGCTGTGGCAACACTGGAATCAGATTTTTACCTCCACTGTCTCACATGAGGCAGTCAAATTTTAGCTACCTCAATTTCCTACACTAGGAGAAGACATCTTACATAACTTTCTTGTTAGATGATAAAAAACAGATGCACTGTACCCTAAAGGTGGCTGTATTTCATCACATTTGTGACTGTGTGCATTGCGTTTCACCTTGAATGATGCTTAGAGAACAGTATGGATGGAAAAGATGGCTGAAATACAAGACAATCAAGGGATTGCTGTCCCCTACTGGGGCATGGTGCATGTTTTAAAGCATGAGAAACCAGAGATGATCACTACCTGTAGCAGCTCGAGAGCCAACCCTGCTCTCCAGTGCATTGCTGTTATTGTTAGGTATGCTCTTCAGGAAGGTGGGTTTGGGAAAAAAAGTGAAATATTAAAATAGAAGATAGAAGCAAAGCAAACCAACACTGAGCCAATCCGATTAATAAAGGATGCCAGGAGTTGGTGTTAATTTGTGTCTGATTTAAAGTGCCTGGTGGGTGGAGAGAGAACAGCCCACAAGAAGCAGCTGGGCTCCTTTTCCATCCCCCAACCCTGCTGTTGGTGCGGCGTGGTAGGGGAAAGAGGAGCACACAATCAGGCGATTCATCCCCACGCTGTCTCACTTTGCAAAGGCAAAGGAGAAGAAGGGAAGGAGGGAGAGGGAGAGAGAAAAAGCAGCCATCCATTTCTCAAGAAAAACATCGGCAGCAAACATTATGCTTCTGCTTGCCTAACCGGGATCAATCCATCCTATCCGTGTTTACCGGCCCTTTGTGAGATGCCAGTGGGCAGCCCTGACAAAAATGAGGAGGTGGATTAATGGTTTTCCTTGTCTGGTTGTTTGGGTCAGGCATGCTGAGTGATGAGGGGAGGGCTCTAATCAGCCATGGTGGGGCTGGCAGGGCTCACAGTCTTCTCTCAAGGCCAAGATTGCTGATTTATGTGCAGAGCTGGGTGAGACGACCTCCCCCATTGACGTGGATCCAACACAAAAGTCCAGTTGAACCAACAAAGGTGATACCTGGACCATGGGGAGGTCTCTATCACCACCCGGTTCTTCCAGTGAAACCAAAGAGGACAAACTCGTTGATTTTCCTGTCCGTTCACTCCCTCTGAGACTATGTCTTTCCTTATAAAATAGATGAGGGATTAATTGCAAGCATGAGTGTGGTCCCGTGATCATCCAGACTGTTTAATTACTTACATGCTCCCTGGTGCAGTTTTGGCCCAAGACGATGCCAGGACACAGTCTGGTAGATGGCTGAGCCAAGGGACTCTCTCCTACAGGTCTGTGGGATGAAGCCAAGCTGTTTCCAGGGGAGGAGAGCTGAGGTGTGTGGCTGCAAGCTGTGCTGTGCTTGGCCCCAAAGCCAAAGACCAGCCCCTGGTCTGTTTCCTTCAGTAGTATAGACATAGCCTGTGGAGACAGACAGTAAAAGGGCAAATTAGCATTTAGTTGGCATGAGAATTTCTGTTCTTTAGGAACAAAAGGAGGGCCATCTGCTCATTGTGTCTCGCACAAGGTGGGGGCTTGCATTTTGCAACCAACCTGCACTGGATTTCAGCCCACAGATCATTGTGGAGATGCTGCAAGCCCTCCAGGTATGGTTCTGGGTGACTGAGGATATCCAGTGTGCCCCACTGTGCTGGGTCAACCTACCCTCTGGGCAAAAATTGTGATGATCCTCATCTCCTGGCACCTTCCTAGAAGGACTGCTCCTCTCTCCTGCATTTCTTGGTTTCCTGAGGCTGGTTCCTGGGCTGCACACATGGGTTTGTCATTGCAGGGCTGCTGGTGGACACCTGGATCTGTGCATGTTGCTACCTTACGATGTAGGGTGAGGTTTGTCTAAACAAGGTTGGGCTGGAAGCAGGAGGAACAGTCTCAGAATCTTTCTTTGAAGGAAATGGGAAGCAGAAGAATTGTCTGCACATGGCCTTGTAGCTGAGGTCCTCTCCTAGGTCTTGGGTCTCGGGTAGAAACATAAATATTAAATCCTGCCTGCTGCCTGCAGACCTCCCTCTCCCCTTCTGCACTGTCTGCCTGTCCTCCAAGCCAGAAGTGACAACCCATAGAAATGAAAGAGCCTGTAAAAAGCACAGACTCTGCTGTCATCGCTGTGATGAAGCATCACCCGTGCCCTTCTCAACATAAATATAAACCATCCTCCTTCAATCCTTCATCTTCATCAAGGCTGCACACAGACAGCTAACTAACCCCAGCCCCAAACCGGCACACTCTCAACGCTGCACAAATCACTCCATAATGTCCTCCATCATCTCCTGTGATTAAACAAAGCCCAAGAAAGTGAGAAGAGAGGAGCCCTTTGCTTCCCAATGATGGTTTTCACCAGTAAACCATCTCCTGTCCTGTGTGACTTTGCTCAAGGGCTCCTGGAGAGAAGACTGAAAACAGTGAAAGTGTGTATCTGTCCTTCTATGCAAATCCTGAACTCCTTGTCATGAGGCTGATGGAGGACATGTAAGGAATAATCTGACTCATTAGAGCCTATGATTGTATCCCTCTTCCAGCCCATCTACATTCAAGGATTTTAGGATTTGCTACAGGGCATCCTAGAAGGCAGTCTGCAAGGGAAAGAGAGGGCCTCCAGTTAGCAGAGCAGGCAGACATCCTTTGATGTCCAACATGGTTAGCTCAGATATGATATTTCAGAAAGATTTAGGTTGGGGACAATCCTCACGACTGCTACCCCAATCAGCACAATGACACCAGGCAGGATAGAAGAGGCTGCACAAGAGGACACAGATCAGGCCAACTCATTTTTGTAGGAGAGTTTAGCAACATGGACATGACTCGTAGCACTTCACTTAGTTTCAGGCTCTGACCTTGGTTTCTGTAGCAATATGGACATATGTTTTGTGGCTTAGGGGTAGTTACTAATATCTCTGTACCTGTCTATAAAATATGCAAGAATTGCAGGGAATGAACAAAGGTTATTGAATTATAGAATCATAGAGCAGTTTGGTTTCAAAGGGATCTTTAAAGATCATCTATTCCATGCTCCTCCTGCCTTGAGCAGGGATATCTCTCACTAGATCAGGCTGCTCAAAGCCCTGTCCAACCTGACCTTGAACATCTTCAGGGATGGAACACTCAGAACTTCTCTGGGCAGCCTGGTCCACTGTCTCACCACCCTCAATATATTTTTTTTTCCCCTTGAATCCAGTCTAAATCTACTCTCCTTCAGTTCAAAACCGTTATCCCTTGTTCTGTCACTTACGGGCCTTGGTAAAAGCCTTTCTCCATCTTTCTTTATAAACTCCCTTTATATATGGAAAGAATGCAACAAGGTCTCCCTGGGCACCTTTTTCTCCAGGCTGTATAACCCCAACTCTCAGCTTTTCTTCCTAGGAGAGATGTTCCTGCCCTCTGCCCATTTTCCTGGCCCTCCTCTGGACCTTCTCTAAGAGGGACTCGTGCTGGGGACCCCAGAGCTGGACACAGTGCTTCAGGTGGGACCTCGTGAGAGCAGAGTAGAGGGGTGGAATCACCTCCCTTGACCTTCTGGCCATGCTATTTTTGATGTAGCCCAAGATCACTTGGCTTTCTGGGCTGCAAGTGCAACATTGCTAGTTCACGTCCAATTTTTATCCACCAAGTCCTTCTCTTCAGGGCTGCTCTCAGTCCATTCACCTGCCAGTCTGTATTGATGCTGGGGATTGCCCTGACCCAGGCCATCCGCATCCGACTGGATGCACAATAAAAGATTGAAGGAAAGGCAAAGAAGAGTAGACACTTCTGAGACTGGCAGTTGCATCCACACCACAGTGTTTAATAACAACTGATGGACTTGTCCTCCACAGATTCTCTAATCCATTTTGGCACTCTTTTATACCTTTAGCCTCCACAGCATGCTGGAGCAATGAGGTCCCCAATTGAATTACAAACTGTGTGAAAAAGTACTTCCTTTTGTTTGTGTTCAGCCTTTGGGGTCAGCAAGGATGGCTTTCTGCGTCATGAGGCTTAATTCACTGCTGCTCCCCACGTCCCTTGAGGACCCTGGAGAGAAGGTGCTGTAGAAATGCACATATTTGTCATTCTTTTGTAAGTTCAAGTTGCAAACTTCTGCTGCTTCAAGGTCATGGCTGAAACCAAAACCTGGGGCTTTAAATGGAATCGGGAATGCTCCCAATTCTCTCCACCATCAGGGTGTGCACTCAACTTGGTGAAAAGGTCTCACACACTGCTGAAGTTCAGATATTTCTACCTTCTCCATGCCACTGGGAAGTTCCTGTTTGCCCACATTAGTGTGGTATCAGAAGACTTCAGAACCTTTCATTTCAGACTGGAGGAGCATCTGGAATCACTCCCATAGCTAGTGCAGTCCTGTAGTTCAAGTTCTCTTGTGCTTCTCACTCTATGGAGAGTAAAAGTAAGGTGAGGGATGGTGATAGTTCTGGTTTTACCAAAAGGACCTGTATTTCAGCTATCTCTTGTAGCCACAGTCTGAATCTCCATCTTCCTCCAGCTGAGAAGTACAGGAAAACTGCAAATCTGAGGTCCTTCTGCGTGCAATTTAAAGACAATCTCACTGGGCATTGCAAACCAAGTGCCTAAAATAATGAGCTGAATTCCTGTTGTCAGAAGGGAAACATTCCCAATCCAGTCTTAATTGTGCTGAGACTGCAGCATTCCAAAAGTGAGCATGGTGCACCTTCAATGTTGCTTTAAAATTGGATCCTGATGCAGTCTTTTCTTCTTTTTTTCCCAGCTGATACCGAGGAAGTCTTAACCCATCACTGCAGTAGTGTCAGTGTTGTTTGTCAGATGGGGAAACTGAGGCACGGTCATTTTAGAGAGAGTACAAAGCCATGGAAGGAGTCAGAAGAGGAGCACATATTAAAACTTCTGTACATTCAGAGATGGTCAAAGGCCCCTGGTTGTGGTCATCTCTTGCTGCTGATCATACCCAGCCAGGTGAGGAGCTAGAGGACAGGAAAGTAGAAATCTATATTCCTGGCACTGGGAAAAGCACTGGACTTGAGCAACTGCACGTCTTAGTCTGTAGGTGGTTCCAAAAACAGCCATTTGGGTGTTCTTCTTGGCCAACCCAGCTCCAGGCTGCCATGGGGCAGCCAAAGGGCCAAATTCAGTTGATATTCAGTCCCAGGGGTTCTGGACAAACAGGGCAAGAGCAGAGCTCCAGGTGCCTTGGCCATGGCACCAGCTTTTCCTTTATCCACCTCTGCACCAGTAACTCCAGAGAGCCAGAATATGGCCTGAAACACTGTCCCATCACCACCTACACATCTCAGGATACTTCTTGGCAAGGTTTTG
This sequence comes from Thinocorus orbignyianus, assembly GCA_013400375.1. NCBI lineage: Eukaryota > Metazoa > Chordata > Aves > Ciconiiformes > Thinocoridae > Thinocorus > Thinocorus orbignyianus. The sequence continues at coordinate 1,132,383 of VXBW01007515.1, read as the reverse complement.
GTCCCAGTCGACAACCATCACCCCAGTCTGTGCCCGGGCAGAGCTTGGAAGAGAGCACCAGGCACTGCAGCAAGGATGCTTTGGCGGATAGACAATTAAGCCACACGGACATGAGCTCCATCAAGGTTCTTGGCCTCAGGGGCCAGAAAATGAGCCCTGGTGCATATGATTTATGCAGGATGCATAAGTGAGCAGCATCAGGACTTGTACTGAGCACTGGTTTGCGCACGTGAAACGCAAAGTCCAGTTTTGGCTTTGCTCTGCCCGTGTGTTGATGCAAATCTGAGTCTCAGCACACACATACATCTCCCCCCCTGCAACATCCCCTCTCCCCAGGGGCTCCCACTTATCTCCCCAGCTAACGCCAGTGCTTTTAACCTCCAGCTGACTTTCTGATCAATCGCTCCCCAGTGCAAATGAGTGGCGATGGAAGCGGATTCTGCCACTCATTAGGATGACCTTGCCCTCAGAGGCCCTCTTGTGTAACCCTCCCACCCAGAAGCAGAGTGGAAGCCTAGGGGAAAAGACCCCAAAGGGTCAGTTGTGGAGCACTAATGGGCAGAAATAAGCAAGAGGGAAAGGGGAAATTTTCTAGTATTTGCTGATGTATAATCCAGGGTATTTCTGGCAATGTGCTTCTCAGGTGGTACCACTAATGCAGATGGATGGAAGCTGAGGCAGTCAGAAGATATAGGTGATGCTGGCATGGAGGAAAGGCTGATCTTACTGGGAACAGGAGTTGTGTATTCTCCTGGGGGTGAGGAAATGCTTAGGAACTGTGTGGAGCAATGACCAGCCTAAACTCACGGCAGACTTTACCTTACCACTCTTAAGTGGGATTTAAGACTGCTCATATAAAATTTTATGATGACTTCCATCAGTTGCCTTCTTCCAAGAACCCTGTAGGCTCCTTGACTTTGCTATGCAATGATATCTAACCTATTCCTATGTCATGCAGTCCTTGAGAAACTCCCCGTTTCGGGTAGAACAGGCCAATAACGTTGTACCCTTACAAAAGAAAGCTGAGGACAAACACAGCTGCAGCTCTGGCTGAGGTGATGGCTAAAAGACCACCATGTGCACACATGACATCTGTCTGAGGTTGTGTTGAACCCAACAGAAGGTCCTGCAGAGCTCTGGGCCCACTTCCTTTGGGCAACCACACGTGGGGAGCAGATGGAGTACATCTGGACATCCTTGTCTGCTGGGCTTTTCTCTACAGAAGTTTTTCTGGGTCCTAGACTTTAGGGTCCAGTCTTTCTGCTAGGTTGTCTCCTGATCCCATTCACTGAAAAAAAAACCACATGCAGAGCCAGGAACTGAGCCTGACCTGCCTACACCCCTGCCTGAGAATTTTACCTGCAGGTCCATCTTCAGTTAACATGATCTGGAGACCTTAGTCTTTGAGGTGGTTTATCTCATTGTAGGATGAAATCCTAGTGGGTTGGAAATGAATCACCAACTTTAACACTTTTCTGGAGGTTTTCAGATATCAGAGTGTTAGAGAAAAGCAGAGGATGCTTCTTCTATCCAAGGTGGGAAAACTGAAGCATGGGTTGGCAGAGATCCTTAATTGAGAGTGTGCGCAAATCCTGGAGTCAGGATTAAGATCTGGCCTTTGGCTCCCCCAGTAGTGTCTCCCCGTCTGGCCAGTGCTGAAGGTGATCAGAGATAGGATGGTTCAGTCAAGGCTGAGGGGCTTTGGAGTTTCCTTATTGTGGTTGAAAGCTTCTTGGGGCATTCCAGTATGACCCATTTCTATATATCATCTCCCAGCTCTCCCTTTCTCCAAATCCTTGCTTCCAGACTTTGAAAATTGANCACAAGCCAATTCCTATCACAGGGCCAAATGTTTTCCACCCTACTCATGCTGCTCGTGCAGGCTGGTCCATGTCTGCTGGAGTCCACCCCTAAAGCAAGTGCTTTTCCCAGCTGGAGCTGAGGGAATTTTGGGATGAAGGATGCTGGTGCACACAAATATCATGTATTAACACAGCAGGCAGGTGAGAATCAGGTTTTCTCTGCACTCAGGAGACTGAGACAGATTGAGGCAGTGGGCAGAACATCACTGTCCACAGTGATGGAGCAAATATGCCGGGTCATGAGGAGTCCACACAGAAATATGTTTTTGGCAAGTGAAACAGCAGGAGGGGAGCAGAGCAGACCCTTGTCTGCTTTCCTTTGCTTCCCAAAGGAGACTTGTTTGAATTTAGGTCTCAGCATTTGGTCCAAAAGTAGACTGGGCCAGGAAAGATGCTGACCTGGAGAGCTTCAGCTGGAGCTGGTTTAGCAGCCTTTCCAGGTTGCTGTCTGAAAAGTCTCTCCAGGGAGAAGACGTGGATTGAACTCAGAGTGATACCTAAAGGATTTCCCAGTCTCTCAATATCCACCAAATCATCCTTTTGCTCTTTCAGGTCTTAGTTTTCACTAGATCTCTCTTTAACAGAAAATAAGCACCAATCTTTATAGATAAACTGTTGCTGGGAAGAGCCAGAGTCAAGTAAATACTCATAAAGCAGAAGAGAAGAAAAATGGAACATCAAATAATACTGAGGAAAAAAATCTGATCCTGAGCACTGATTTTATGCAACAGGCACTGTTCCAGGATCTGTCCAAGCTCCATCCCTCTCTAGGTGTCATCCAGGGCTAAATCCTCTCCTTGCATCCCAGAAGAGTCACTGCAGCCAAAGAACTGCCAGGTCTGACCCCTTCTTGACTCCTCTGTGCGCTGCTGGTTCACATCGTGTTTCTCCAGGCATTTCCACCATGCTTTGCTCACTCGCCTCGGCAGCAGAAAGGAAGATTTCTGAGCAGTTGTAGCTCTTTTTTTTTCCTCCCCCACTGTTAGCATTTCCTTGTGAACAAGGACAGAGCATACTCATTTCCCGTGTTTTCTCAGGGTGGCGAGGGACTGAGCTTTTTGGGGCCAGGCAATTTTCTGCCTCCGGCAAAAGGGATATTTTGTTAAATATCTAGGGACTTCTTAGAGGGAAATAGGAAGCCCCAGGAAGGGAGGATTAGCTTGATGAGAGTGGTTTTCACCCTGCTGGGATGTCAGCCGTGTGCCAAGGTCAGGAGAAGGAAAAGCAGAGGGAGGTAAATCTTGGATGATAGCACATCTGAGCCAGTGGGCAGAGAGAGGGGAGTTGGGGACACGGTTGAGTTAATGGGAACGGATAAGGGTGAGGGTGTTGGGCGAGGTCCTACAGGCAGCAGTGGGAAAGGATGACCTTTCTGCAGTCATTGTTTTGATTCTCTCCCCTCCTTTTATTTTTTGCCTCTGTGGAATGTGTGTGTGTGTGTGTGTGTGTGTGTTTGTGTGTGCGTGTCTAAGAGTGCCCTCCATTGGCCAGATCCAGGCTGCTGCACCAAAAGTCCTGTTATCACCAGTATAACCCAGCAAGGTGGTGGATGCACAACTGGGGGAGGTTGCCCTTCTTTTCTGGGAGAACTCTGTGCAATACATGGATGCCGCAAAGCAGGCCACATTGCAGCGCTGCCTGCATTTCATGGGCTCCTCCTGTTCATACAGAGCTGAAATCCTTATGCTGAGATGTTATGGTTTGAAGAACCCACGATAATTTATTGTTGTGTAGACAATTATTCTCCCACCCAATGACCCCTCCTCACCTGGGAAGGGGAATCAGGAAAAAACACAAAACCCCAACGGCTAGAACATAAACAGATTTAATAGAATAAGACTAAATGATTAACATTAATAATGCTAAAGAACCAATATTGATCCCAATACCACTATCAAATAGATAATATACTACAAGTACTACAGCTTTGGGAGGAAGGGAAGGGCTCAGGGGTCTGGCAATGGGGCAAGGAGTTTTCAGGATTGCTAGCCATCATGGAAGAGAAAAACTCAGCAAACTTTATAATTTACATTCAATGTGATGTTTGTAGTATGAAATAACCCTGTTAGCCAGTTTGGGTCGAGTGCCCAGGTCTTGCTCCTCCTCATCCCTGCACCTGGAGAGCTTGAAAACTCTGAGACCTTGAATCCTGCACACCAGAGCTAGCTATAAAGTAAATATTTTCCCAGATTCAAACACTGGAGTCTTGTAGAAATGCGGTTTTCCCAAGCATTAGAGGAGAACCTCATTGAAAAATAAAATTACTGAAATAGAAATTAATCCTGTGTCGCTCAAACCAGGATGTGGGGCATGGTCACAAAGTCAAACACAGTAGTAATAAGGAGATAGCTGTCTGCAAGCTCTTGCTGGCACAGGGTGAAACATTATGTGGGGTTATTCTGGCAGGGGACGAAGGTAGTTGTAGGGATGCCCTAATCCCTCCTTGCTGACACACATCCCAGAATGGACACGGGTTGTTCTTGGAGCATGCAAACCTCTGCAGAAAGCAAGCAGCGACATGAGGGTGGTGGAAAACTCCAACTTCAGACCTGGATCTTCTTGGTTTACCATTACAGCAGGAAGATAGAGTGTACCACCAAACAGCTCACCATGGCTTGCAGGCTCCAAAATTCACTGGGACCAGTGCAAATGGGATGCCTAAACCCCTTGGGAAGTCCCAGGGTCCAGGTTTAACCCATGATCCAGTCCTTGTCTGGTTTTGTTTAAGCTGTGAAAGTCTGTCTCAGGTTGTGTTTCTGTACTGTGCCAGCTCCAGTGGAGCTGGAGTGGGGTGGTAGATACTCTGCAAGAAGGTAGATGAAATTACCGGGGCTCTGGGCAGTGGTGTGAGTGTGCAGGAGACATCCTGGTGGTTCACATCTCTTCATAACCCTCTGCTTCATCATCTCTAAGACGTGCACAAGGTAACCAAGGCAGAGGGGACATTCAGACAAAACTTCTCAGCCTCTTTCTATTAGTTGCTTGGGATGAATAACTGCCTTCTGCTGGGGGCACACAGACAAAGAAGGCAATAATTTTTGCCCTTTGCTATGTCCTTGAGAAATGCAGGCGAGAGACTCCATGGTCACCTGCTGCCCCCAAGCTTTATTCCAGAAAAGGCTTCTCTGCCAGACCCATCTCCTACGCACAGGTCTGGATGGAAAGGGCAGGAGCGGTGGCATGTACTCCAAGTTGGAGCCAAGAAATGGAATCAAGTGTGGCCATCTTCCATTACCCAAAATTACGGAAATAGCCACTAGCTGTGGCTATATAACCGTGGGAATATGGGAAAATTTGCTTGTTGGCCATAGGAATGTGGTTTCCAACACTGGAATAATCTGTTTTTTCACATATTTACTATCATGTCACTGGCTGCAGGCTGATACATGTCCTCCTTGAGATTTTTCTGGATTAAAGATGGATCTCTCTGCTGAAATGCAGCAGCCAGTCAGCTGCCCATCGCATCTTCCCTCCTCTCCAGGTCTGACACATGTTGAGCCAAAGATCCAGGTGTGAAGGGGGGGTTTTGTCCATTCACTTCTGCCCTAAGTAAGGATTCCCACTTCACCAAGGATGAGTTGAAGGCGAAAAAAAATATGTTTATGTTCCTTATGGTGAAACCTTCCAGATGGGACTGCATTCAGGGGAAATCAATTCTAAGACCTAACAACCGTAACACAGCGTCCCATTAATGGGTCTGTTTAGTTAAAGTTTGTTGGCTTTTACGGTGCTTTTCCCAGAGAAGGGTAGTGAGGTGGGGTGGGAGGGAGATGCATTTGGTGCTCGCATCCTTATTCAGTAGCAAGCTTGTGGCCAGCGTGAAAAAAAAAATCAGGTTTGTGGAGGGCAGGAGGCTTGGGCTGAATCCCACACGCTGAAGTCACCGTTAGGGACCGGATCTCGGCGCAGACCCTGTCTCCTAATCATCTCGTTGCTATGGAGGCACTGCTGGCTCCTGCTTCCAGCTGGGAGAGAGGCAGGTTTCTTCATGGACCGGACCAGCGGTTCAGATGATCCCTAGCTGCCTCATCAGTGTGAAGGTCAGGTAGAATTTTGGCTTTGCGAAGGCTTTGCCCACTTGCAAACAAGCCCAGACACTGCTCTACAGCAGGGAGGAGGTGAACCAGCCATGCCTTTCGGAGTCTCAGCTAAACAAGCCCATTTTACTTATCCCAGCTGATATTTAAAGCACTCACAGTCATCTGCAGGCAACCCCTCCTGCTAATCAGGATGACCTCTCTGGAAATTTATAGGGCATTTGGTCCATGCCTGTGGTTTTCCATGCAAGTAAACTCTGCTTTGAATCTTATAAGCAAGCTGGCTTCCCGAAAGAAAGGCTTCCCAGAAAGCCTGGCACGGGAGAAAATTACACTGTGGAGCTTTGCAGGCTGCAAAGCACTGTCAGGAGCAGGGGCCTGACTTTTAAAAAATTTAAGTGTAAATGCATTTGGACTCCATGCTGATTAGTGTCAGGTCTAACAGACACTCAGGAATCTGCTGGCAGAGGCTGCAGTGATTTTAAAGCTCGGATGAAACGCAGTTTGCAAATAGCAGATCTGACTTTCGAGTTACCTAACTCTTTCCTCCCCAAAAAAAAAAAAAAAAAAATAAAATAAGGTTTCTGCAGAAGAAAAGAGATGCAGAGAGAAAACTTTGATATAGAGCAAGTCTGGAAACCAAGGGGTGAATCTGACGATGTGTTTGGCTTCTTGTCTCTTCCCTAGATGCACAGGATGGTCTATGGGCTTCATTACTTTTTTTTTTTCCAGTCTCTCCTGGGATTGCATTTAGCTGCCTGAATTGTAGGTTTGCCAGGAATTCGTAGGGCTGCTGTGAAAGCTTCCTCTGCCTGCAGGGTGGGAAGGCAGAGCCTGGCAGTGTGGTGGGAGGTGGTAGGACTGAAGATGAGCGCTGTGGCCACCATGGGGCTGTGAGGAGGGTCAATGACTGCAATGGAGAAGATGCATTTTGCCTCTTCTCTTGCAGCTGCTCTCTGTAGACTTTCACCTGAATTCCTTCCTAGCAACACCATCGTGGTCCCTGATCATGGAGGAACATATCCCAGATGATCTGAATCATTTTGGGGTGACAGCCCAGGACAATGTTAGCATCTCAGGAGCTGGGCTGCTTGTACTCAGGTTTCAGTGCAGAAGCACCAACCTGTAGACCACTAAGGCTCCTGAAATCAAGTCAATAATCTGACATGGTAGGAGAAACCTCCATGGAGCCTTCCAGGAGTCCAATATATCCTTTTGAAGTTGGTCTGCAGCCCTGTTTTGGAGGCAGCAAGGGCTGCAGGGTCAAGGCAAACCTCACCCAGGGGCAAACTCCTGATTTTCTCCACCCAGGGTGAGCCAAGAGGACAGGGAAGGAAATAGTTGGAAAGGTGAGAAGGAAAAGGAGCCACAGCTGCATGCTCATCAGTGGGAGGAGCTCTGCCCCACACACTGAGGGTCTGCCTCTCCTGCCTGTCAACCCTTGTACCTCTTAAAAGGACTCCTCCCTAAACAGGGAGGTGCACACTCCGTGGGGAGGAGGTACAAACTGAAGAAAATCCTGTTACTGACAATGCTCCTTCTCTTTCCTCCCATAGAAAGGGGAGATGGTGGGAAGGGAGCACAAGAGAGGGCCTTCCTGGTGAGGTAAGAAAGAGGGAGACTTAGAAGAAGGTAGAAGGCACAGGAGGCTCTTCATCATGGTGGGGTACAGAGGGATCTGGGCAGTTGGGCTGAAGAGGACATCTAGGTTACAAAGGGTTGTAGGGAGCCGGTTCTATAGAGCAATGCAAGAGGGACATTACTTTTACTGAAGGGGCTTTGGGAGGTAAGAAGGTCTTGGGGGTGACAGGAAGGACTCAGTCTGTGGAGATGTTCTGTGCCTGGATCTGGTACTGCAGGCTTTGGGGTGTCCTGCACACAGGGGTGCAAGGCAGAGTGGCTGCATGGTGTGTAAAGACTTAAAATCTCTCTCCACATCCCCACTTCCCCTTGTTTTGGTCTCCTGTACCTGGCAGACAACTTCTTCCAGCCCTGCTCTCCTGGCTGGGCTCGGAGTTTGACCGGGGCTAGAGTAGCGAGCAACATCTCCCTTTCCCTGTACTGGTTTGGTGGAAGACGAGGGAGGAGACAGAAAAAGAGAGACAGAAAGTACTAAGAAAACAAGGTTTGGCAGGAGGAAGAGAGGAGGTAGAGTCAGCCAACCTCCAGTCCATCCTCTCCAGGTGCAGCCTGAAGTCTGCTTTGAACCAGCACCCCGACTCCACTGGGATGGTGAGGGGTGGAAACTTCCTAAAACAGAGATTACTGGTGTTTGGTTTGGATGGAGAGGGTCAGAAATCACCGCAAAGGGTCTCCTCAGCTCAGCAGAAGGGCTCTACGTGGGCAGAAGGCACTGGGAAAGCAGTGCTGTCCCCCACTGTGAGTCACCTCCTGCACCCTAGGACATCCCAGGGATGGGTACACCCCCAAACCTTGCATGGGAATGGTGATGGGGGAACTGCATCTTCTCCCAGTTAGAGATGTGCCAGGACCAGAGATGCTGTATGGGTTGTCAGCCTTGCAAAGGGTTAATAAATAAAAGAAAAAAAAACAAAACAAAACACTGCTAGAGAAACCAAATCCTAAATCTCTTCTCTTTCTCTCCCCTCCTCCTTCCCTTCCCTTTTTTTCCAGGTGTTGTTTATGGCCACAGGAGGGAGCTCAAATCCAGACATGGGAGGATTGGCTTGATTTCGGATCCAGAGCCTCTTAAACTCTCACTTTTCCTCTAAGCTGGTCCCTGTTATGTCCAGGATCTGGCGCCTGCTTGACATTTACTTTGAGTTCCAGAGGACCAGAGACCTAGGATGAGGAGCATTGGATCTGCCCTGAACCTGCTTTTGGTATCGCCACTCTACTTTGTGTGGACCGTGGTCGCTCTGGACCTGGCACAAACTCCCTGCACCACTTTGGTCCAGGGGAAATTCTTTGGGTATTTCTCCTCCTTTGCCGTCTTCCCATTGAACTCCTCTCTCTGCTCTTGGATTATCCAGAACCCTGACCCTCGGAGGTACACCTTGTACATGAAGATCCTAAAACCTACCGGCGTATGTGACCACCAGCACATCCGCACCTACCAGTTCGACTCCTTCCTGGAGTCCACTCGCACCTACCTGGGCATGGAGAGCTTTGACGATGTGTTGAAGCTCTGTGATGGCTCCACCCGCTATGCCTTCCTCCAGTCCAACAAGCAGTTCCTCCAGATGAAGCAGACCGCACCACCGGAGGTGGAGAGCTGGCCTGTGCGATGGAAGCCCACAAAGGCTCAGGAGAGGGACTTCTCAGTGGAGTACCTCGTGGTGGGCAACAGGAACCCTAGCAAAGCCGCTTGCCAGATGCTCTGCAAGTGGCTGGACGCGTGCTTGGCCATCAGCAGCAGCTCCCACCCATGCGGCATTATGCAGACCCCGTGCTCTTGCTCAGGAGGGGAGGTCCTAGATCAGGCCAGCGAGATCCTGGGGCTCACGAGAAAGAAGGAAGATTGCTATAAGGATGGGATTTACTTGGAGAACTGCATGAGCAGCCCCAAGGACAGCAGCGGAGCGGAGTTCCTGGGTGAGTGGAGGGTTCCTGGGGACTTTTGGGAGGGAGTGCTGGTTGGACTCTCCTCTCCTGGGTCTCTCAATGTCCCCATCACCTCTGTGTCTGAATTTGAGGATGCCTGGTATGAAAACCTTATTTGCTAATTGATGGGGGGTGTCTGGTAACTACTGGTGGCTTTTTATGAGCCTGCAACTGGAATTGCAAAGCAGCTTCCCCTAAATATACCCCAAACCATTTAACTCCGTCCCAGGGCTTGTGCCTTGCTTGTTTTACTTCTAGCAGCCACGGAGCTGCTGAGGGGAAAGTCTTTCCTGAGGGCGAACAGTTTTCCAACGTAATTACAAATGTCCTAGAAAAGGCAGCATCCGAGTTACCTCCTGAGGCGGGCTGCACTCAGGCAGCCCTATCAGCCATCTTAATTCGGGAAAAAAAACCAAACAAACTAAAACTTAATTCCTGGGCTTGGTTCAAGGGAATGGCAACAGAAGGCATGCTCATTTTGTCCTCGGCCTCATTTTTCCTTCTGGAGGCTTGCAAAAAGAAAACTCACCACAGTGTTTCTGTGGGGCTACTCAGTGCCTTTGCTGGGGTTCAGACCTTGAGTATTTAATCAGTGCTTTGGTGATGATCTCAAGTATGGTATGGGCTGAAAAAGGGGATTGTGGAGGTAGAAGCATAACAAAAAGGGCTAGGAATAGGGGTGAGACGCTCCTGAGGTCTGATCTGGGGAGGGAGATGCTCTCTGATGTGATCTTCCCTGGTACTATGGTGCTATTCAAAGCAGAAGGAAATTGCGGGGTCCGACAGCGATTTCTGTGTTTCAGAACCTGTCTCAGATCCACTCCGATGTATTTATTCTCAGCTCCCATCCCACCTGCCAGCAGGCAGGTTACATAAAGTGGAGGTGTGATGCTAAATAGGAATCTGGGCGGCGAGGAGGGGAGCCTCTCACTTGGTGAGGTTCAGACCCACACCTGACCCACACCCCAGGGTCTCTTCTTCTTCAGATGCTGGACTGGATTCTTCTCTGCCTCCGGGAAGAAAGCTGGCATCCATCTGGGTCTGGACTTCAGGGCTCCTTGCCTGGCTTTCAGCAGCCACCCCCAGCCAGGGGTGGAATTTCTCCAGGCAGAGGGAAGGGGGGCTAAAATTTGCTTGTGGTAGGAAGGAGGTTACCAGGCACAGGTCCAAGCTGTGCAGCAGGATTTTCTCGCAGACCGCAGTCTGGCTTTAGCCGAGAGATTAGTATACGATCGGGTATTAGTGCTTTCGTCAGTGTATTTTGGGGGAGATTTGGTTTCTCACTGATCTGTGAATCAATACATGAAGGCACACAGCCCAGCCATAAATCCTGCAAATTAGTTCTTCAGCCGTGCCTCCCTCCCCGGCTAGGAGCACACGGCAATATTCCCTCTCCAGATCTCGGATTTCTTTGCAATGCCCTTTTCTCCTGTATGAACAGCTTGCGAGGAGCACCGTGTTGGCTGCCTCCTCGGAGTGATGCGAGCTTCGTTAAGTCATGTGTCATGCCTCACGTTTGCTGATTGGGTGATTTATGCATTCAACCCAAAGCAGCGTGACCTTTTTCATTGCAACCAAAGGTGAAATTTGAAATAAGATTTTCAGCAAATCCTGGAGCATTCAAGCTTAATATTGGCTTTTGTAAAGATTTCTCCTAGTCCAGCTCGAGTGCTTGAATGTTCCCAGAAAATAAATATGAAGGAGGCTCAAAGGTGGCTGAATCACAATCCTTCTTGGGTGTCAAATATTTGGAGAGAGTGAGAGAGAATTTTTTGCTGGCTGCTCACATCTGCTCCATATTGAAGATGGAGAATTATCATCTTCACTGGTGGGATGCCATCTACAGAGAAACGATGCTTGCAGGGTGCCCGGCCTGTCCATGTGCTTCCCTGTCTGTCACTCTGTCTGTTTTGATTTTTGCAAAGGCTTGATAAGGAAGATGGAGGCGAGATCCAATTTGGACAGAGAGCCAGCGATCCCTTTAACAGCATTTTGTGGGTGGAATATTTTGATAGGGTTCCTGATTTCTGAGCGCTGATGCTGATTATTGCTGTCATTGTTGTCCTGATTGTACTTGTAGTATTATTTATTTATTTTTTCTCCTACAAGCCTTTTTATTTTTTTCTCCCCTGCTGTTTCCCAAGTAATTTGTTGTTTCTGGGCCTGTTTTGACACTTTCATCTTTGAACAAGGGTGCATGCATGCGTTGTACTAAATGAGTCTGATGACTTTTAAGGCATGAAAAGAATTGCCAGACACCCAGATACCACCCCAAAATGTGAATCCTGACTTTTCCTCATATGCCTCTTCTATACCTGGTGTATTTCCAGGTATTTGGACGGGTGGGTGCAAATCTACAGAGGCTACAATGAGATGCTGCCTTGGGAGCATCTGTGCTCTGATTCCACAGAGCCTGTGGGTGAGATCCCTTTGAAAAAGTTCACTCCCCATCCCTGGGCACTGCTATACCAAAGGATAGAGAATGTGTGTAAGTATCTGTGCACTGTGTCCTCTCCCTGTTCTTCGAAGTCACTCAAGAGCAGCTCAAGAATAGACCTATTGGGTTGAACATTGGCTTTGGTGGCCAAAGAACTGGAGTTGGGAGATGAACTTCTACTCCTAACTCAAGCCCCAGATCTCCTGGCCACAGTGGAGAAGTGGGCATAATGGCCCTGTTGCTCCAGAGCTACTGGGATACTCAAGAAAACCTGATTGATGGCCTGATTTCACTCATGGCCAATGAATTTATACTTGATTCAGGTCTATAGGGATGTTTGTGGTCATTGATGAGGGAGTTCACCAAGTAACTCTGTCAAAGTGATCCTGCCTTGTCCCCAGCATCTGTTCTCCAGTGTCTGGAGGAAGCAGAGACTGCTCCAAATTTGCTTTCCAGGTTTAGTGAGACACCTTCTTTGCACTTGCTGTCCCACGCAGACGCTGCAGAGGTTACAGCGGGTGGGGGTGGGAAGAATCTGTCAGGGTGCAGAGGCGGCAGGAGATATTTTGCTGTCTTGCTGCACATGGAGCTTGTCCTGGTGATCAGCAAGGCACGCCTGGAAATGTATTGGCAACAGCAGCCCACCCCCCACATCTTCCCTCCTTGCTGCATCTACCTCGAGCTGCTGCTCCAGAAAGGTTTGAACAGGAGATGTTTTTTCTAGAAGACAATTTGAGGGGGAAATATTTTTGGCCAGCATCAAATCTTCCTTGGCTGACTGGGGCAATATAGGAAGAAGGCAGAGACTGATTGTAGGTCCTGGTGTTTAGAGGTGAACTCTCTTTTGGGAATGCAAGTTGATGTTCTTGGAATAGGCTCCCACACTGGTTTGGGGTAGGAGACCAGCCAGCTGCAGTTGGGAAAGCTGCCTGAAAATCTTGGTGACCCTTGCAAATGTGAGCTGGTTTCGCTGCAATCAGAGCTGGAGCTTTAAAAGCGACGCTGATGTGACATTGTAATGAGAGAAGGTTAAATGTGTACTGAAGTGCTGTGCTGAGTTAGGCACTTAATGAATGTCTAATTAGTCTTGTCTCCATGTAATCTGTTCCTGGAAGGCCATTGCACACTGTCACGTTTTGTTGGCCCAAAGGGATAACTAGCGTGCTCTGGTCCTTCTGCTCTTCATATCCCCGTCTTAGAGGGCTCCAAGATGCTGGCTGCAAAATCTGTGCCCCTGGAATATATTATTTGCTCCCTGGTAACGTAGAATGGCTGCAGGGCTTGAGGGATTTTTATGATGGAGTCTGATTGGTTTCATGTCTCAGCCAGAGAGTTTGACAAATTCATTTCAGCAAAGAACTTGAAACTGAGATTTAAATGGAGCTTCTTAGTTCTTAAAAAACCTGAGTCGAGATATTGCTGCTCTGAAGTGCTGGGGATTTTTCTGTCTTTTCTGATAAACTTTTCCATTGGTTTGCTGTCTCCATTGCTCTGAACAAATGCAGACCTTCCTTCCTCACACATGCTCATCACTTCACTTCTGCTTTGTTAGTGGTGTCTCACCTTCCAGCCCTTAGATATTTTTCTATCTCTGTCTTCTAGATTAAGAAGTCATATAGTCTCCAGTCTTTAGTGTTTGGAGAGGTATTTATAGACCCATGAACAAGCCACTTCTTAACATTTGTTGCATTAAATAGGCTGAACTCCATAAATCTCTCACTGCGGGGCACATCCTCCAAACCTCGGTTATTGTAGGGAAGCTTTGCTTCGTGCTTGGCCAGTTCTGCTGGCCAAAACCTGATGTCTCCTTAGCAGGGCTGAGCTTCTGCCTGGTCATGTTTGTGGCAAGCTTTAGTGACCATGAAAGCTGAGGGAATGACAAAGTACTGTGAGCAAATTGCCCAAGGGCAGACCCTCAAGCCTCTCCTTGACTTCTGGCTCCTAGAGCTCCTAGCTCCTCTTCCTAGTTGCATTCATCCTACAAGAGTCCCTCAGGCCCAAACAACAGCTGAACTTGCAGAGAAAGGTGTTTGGCTTTGGATTTGCCAACCAAATAACAAAGGGATTTGGATGGGTGCATTTTCATTGCCTCTCCCCTTCCTCCTGGCTGAGTGTACTTGAGGAAAGCATGCTGCTTTCCAGCTCCTCACTTCTCCATCTGTGTTCATCCCTGCTTTCCAATCTGTACATCCTTGAGAGCAGAGCTAGGGTATGATGAGAGATCACCAGCAACGCATGGTGCAAGGAAAGGCTGGTTTCTGCTCACGTGTAAAATTTTTCACTGTTACTCTGCTAAAATCATCAGGGATTTTACCTGACATCTCCCCAGCTTAAGTCTAAACCTCAGAAGCTGTAAGCAAGGACTGATACCAATTCACAGCTCCGGGAGGAGGAGGTTGAACAGAAACTGGGACCTGGCAAACAGGGGAACCTTCACCACCTTGTTTCCTGCAGCAAATCCCCTCTGGACAGATATGAGCAGCTTCTGATAGGGTTGTCCCTCTTGGATGCAGTTGTGGGGTGTTTTATGGATGAGGCAAGTGTGGGTAACTCCTTCCTGGGTGCTGGAAAGGGAGTTCCTGACTCAGTTTAACCACTCTGATCTCTGTGATCTGCACAAGACTTACCCTACTGCTTTTGTTTGGGGTCAGTAAAGACCTTAGGAATAGAATGGAATATTTTCAGTTGGAAGGAACCTATAGTGATCATCTAGTCCAACTGCCTGACCAATTCAGGGCTGATCAAAAGGAAAAATACCCAACAAAATATTAAAAAAGACAAACCAAACCAAAATAACAAATCAAAACAACTACCCCAACCTGTGTTATTAAGGACACCGTCCAAATGTCTCTTTAAACACTGACAGACTTGGGGCATCAACCACCTCTCTAGGAAGCCTGTTCCAGTATTTGCCCACCCTTTTGGTAAAGAAATGAGTTAATGTCCAACCTAAACCTCCCCTGGTGCAGCTTTGGACCATTCCCACACATCTGTACACTGGATTTCAGGGAGAATTAGGTGTGAACATAGAAATACCGGTGTCCTCCCAGTGGTAGAGCAGAGATTTCCTGCGTCTTTGCTGCTGTTTCAGTGCTAAACTCACTGGTGTGTGTGTCTATATGGAGATGTCCTATTTCGGAGACGTGGTGGGAGAGAAAAATTGAGGAAAAAATGAGAAAAAATAATGTGATCAGTTCCATTGTGAACCCAACAGCTTGTGGACATGATCACAATGCAGAAACATCAGCAATTACCGTCTGAATGTGCTATTGTTGTAGCAGGGAGACTAAAGGTGGAATTTACATCCAGTTGCCGAGGGAGTTGTACTGGCAACTACTCCCATTATTGCTATGAGGGGACTTTTACAGATAATTTAATGAGTGGCAGCTTGATGAAAGGCTCAGCTTTTCAGTTAAGCTTTTTTTTACTTCCTTTTTTAAAAAAAAAAAATAAAAAATTGTCATTGTTTAACATCCTCTTGTATTCAGGTCCCATAGCAGCTGCCCCGAAATGTTTTGTGTGGGAATACAGGGCGAAATTTAGATTCAGGGAAACACCAGACACCAGATTCCAAATCATCCCATCTGCAGTGTAGTTTTACAACTCTAACTGCTGAATGTGAGAGTGAGGATGCTAATGTCTCAGAAGGGAGGGGGCACAGAGGCACTCCTGGCCCTTTTCGCCACCCACTCTGAATATCTGATGTATTAAGTGATGGGAGCAGGCTGAGAAATGGAAAACATTGTCTTTCCAACCGGGTCCATGGAGTTTTTCAGGCACCTGATTCACTTTTGAGCTGCCTGAACTCCATGGGCTTCCTTGCACTGAGCCCTCTGACCTGATGGATCCTGTTGCTCATGGTGGATATAGCTCAAGGTTTCTCCCAGGTTTACTTGAAAGGGAGTTTTCCCTTTTGCAGTGCTTTTTTTCCTCTCTTGAGATTCAGCTCCCAATGACTTTGGATGAAAACAGGACTTAGCAGAGATGGGGTTTAGCCCAGCTGCCTTAGAGATCTATCAAACAACAGATCCAGGAAGGGAGAAGGGCTCTCTTTGCCTAACAGGTAGGGAACGGAGGCTTAGCAGGGCTGAGATCTTATCCATGAGTACTCTGAGAGTGGACATGGGTGCCTTAAGCCACAAAAAATGCTTTCCATGTTGGGCAGAGCAATAGATTTCATGCCTCTTCCAGAGCATCGCTGTCACCATCTCTTCTCCCATATTTTCCTTCTCCTGTCCTGATAATCAGTGACATTTTGCAATGTCTACGGGGGCTGATTCTGTTTTCTGCAGGCCCATCATCCCCCCAAAATGGTACTGAAGCAAGCGTGGGCTAAATAGGTTAAGAAAACTGGTTTTTGGATTCTCAGCAGGTATCGTTTAGTGGGGCTCTGTGACACTTGAACCTGGGCAGGATTTAGCAACTGTGTGGCCCTGAGGTGACTCTGCCAATGTCACCTCCAGCCCTTGAATCGCTGTGTCATACAATCTCTTCTTGCTCTCACTGCAGACAGCAATCTGACACCCGTATCCTATATTTCAAGCTTCCAGCAGGGTGAGACAACCCGGCTGGGAAAGGATGTCCTTTAGCACGTCATCAGAATTGCTGATCTGTTGAGTTAAAATACATTTATTTTTGTTCCCTGGCTCTAGTTTTGATAGAGCAATAATTGCCACACACCTCATTAATCTGAATGCTCTCAATAGGTCTTGAGTGGTCCATGCCATTAAACAAACAGTTACTGGCTTGGGATATTCCTAGTGTTTAGAAGCAGTGAGGAAAGGAAGGGACCTGGAGGGGTGAAAGCTTCAACTCCAGCCTCCTAAATAAGCTGGGCTGCCAGGGGAAAAGGGGTCCAACCCCTGTGAACAGTTCTAGTCCATGATGATGGTACCAGTTGTGCTCTTGCTGCCCATTAACCTGGGATTGGTATTAAACTCCCTAAAGCCAGTAGGAGCTGGACTGTCTACAGAAGTGGACTAAAGAGACATCTGCATCAGAATTCCAGTGCTGGACATGTGCTTGAAAAGGTGTCCCTGGCCATACCCAGCAGCAAAGCACCCAGACAGGTGGACCACAGCTGCTATTTACAGCTGGGCTTGTTCAGCGTTTGTCTTCTGTCCTGTTCGCATGGGTTCGATCAAAGGAACATCAATGAACTTGACTAATGACAATTTCTACCCACAAACCCCTCTTCTTGTTTCGTTTAGTTGGTTGATTTGGGGGTTGTGGGTTTTTTATTTATTTTAATGTTCATATTTTGATGTTTAATGAATTACAAAGCTTCCTGCCGTGCTAAGTGTTGGACAGCATGTGTTTCAGGGAGTTCTGCTGGGTTTGGAGTGACTCCTATCTTGGAACCAGCCCCATGAGACTCTGCTCGATGGGTAGCCATCTACTGTAAATGTGACAACCAAAATGTGAAGATTCAGGTCCATCATCAGCACCACGCTGCTGGGCGCATTCACCCAGGAGATGCTTGTGATGTTTTCAACATGACCCAGCAACTAAACCTGACTGACCACCTTCCCCACAGAAATGAGATGCTCAGTCTTTTTTACCTCCCTGAACTCTCTTCTCCTATGTCTAGATTTTAAATTCGGGGGGAACCTTTTTTTTAATTTGACCTTAAGATCAATGGATGATGGTGTCAGTTGAGATGGGTAACGTTTATAACAAGAAGGCAGACAACAAGCAGTAGAGGAGCTCTCAGAAAGATGGCTGGCTTGCTGGGGGGTAATTGCTGAAGAAGAAAAGATACAGGGACCAGGACAGTCCCCAGGTAATGATAGAGAGGTATTTAAAGAGATTGCTTTTCATACTTCTGTGCTTTTGGGCCATGGAGAAGCTCAGGAGGCCCCTTTGGTGAGCTCAGCCACCTGCCCCCACAGACCCACAGAAGCTGAGGAACCGTCAAGGAGAACAAGAGACCTCGGGGGAGAGACAGGATGAATTCCACCAGCTGTCAGGGCAGGAGTGGCTTTTCTTGCTCAGCAGCTCTTGCATGCAACATGCCACTGAGCAGTTCCATCCCTCGTACCAGGCCTGCTGTCCCTGCCCCGTGGGCAGCTCAGCAGTGCCATGTTTTGAGCCTGTTGTCGTCGGAGCAGGGGACAAGTTCGGTGGGAGTTTTGCCTTCACGTAATTTGGTGCCTTTTACTTGCTGCAAGGCAGAGGAAGAGAATATCTTAAAGCTTTTCCAAGCCTTTAAACACAATGACCTACCTTCTTCTTTACTTCTGGACCTCATGTATTGTCCACAAACTTGCCAGTAGGGAGGGCAAGGTGGCACGTTGTCCCTTCTTTTGAAAATAGGGCTTTGTGAACAGTAGAAACAATGAAGCCTGTTCTCCTACTATGTGAAGTCCTGTATTACCCTACTGCGACCTTCATCTTCCACAAATGCCTCTGGGCTTATCCTACCAGCAACCTCCTGGGTCCCCTAGTCATTCACTGGATGGAAGGTAACACATCTGGAACATCTCTGGCTTGGATGTTCTTCCAAATAAACCAGGTAACTGCTGAAGTAGCTGGTTTTTTGGTGAATGGAATCACTTAGGCTGAACTAAGCGTCTTTAGGGTGAGACTCTTTGGCCTCAGACATCAGTGGTTGAAGGAATATAAATCAGGGAGACTAAAGTGGTGATGCCCTTTCTTTGGGGAGCTGTCTGGGAAGGAAACCTGGGCCAGTGAGGGAAGAGAAAGATTTTGCACCACGTGTTGTGTAACAAACACAATGTTGATCCACGGGTCTTGGGCCTCTCCAGGAAAGAGCAGTGGTTTTTCAGAGGCACATATCAGTGCTCCAATGTCCTTTTGAGGAGAATGAGTGACCCCTGACCTTTTGCATGTTATAAACATGGGTGAATATGTGAAATGCCTGTTTAATCTGCCTCCAGAGATCACTCCCTTACCTGCTCTGGTACAATTTGACTCATGTTTCATTTAGCTTTTACTTCCAGCTGAATATTCTGCCAGTCTAAAGGACAACGAGTAGAAAAAGGCAAAAACCTCTTGTCCAGGCTCGGAAACTGCTTTTCCTCCCAAGGCAGGGGGCTCATGTTGGGTTGTGTGTGGGTTGCAACTAGGTGATCTTTATTGTCCCTTCCAACCTAAACCATTCCATGATTCTATGTATATACAAGTACTGGCTCATGACTGTATACATGGATGCCCAAGTCTGCGTGTAGGTGGACATAGGCTTGCACACAACACCTGTGGACATATCCAGGAGCTGAGACCCCCCCATGGAGAGCCCCATAACCAGATGCATAGAGAGATGTGGGGCATGTCACTTCTCCCAAGAGAAGCTGTGTGTCTGCTGAGACCTGCCGCGTGTAAACTCGCTGCAGGAACAAGAGCCTGACTCATGCTCTGTCCTTTCCATGCTTCTTCCAAAATGCACCATGAGGCCTATCTGGAAAGTGAGTGCCTCATGGTGCATTGCAGAAGAAGCTGGTTTTGTTTATACCTGTGGGATCCTTCCCATGAAAAGTACAACTTCTGTTAATCCCCCAAGAGTCAAAATCAAGCTCATGGATTCCCCAGTGTGGCTTGACAGTTTGGTGGAAAAGGACAATCTGTGCTGGTACCCAGAGGGGACAAAACAAGGACTTGCTCTGAGACTGCAGTCATCCAAGCTGTCCCCAAGCCCACTGTTGGTGGGACTGACTTCCCCCTGCCCTGCCCTCCCACAGCAAAGCAGTGCAGTGCTTGCTGCAGTCTTCTTCTGCTCCATAAAAGGGTCTTGATCTCCTTAAAGTCCAGTATGTGTTTGAGTAGTGGGTTGAACCTAGGGACTCCTAGGGACCACCATCTCTTCATTAAAGCCCTTTCTCCACTGCCTGAGGCGTAGCTTATCAACAGGAGAGTTTGCAACTTCTATCCCTGCAGCATGTGCACTGGTTTTGGGGGCAGTCTAACTGGAAGGCTGGGGTTTTGGAGACTGTGGGCTGCTCCTCAACATCTCCAATCCCACCTTCCCCATATCCCAGCTCAGGTGTGGGTACACAAACCCCATTCACTTCATGCAGACTCATTGTTGTGTCTCCAGTTGCTTCTTGGTTTGTCCGTGCAGACCTGTAACTCTGACTCCCACATGCCCCATTGCTCTCTGTCTGACTTTCCATCTTGGAGGCTGTTTCTCATTACATCAAGACCTTTTGACATGCTTTGGAGTGGCAAAGTCACTCTAAAGCAGGTGTTTGGGTTGCTGAGCTTCATCTCACTGTTCAATCCTTTTGTGGTGTTGGAGCAGCCTCAGTGCAGTGGACAACTTAGGCTGCTCTGCCTTTGCAGGATGGTTGGATTTAGGAAGTCTCCACTTCAAACTGACAAAAATGACAGCTTTGCCTACCTCACATTTTAATGAAAACTTTACATATTTGGCTTTGTCCCTCCCATCTCCTTCCCTCCATACGTTTCTCTACCCTGACCCTCTTACTGCAAATGAACATCTAATGTCAGCTGGGGATAACGTATTCACTCAGCAATTAAATAATTGAATGTTCCTCTAGCAAAATGAACTATCTCCTGCCTTTCTTGTGTTTTACCACTTTTTTTCCCCCCCTTCTTATACCCTCTTCTTTCTTCTTCCCTCTGGTGAGATAAGGCTGCCATTCTTGAAAGCCATTTTAAATATTCATGTTTTAATTAACGGACTTTATTGCATGAACTCTATGTAAGATAATAAAAAGACTGCCTGAGGCACAACACATTTTTTTTTTGTTTGTTCCTGAAAGGGGACCAAGAAGTAAAAAGCCTAATACGTTTCCTCAACAAACATTTGAAAGATACACAGAAATGACAGCCACGGGTCATTTAGCCGATGGGGTCTCCATAACCCATGTGCTCCTGAGCACCGTTTTGCAATGTGTCTCTCTCTAAATGTAGAGTGTGGTGTAAATCCATGGGCTTCTTGCAGGATCTAGTTCCTCTGGACAAGCACCAGGATCTGGAATGGGCAGAGGAAGGCAATGGTTTGCATCCAGAGGATGGGTGGGTGGAGGTGGAAGCAGAGCTGCAGGCATCAAGGACACTTCAGGGCTTAGTGTTGGGGGTTGAATGCAATCTTTTCGCTCAACCTGGAAAACCGTATGCTTTGTTTTTAGTTTGGATGATGTTTTTGACAAAATAAAATAGAGGGAAATTTCGGGCCAGTCCCCTTTCCCTAATATTTCTGCGCTGAAAAATCCAAATATTGACTGCGACGGATTTTGCTTTTATTAAAGAAAAACAAGTTGATAGAATGCACGAATTTGTGAAACATCTGGTATTGCCAGTTATGTATTTTTGCCAAAAAAAAAAAAAAAGAGAAGAAAAATAGTGTTAGATGAAACTTCATTCTGTGTGGGTGTTTTCTTATGGTGCTGAAATTAATTTCATATTCCGAGTGTGTCGTCTGTGCTGAGTGACATGGGCTTCTGCATCCAGTTGAGCTGTGGTCTTGTGCTGGGAGGAGTGGTCCTAAGGATGCTAGACTGGACCATCATAGGGAGGAGAAGTAGAAATCAAAACATTTGTGCATATGGGGCACTTAATCATGATTTTATCCTCTTCTTTCTTTATTCTGATTCAGATCTTGAGAGTGATTGGCACTTTCTTGGAAAACAGACTTACGGTGCCTGGCACCAGCATTCCCTGAGCTGTAAGACTGCATAAAATAATCATAATAGTTAAGAAATACCCCAGTGTTCGCTGTGGTTAAAGGTTGATTGTGGAGGTACTTCTTTAGGAAAACGATGAGTCCCTCTCACAGGGTGACACCCTTGCACTTCCAGCTGGAAAGAGAGGGATTGTCCAGCATTACAGGAGGCAGGTGGGTGGTGCAGAGAAAAATATCTTTAGTGGCCCAGTGCAGGTTTTCAGTGCTGCAGTGATAAACCATATTGTGCCCTGAGGATGCCTCAATCTATCACCTTGATTACTCCATTTGCTATCAGCCCAGGACTGAGTTTTTTCGCCTTAAATCAGGGAAGAGCCAGAGCTCACCATTAGCTGCCAAGGTGCAAAGATGGGGTCACTCTGCTGAGTTGAGTTGAAGAGCTCTGGATTTACACCAGGACGAGCAAACACACGGGTAGGCTGCTCTTAATAATAGATTTTCTGGTGGAGAAGCCTTCATTCTGTCTTCTGAAGGTGCTGTCACCTCTGAGGTGTTCCGTTTGTGGAGGTGAAGATGCTGGACTCTTATTGCTTGTATGCTGCAGGGTAATAGCTGGGGCATCCGTCGCTTCTCTTGGTGTGAGCTATGAGTGAGCAAGTCAAGGTTATTATCTGAAAAAGGACACACTCCGCTCTGGTGCATCAGCAGAGCTGGAGGTTGTTTGACAAAGCCTAATTCAACAAAGCAGCTGGGGCACTCTGTAAGAGGAATGAGTCCAAAGTGAAAATTCTTGCTCAATACTTGCAAAACTCTATTGGTTGCACCAAGAGAGGAACAAAAAAGCCCAGATTTCCATATATTATGCAATTATAGGAATTAATTTATCAGCATGTATGTATTAGGATAAGCCACTGCATCACAAATCTCCAAGCTCAGTTGATAATACCACTCATTATATCTGGGACATCTATGTCAGTAAATGGTTTTCTGATCTCTTTAAACCAAAAGCCCTGGCTCTCAGATCTGCTTTAAGTTGTCTGCCTGACTGTGAGCAGCAGAGCATCTCAGCTCTTGATGTCCCATGTGAGGCAGTGACTAACTCCAGCTGTCCCCAGTAGAGACATTCACATCCCAGCAAGTCACCCTGAGCTCCCTTCTTAGTCAACAAAGAGCTGCTCGAGGTGGGTGGTGGGTATCAGGGCAGGCTTCATCCTGTCCCAAAACAGACATCAGAGGGAAGGAGTTGGGATATTTAGCAAAGGGACTAGGCTGTTCATTTGGAGGACAAGTAATGGTTATGGATGAAATCTCAGCTTCAGTGCAGCCTTCCCACTGGGTATAAGTAAAGTGATTTTATTTGGGTTAAAATGGGGTACCACAATTAGCCTTGATATGAGCTCATCCCTGATAAAAAAACCCAAAACTCTGACCTTGCTGGCTCCAGAGACTGCTGTGCTGTTCCAGGAGGGGTGATGGGATGATGTGGGATGAATGGCCAGGGGTGCAAGTTAAAGCCCCCACTGCAGCTACACACGTTGAGCTGTAGCTTTTGGTGAATTTCTGAGATCTAAGTAAGCCAAACTCAAACTTGGCCCTGAGAGGGAGCTTTTGGCCTTCCTTCTCCTTGAGCATGGCCTTTCTGTTCCCCTGATGCCAGCACCAGAGATACTGTGGTGGGTGGTGAGTGACTCTGCTCGCTGATCCAGCCAGCAGCCACTCCCAGAAAAGAAAAACAAGGATGACTTTTAATTTGGATCCATGAAGTGGCCCGAATCGTGGCACAAACACACAACTTTCAGAAAGGGGGACATGTGGCATGGTGTCTTCTGGCCACAGTCTGCCTCAAGATCTGGTTAAGATGCCCACAAAGCCCTACCTCTTGGCTCTACCTTGGCATCTGGTGAGTGATCCCTTTTGTTTGCATTTAATGTAGATCTTTTTAATTGGCTCTTTCATTCCACTAATTAAATGGAAATGGAGAGTGGATCATTAAATAGGGATACAGAAGACCTCTCTGAACAGAGCAGGTTTCAGCTGGAGAAGGAAGCTTAAGGAACAGCTTTTCCTTTGCCCCTTTTACTCCAGTTCTCTCCTCTATCTGGTAGATGGTTTCATGCCCAAAGGACTTTCCCTGCTCTTTTGCTGCTGAAGACCTTGTCCTGTGGGTGTGCAAGGGATTTCCTGGTGACAACAGGATGGGCCAAGGCCAGAAGCAGTGAGCCAAACCTGGCTGTCTTCCCTTTGCTTAGCAAGCTTGTGTGTGCCCTAGTCCTTCTGCCTGAATCATGCAGATCACCCTGCTTGGATGCAAAGCTCCCCATGGAGGTTGCAAACAACTTCATTGGGCACTTTCTTGGAGCTCTCAGCCCTATGTTATGCCAAGTCAGGTGTGATGGTCTTCACAGTCTGGTTTTATCCTGGCAGCGCCATCCTTTCCAGGGTGGAGGAGGGTTAAGTGTTGCCTTGCTGGAGCCTGTCACTAATGCCTTGTGTTTGGCAGTGCAGTGACGTGTCCGGATCTGTGGGCGATGGGAACAGATGGCATATGCTCCACTGAAAGCAAAGCTCTCCCTTCACTCGGGGTGTAAAGTGATTTTTTCTTTCCTGCAGGTCTCAAATCTGTCCCTGCCGCGCCCCTCCTGGCCACCTTAAGCTATTAAAGAGGAGGTTTTGATCTTGTGTGATGATTAGAGCTGTGAAGCAGGGGCTGCAGGGGGTGGATAGCATGGGAGATCTGTCTGGGATGCTCTTCTGGGGCTCAGTAGATATTTTGCATGAGCATGAATGACCTGAAGACCTGCTTGGACTTCAAAGAGCTGAACTCGGCAGCTGGTCTTTCTGGAGACCAGCCAGAAGGTCTCCACCTCTTGGTGACCTGGGAGTAGCTGGAATTTGGAAGCCATATGGGAATGGACTCCTGAGGTCCTGTCAGTGCAAGAGCTCCAGAGGATGAATGCAGTTCCCCAAAGCATAGAGACAATAGGGAAGGGCAGGTGATGCATATGACAGGGTTACAGAGTCAGCCCATGGTGGGCAGAGTGGAGTGATGTGCAGTGGGTGTATGGAGCCAGGGAGATAAAAAGGGGTTGAGGTGCTGGGGCTAGAGGATGAAATCCAGGTCTGAGCCTGTTTTCATCTTTGGGGTCATTCCATAAAGCTTGTGAAGAACAGGAAAGGACTGAACGTCTACCATGACCTTCTTAGGTCAATGTGGTAATGGGATCTCACTGAGAGAGACAGTTCTGGCCTCCCAAATGCCACATCTTAGCCTAGAACAGAGGTTGTCGTTTGGTTAAACGCAGCTGGGTTGCCAAAAGAATGAGTTTGTCACATTGAATCAACACAGTAGGGAAGAAATCCCAGCCCCCTGAAATGACATTGAACCTATGCAACGTCCCCTCCAGTTCTCAGCATCCTGAGAAACCACAACCCCCCTCCTTCAAACTCGGTCCTGTGTCACAACCCATAAAGTTTCCTGGACTGGAGGGTGAACTCAGGTCATGGGGAAGGGACTGGCTGGTTGGATTTCTTTTTCTCCAGGAGACAGGGTGAACGGGAGCGTGCGGCTTGTCCTCCCCTTTGCTTTCTTCTGCTACATGCTGGCCCGAGGGGGTCTTTGCCTTTGTGTCCTCATATGGCTTGGTGGAATAATTATCAGGGGGGATGCTGAGCCCAGGGAAGATCCATGGCGGTGCACGGTGCTGGGGAGAGCTCTCCTCACTTCCAACCTGGAGGGTAACAGGGGGGGATGCAGCTGACCTTTTTTTCTGCTTGGCTGTGCCGTGCTCCTCCAAGCAGATGCTGCTCTCGCTCTGGGACACACGGGCAAACGCAAGCTGAGTGTTTGAGCCAGGGATGTGAAAAGGCAGCAGCTCCAAGGCCACCACTGACGGGACCTGGCATCCATCCCCCAGCAGAGGACTGCCTAAATTTTGTCCCCTGCAGCATCTCTCCCTGGTCCCACTGCAATCACGACAGGAGAAGAGTGCATCGGTTCTCTACTCTCTGTCTCTTTGTGCAAGAAATTTAACTTCTCTGTGCCTCAGTTTCCCCACTTCAAGATAGGATTTCAACATCCTTAAAACTTTCAGATGGAGGCCGAAAAAAGCAATTTTGTTCTTTCTCTATTCTTGGTGCCTCTTCTTTCTCTCTCTGTTCTTGGTGCCTCTTTCTATTTCATCCCTTCTTTTTATTTTCCCCCTGCAACATCCATCTATCCAGATATGTCTACTCCCAGCCAGGGCTAGTGAAAGTCTCTTCTAACTCTGTAGAGGACATGAGGACCAGGGAAGGGGTCTGCTGCCCCACTGGCTTGAGATTGCCATGAGCTGGATTTTTTCCTGAGCCATTCTCAGGGCACCAGGAATCCAAGGATATAAATGCTTCTTTTCTTTCTGGCATCTCAGATGGTTCACACGAGGGTCTTTCATTCCCTTTCAAACCCTCTATCAGTTCCTAACTAGACATGGGGAGATGTCTTCATGCACTTGAAAAGTTTTATCTAAAATTCCCTGCCTTTTTATTTTTCTAAACCCACTAAAATCTCCTCTTAGCTCCCCCAGCAGTGACACACTCCCAGTTCTTGTCTTCCTGCTCCTTCTCAAAATGAGTCTAGTGGGAATGCCCCACACAGAACATCGAGTTCTAACTTTTCCCTCTTTCTCTGAAAAATATAGAAAAACCCAGATACTTTCATGGAAAATTTGTCTTTGTGTCAGAAAGCAATTTACTCGCTTTAATAAAAATGGTTTAGGGGATGCTTACCATCAAATGCCCTGATGAAATCTCTTTGCTTTGGTCCGTGTTAAAGTCTTGGCTCTGCTGGTCATCAGATGGCACTTGGTCTTTTAGGGTTTGGGGCAGGTTGTTTTGTTTGTTTGTTTGTTTTGTGGGGTTTTTGTCTTATTCCTGAGAAGCTTCCAAGCACAGAGGTGCTGGAAAAGCATCTGGTGTATCAAAGTTTGGGGCAATGACCGTTGGAGCATGACCTTCCCCACACCACTGGGCAGTTGGCAGCTGGAGAATCAGAATCAGCTGCGTTTTGGTGCTGGGTAGAATAAGCTTTATAGTCCTTCTTTCAGCACAGCTGTGTTGTGTGGCTGCTCTGTGAGCCATGCAGAGATGCAGTTTAGGAAAAAAAAAACAACAACCCACAGTTTTATTCATTACTTATGAAACTCCCTTTCATCTTGTAAAATCTTGGTAGCTCTCCCATGTGCAGATCTTTAATTCTCACCTATGCTATTGTTTCAGGATATCTGGGGATTTGGGAAATGGTTTACTGCTTCTACCTGAAAAGCACAGTCCAGATGGGGCCTGGGAAGCCCTGGGAAGGGACTGTGGGTGTTTCAGGCTGGCTGAGTTGGAGGGCTTGCTAGACAAAGGATGACTTATCCTTCCCACTTGTCCCCAAACTGTGTGATGTACCTATAAACTGATGCACATACAAATAGGTCTGATAACTGCTGAAAATGTGCACTGGTGCTATAAACTCCTGTCATGACAACTGCACATCTCCTTTCCATGTTCTCTCTTCCCCCTCCAAAATCAGCTCCCGTGGTCTTCCAGACAGGGTGGGAATGCAAAAATCTGACTGAGCAAGTCTATCTCTCTGAAATGTGCTCTAACATTGGGACCAGCCTTTTCTAATTGATATATCAAGAGTCAAGAATCAGAGTCATAGAATCATAGAATCATCTAGGTTGGAAAAGACCCTTGGGATCATCGAGTCCAACCATCTACCCTACTCTATAAAGTTCTCTCCTACACCATATCCCCCAACACCACATCTAAACGACTCTTCAACATGTCCAGGGATGGGGGCTCAACCACCTCCGTGGGCAGCCTATTCCAATGCCCAACCACTCTTTCTGTGAAAAATTCATGAGTCACCTCAGGATGGGCTAGTCCATCCCTAGGACAGGAGCTACTTAACTGTCCTGGTTTGGGGTCAGCTGTCCCAGCCATGTCTCCTCTGAACTTTTTGCACCCACCTATCCTACTTGCTGGTGGGGCAGTATGAGGAGCAGAGAAGACCTTGAGTGCTTAGCAAAAATCCAAATCACCAGTGTTTTACTGACATCTTTCATCCCAGATCCAGAACATAACATTATACCAGCTGCTAGTAAGAAAGTCAGCTCTATCCCAGCTGAAATCATGATATAAACCAATCCCTACTCCTTCCCTAGTCCATCCCTGTGTTCTTTAAAATCAGTGAGGAAACCCTTATATCCTTTCTAGAAGATTCATTCCCATGCCTTGGGGTTGTTTGGGATTATCAATAACGGGGACAAAATCCACTCATCTAAAATGTGTTGCTGGGCTGGCTCAGTCCTATGCACTCTGAAGGCTCGCTTCTCCCTTTGAAATTTTTTTAAAAGCAAGGATTCAGGTATAAAGGGATAATGGTTTCTCCTGTCTAGTTAATAGCTGTGTGTTCCCACAACAGCCCCATCCCTGCCCTGTTTTCTGCTTGCGCCTGTTGATAGAGGAGCCTGAAGAGATACAAGCAATGGCTTGGGCAGCCCCTGGGTGCCGGTTTTAGAGTCACCACATCTCAAGAGCATCTTCTTTTTTTTCACAGCCTCCTTCGTGCTGAGCACATCTGAAAGGTGACACGGGAGGAGTCTACTTTCTCCTCCATTAAATCATTTCTGGAGACTGTCACCGCTCCAGCGTATTAGCTGCCGAACTTAAAAAGGAACAAAGGAGTTATTTGCAAAATACATGCTGGGAAGAGATTAAACCTGACATCTTAGCTACGGAGCCTTCCCCAGGCGAGGAGAATATACAGAACTGAAATATGTTTTCCCTCTCCCCCAGCTGCTGGGGGAAGGAACTTCCCCTGAGTTATTGTTTTTTAACCCACTTCTGCAGACACTCGCTGAAGAATCTCTTGCTTGTTAGAGAGATCCCTTGGCGCTTGTTTTTCAGTGTCACGGTTTGATCATCAGGTTGGGGGTGGGAAGAAACCTGAAAAGCTCTTTCTGTTGGAAGGAGGGGTTTTGAGCCATGGTGTTATGGCAGCAAAGGAGGGAGAAGGATTATATGCTGGTTTAGTGCTTTCTCATGCTTCGCAACAAGTTATGGCTAAAGTCAGGAATAACAAGAGCTGCAGTCCTCCAGCCAAGGGTATTATTTTTTATCCTTCACAAGCCATGTGTTTGGAGATGTGTCTTGTCCACCCCTCAGTGCAATGCAGCCTCCCCTTCCCACTGCACCTCTCCACTCCATCCAAGTTTGGGCAGATTTTTGGGCAAGTAATAGTCAAGGGCAGTATATTGCAAAACCTTTCTACACCACTCTAAAAAAAATAGCTCTGGTTTAAGTATTGCCTTAATTGAAGCCTTAATTGTCTAGCTCTTAGCTGATGGAGCCACCACAATCCCTTTTTCTCCAACAGGCTTATTGAACCATGGGGTGATGTTTGTTCACATCTCCAGTGTTTTGGTTGGATGGTCTAAGTGGTGTTGAGCTGAGGTTGCTGAAGGTCTTGTTATTGTGTGTGGCCCCTTGTGGGGAGAGGGATAGGGCAGAGAGCAGATGAACATCAGGGGCAACAAGAGTCCTGGTGCCTGTTCTGCCACAGCAGAACCATTGAACCTGACCTCTGACACTTCATAGCTCTAACACTGGAGCAGGCAAGCAAATGATTTCTAACTTTTATCAAGTTGCATTTCCCAGAGCGTGTGAGTATCCAACTGATGCTAAGGACAGACTGACCCTTCCTCATCTCACAGACAGACTGATTTCATTGGAAATGGTAATTTGGAGGTCTTCTAGACTGCAGCCAACCTGGGACACTTCACAAGTGCCAGGGCAAATGTTTGCCTGCTCCTGAGATCCGGACCTGGGGCCATCCACAAGCCCTGAGCGGTCTGCATCGATTTCCCTCCCTCTGCTGCCACAAAGGTTTCCCCTTGCACATCCTTGTCTCCTTGGCAACAGAACCACATCAGATAAAAACGGACTGAAACCCATCAGCCTGCAGAGCCCAAGCAAGGAGAAGGGAAGGAGGGGGAAGGATGTGGGAAGCCTTGGTCTGGCTGGTGAGGCTGAGTAATGCAGATGGATCTGTTGCCTCCAATGCCACGTGTTTTGTCCCAACTCCAGTATGTTCTACAGCTTTTGTGTTTAACAGGTCTGGCAGCACATCCACCCCCTTCCCAACACTCCCTATTGAAGGAAAACTGAGTTTTCCCTATACAGTTTCTCTGACCCATCCATTCCTGATGAAGCTCACACATTTGGGGAGAGGACAAGCCTTGTCTCAAATTGCTTTGAGCCCTCCTGCTCCAACACAAAACTTGATTATGGAGAACAGTGGATGTGGCTCAAAATTAACCCCAAGGAATGTGTTTGCCGCTTGATCTATGGCTGTGGGTGAGGATAATTCTGTGTGAATATGGGTATTTGGGGTTTCTTCCCCTTTCCCTGTTTGGCCTAACTTTGGTCTTCTTTCAGCATTATTGGGCTGTTTGCCTTTTACCTTTGCAAACGTGTCTGCAAGGTCTGTCAAATTTTGGCTTTAGATCAGAATTGGTATTTCAACAGAGGAAAATGGTACAAAACAATTAACAGTGGGTTTCCTCAGACCAAATTAATCATGCTGCTTCAGGCACGTTTTCCCTTTCCTACTCACCCCAGGCTCCTTCTCACCCAGCTCCTGAATCTGAATCTCTTCTTTCCCTTCCTACTCCTGCCAGCAAACTCCTTTCCCTTTCAAGTGGCCCCCAGCCCAACAGTCACCTTCTTGTCATTTTCATCCAGACATTTAACATCTGGAACATCTGTCCCAAGTCAGAGGAGAAAAAAAATACCCCAAATATCTTGAACTGAAGCGAGTGTGTAGTGGCCCCATCTCCTCCATCTTTGGACAGGCTGGGTAGAGGAAGGGGAATCTGATCAAAAGACTGCTTTGCTTTTAATTTAGTCTTTATATGTGTATGTATATATATATAATATTGTTTTCCTTGAAAAGTTGGGCTGACTTCAAGGGGTAGAAGATAACGTCGGCAGAGGCGGTTCAGAATGTAAGGAACCAAAGTCCCAAACCCCTTCTGATGCTGTTCCTTTAAACCCAGCACCAGTTGTACTTTTGGAAGGACATCATTAGACAAGTATTTTCCCTCCAGTCCTTGGCAAAAAGTCAACATTTGCATTTAAATAGTGCTTTTGCTACCAAACAGAAGCATGTTACAAAATAGCTGCACAGAGATAAAGATTCCTTTAAGAGTGGGAAGGGTGTGGGGGGGAACATAACCTCGCTGAAAGCCCAGCCCATCTCCCATGTGCTGTCAGCAGAGGAGAGGTTATTTATGCATTCAAGAGGATGCCCACTGAGATATAATCTAGTGCTCTCAGGAGCCTTTGCTTGCTGGAGGTGGAATTATAAGAATTAAAAATTACAAGCGTAAAACAAGGCCAGCCTAAAATGAAATATTACCCAGTGGGTGTAAATAATTCATGGGCAAAATAACCCTCCTGGGTCCCCCATCGATCCATCTTACTCCACAGACATGAAGAAGAACAATCTGTTGAAGGGGTGTTTGAGAAGCTCCAGGATGCTTTCAAGGGTCTGGGGGTGGTTTTCGAGTGTCTCTGGTTCATGTGGGCCACGAATAGCTCCATGGGAAAGGATGAGCGATGGCACAAAACGTAGTTTCCTCTGATGATGAAACCTTTCTCACAGCTGACCAAGGGAAAAGAAAACACCATTTGGTGAAAAAATTCCTATATTTTACTCCTGGGGTCCGGAACAGGGCACCAGTAATTAAATCTGTATGTGCAGGGATTCCTGAAGGACCTAAGGTCCTTTCCAACTCTAATGATTCTATGACCCTGCAAGACCTTCTTTGCTGAACATTTGCCTTTTGGTACAATCAAGTCCGTTCCCAAAGGCAAAGGTTGACTTTTGGGAAAGGTTTATGTGAGGTCTGCTGTGTACTCATGTGGCTCCCTCCTGTATGACCAAGGGGTGGGAAAGACTTACAAGCCCCACGTGAGGTACGTGTGGGAACGAAAGGGAAAAGGCAGGATAAGAGCTGGCCTTCCTGCAGCCAGTTTGCTTCTTGAGAAGAAAGCTGCTGCCTAAGTCTATGCAAGTCCACACCTGACAAATGACCAAGGCAGCTTTATCTGGAAGGGTTTGGTCATGTAGGAGGAAGAAAATTAAGGAGGAAAAGTGTCTTCACAATGGGTTGTATTTTCATAGAATCATAGAATGGTTCAGGTTGGAAGGGACCTTAAAGATCATCGAGTTCCAACCACCCTGCCATAGGCAGGGACACCTCCTAGTAGACTTATCCAGTCTGGTTCTTATTTCATGCTCATCTCCCCAAAATTGTAGTTATTACCAAAAATTGTAGTTATCTTAGGAAAGTTTAGCCACAGCAGGGATCTTGTATGCAAAAGGTCCTGGTGGCTTGTCCTGTCTGGGCTTACTGGTTACTGGGCTTTCCCTGGTGCACACTTCGTGTCTTCCAATAATTGTTTTCTTTATTATTTTTGAGCTGGTTGAGGATATTTTCTCCCTTTCCTTTGCAGCCAGTACAGGTGGAGAGAGGCTGTTTGTACCTGCAGCTGTAATTTGTTAGGTAATGCTGCAATACTGCTGCAGTATGTCCCCTCTTTCTTTTGCCAGCTTTGTCAAATTCAGCAATTCAGAAGTAACTGCTCATCAGGGACAAATAGTAGCAGACACTCTCCTGATTTCTTTAGCTCTGCAAAGTTGGTAAACTAGTGTGAAAATAGTTTCCTGGAAGTCAGAGCCCAATTCTTGAGGCAAGAAAAGGTTGACAAGTTCAGGAGGAACAGAAGAGGCCCACAAAATACTGTTTGGACATCTCAGGATGCTTAATGAACATTGAATTAAGCAGCAGAAACAAAAGATTAGAGGAAAACTAGGCAGAAAATAAGGCAGTGCTTGAAAGGCAGGGGCACAGCTCTGGCTACTGGGATTATTCATTCTCAGAGGAAACATAAAAGAGCTAAACAAGGAAAATGCCATGCAGAGATCACACGTTGTTTTTAAGGACAGGCCCCTAGACATGATCCCTGCGGGCTGAGCTGTAACCCAGCTCCCGATCAATCTCTCCTTCCTGAAATGTCACTAACCTGCACTTAAGTGCAATAAGACTTTGCAGACTAATTGAAATTCTGAGGCAGAGTCAGGAGACATTTGCTTCAAGTAGTGTTTTAATTGTCTGCTCCCTAGGCTGGTAACAGAATATTTTGCTCCTTGCATTATTCAAGGAGACACAAGAGCTCAACCTTTCCCTTTAGGTTCGTGTCCCTCCTGTCTCGGTTTTGTGCTCTGTTCTTTATTTGGCCTCCTCTCACGCATTACCTGTGTGCATCCTCATGGGCCTGCACAGTCAGGGACCAGCAAACCTCAACCATCCCATCTGCTTCCATGCAGGTTTTTGATTTAACCTATTAACCAGAAATTGGGGCCAGCTGGGAAGTGTGGGGCTGAAACCAAACCTCAGTGCTTCTGTAGCAGAGAGAGATCTTTTTTTTTTTTTTTTTTATTGTTAGACATAAAGGGGACTCCTTTCCACGTCCAAGGAGGCATTTTTCCTTTAAAGCCTCCTGTGTTGTCATTTGCTGGAATCAGCAACGAGGACTCAAACTGGCTGTGGCCTTTTCCCGTTTTCCCAAGAGAGGTGTGCTAAAACCACGTGTGGAACTAGGTAGAAAGTTGCTGTAGCACCCACAAAGCATTGGATAAGGCCAGGTTTTGCCAGGAAGAGGTAAAATAAGCCTTAATAAGAATCCTGATCTCCCTACTCCTGTTCCACTCCCATTGGCATTGAGTACTGGAAGTACTGGAAGTAAGAAGCACTGCGGGCTTTGATCACGGTAAAAAAAAAACAAAAACTGAAAAGGACAGGCAAGGTCTTTTTGAGGGCTTTGGAAAACTGTAAAGGCGACTTCTCGGCACCCAAAACCCACCACGTTGTGGGCGGGCTGCGGGGGCGGAACCGCGCCCGCCCCGTCGGGTAAAAGCGGCTGCGCAGGAGGGGTAAGGGCAATACATGGAGGAGCACGAATCTCTGTCGGGTTGATAGGTGGGTCCTCCTGGTGGTCGTTACCCATTCTCAACAGCAGCTTAGCCATGCTCTCAGCCTGGAGGAACGTCATCCCGAACCAGAATGAAGGTAGGATCCCAGACAGGAGCTCCTACAGAAATATGTGGCTGCCCAGGGCATGGGCTGCAGAGGGTGCCAGGACCTTCTACTAGTTACATATGGTTGATAGCTATGAGACCTGCTGGATAAGATGTGAGCAGGTCAATGATCTGCTAAGTGTGGCATAGAACTGTTGGAATGGGTCCAGTGGAGGGCCACCAAGATGCTCAGAGGGATGGAGCACCTCACCTATGAGGACAGGCTGAGAGAGCTGGGGCTGTTCAGCCTGGAGAAGAGAAGGCTCCAGGGAGACCTTAGAGCAGCCTTCCAGGATCTGAAGGGATCTACGGGAGGGCTGGAGAGGGATTCTTTGTCAGGAAATGGAGGGATAGGACAAGGGGTAATGGTTTTAAATTAGAAGAGGGGACATTTGGATGAGATATTAGAAAGAAATTCCTTGCTGTGAGGGTAGTGAGGCACTGGAACATGTTGCCCGGAGAAGCTGTGGATGCCCCATCCCTAGAGGTGTTCAAGGCCAGGCTGGATGGAGCTTGGAGCAACCTGGTGTGGTGGGAGGGTTTGGAATTCGATGATCTTTAAGGTCCCTTCCAACTCTAACCATTCTATGATTCTGTGAAAATGAGCATCCTGATCTTCCCAGTCCTGTTTCACTCTCATTGGCCTTGGGTACTTGCCACCATTTCTCTGTGCTGTTTCTGGAGGAGGTTTGGAGGAGCTGACTGATCCATTAGCCTGTGAGAATCTGCCTGTCCTCCCCATGAGGTATTAGGATCCTAAAAGGGCCTATCAAAGACTCAGCTGTGCCATCATCTGTGGACTAGAATCAAGCAGAAGATGAAGATGCCTCCCTATCTTAACTACTTAAGTTTATAGGTACCGTGTCTGTGCAGGGAGGTGGGCTTGTTTATGGTCTCTTTCTGGCTAAAGTTTGGCAGTGAGGGATTTGATGGGATTTGGGCTGCATCAGGCTCAATAAAATATACATAGGACTGTACCCAGCTGGGGTCTGTGTCTATAGATTATGGTCAAAAAGAGCACAATTTGCCTTTCCTCCCCAGTTTTAGCACCCTTCTATGTCACCATATTCCCCATCATGATCAGAGACTCGTTAGCGTAGAGGGTAGGGATAGAGAGATGACTTTTTCTGAGCTTGTGCACCAGACTTCTAGCAAGTCTGACCAGAAGTCCTGAGTCCTGTGATGCTGCTGGTCCTTACCCCTTCAAAGGGCACAGCTCCCTGCAGACCTCAGATGTCCCGATTTCAATCTTGTCTGCAAAGAACACCTCCTTAAAGGAGACTGCCAAATGGGCAGTTGGATGTGGCTGTGAGTCAGCAGGCACGTCACTGACGTGGAGCAAGTTCACCACCTGCCTGCAGCAGGCAGGCTTGTTCCTTCTCTTTTTATATAGTTTTGGCTTGTGGTTCCTGCTCGGTTTAACCACTTATGGTCCACTTAGTTCCCTATGCTCTGAGGGAAGGATTCTTCTGACCTTCTTTTGCCCAGAAAAGTTGTGGCTGCCCCATCCCTGGAGGTGTTCAAGGCCAGGCTGGATGGGGCTTGGAGCAACCTGGTCTGGTGGGAGGTGTCCCTGCCCATGGCAGGGGGCTAGAACTCAGTGATATTTGAGGTCCCTTCCGACCCAAATCATTTTATGATTCTAAATGACATCCTTGGTGTCTCAGGAGGTCATTTGATCTCCTTCTACAATCAATGGAGAGAAATGGGCATTTCTGGGATGAAATTGATCTCACTTCAAAGCAAGGTGGTAAAATAATCTACACTCTAAACATGCTTCTTTTCCTCTTTTAATTATGACGTGGTCAGTTAGTCACATCTGTACCATAGACCTCTAAAACTAGCTGAGATGTAGCCTGCTCTGGCAGTGTTTTGGGGGACTGTATGCGATCTTGTGGTGAGCTCAGAATATAGATCAAGCTGCTTCACTCTTATTTCCCTTTAAATCTTGCTCTGCAGGGAGAAGTGGCTCTCTTGAGGGTAGGAAATTGTGTTTTATGTGTAATTGATTTGGAGTTCCTTAGAGCTCTGTTCACCCATCAAAGCCCAAAAGACCCTGTCCTACAGGCCGCAGAGATGGAGACGTGAGTTATGCTTGTTATTAATGAGTTTTAGACTCAGTCTTCCTAGTAAAATGAACTCACAGTCTTTTTTTTGCTCCTATTTTTTTTCTTTTTTGGGTGTAGTTTCACTGATTTCTCTTGTTCATTCCCACATTCCCTTTTGGGAAGGATTGTGAAGGGAGAGGCTGAGTGTGAGGAAGAGCAAGGGGTGATAACAAGGCTGAATTTAACATACCTGGACAGACTCTTTGGAGGGTGAAACCCCTTTCCTTCCATCTTTCCTCATAATCCAGCTTTACTGGCACTGTTTGTTACACTGAGCTCCCCACTTTGGAATACCCTTACCCAGACATGTGCTGTTAGCTCTCAACCCCCCACAGCAATGGACACACCAACATGTGTAGCCACCAAATTTGGACCCTTTGTTTTTGATACCTAAAGTTAGACCACTTGAATTAAGTTTCTTGCAGCTTTGGTGGCAGTAGCTGGACTACTGGACTCACCTTTGGACAGTTTCATCCCTGGAACACTTTATGGGAAGCTCCAAGAGCACCATGCTATGAAGAAATGGAGATACACAGACACTTGCTGTGTACACTTGCTGTCAAGGTGCACTGCCCAGGCTACAGTGGCCTTGAACGGCAGACTTCAGGTTAGACATGGATATGAGCTAGGCCCAGATGTGCAGGGCTGAGATTTGCTTTGATGACAACTTCCACAGCTGGGAAGTGTTGGTGCTTTCCCTCGTGTTTGGGTAATAGCTAAAAATATCTCACAGATATGTTGTGGTCTGTAAAATCCATAGGCTGTTCCAGATCTACACTTGATCTTACTAATCATCTCGGCCAGTAGATGTTGCTCTTGGCTCATACTGATGTGCTCAAAAAAAGAGATGTATCCAACCTGAGACCCTGTGGGAACCCTCTCAAGCTGAACAGCTTTCTGCTTTTGGTCACCACGAGCCATCCCAGATGGCCATGGAGAAAAATGAAACACAACACAACTCCTCAGACAAAAGTTGCTTGTAATTAGCAGATGTAATTAGTAGCCGTTGTTTGCTTTGTGAGAAGTGAGAGCTGCTGGACAAGAAGTTTGTACTTCTAGGGGAAGTGTTGCGCTGTACTTATCAGAAGGGGGATGTGGACAGATGCAGAGAGAGAAAGATGGGATTTAGCCATAGTAAGAGTGGCCAGAGTCAAACAGGTCTCAGCCTGGGGGCTGTGAGGGCTGCAGCTCACACTTGGAGTTGACCACCATGGTCCTTTTGTGGAACAGAAGCCATGTGCCATGTATATCTGATGGCTTTAGATATGAGTCACAGAGGGGGGAATGGGAGAGCAATGCTGAGCTCCTGGGATTGTATTCATGTGGTTATCCAGGCAGGATTTAGCCATGTTCCTAGTTTGATGGAATGTTAGAGGAAAATGAATTATTGGCTGTATTGGCTCTCTGTCCTGAATAGTCCTGCTGGTCATTGATAACCCAACCACTCCTGAGTCCTCTGAGCAGCAATAGTGACAAAAGGGAAAAATAGAATGCAGAGAAATCTTCTGCTGCAAGTCTCCATCCTCTGTTCTCATTTGGATTATCTTCCACTCAGTATGGGGGGGATGCACTGGGAGGAAGATAACAGACCAAGGATGTTCGAAACCCACCTTCAATACCCTCAGGGATGTCTGTCTGCATTTTCTTATAGAAAAAACCTAATGCATACAATGATTAATGTTTAAGTATGGTCAATAATCTGTAAAGTAGTTTGAATCTCCATATATCTGTTAATATATAACTTTTCTCCTTTCCCCTCTCCATTCGTCTTGCTGGCTCTGTAGTACCAATCACAGTGGTATTTAGGCACTGCCTAATGCCATCTCTTAGGATGAAGGACCGTCTGTGACTGTTTTCCTTGTAAAGTGCCAATCCCAGGACAGCTCTCATCTTACTCAAGGCCTCTTATCCATGTTAGAATATAAATGGCACACATGAACTACAGAAAGGAAAATTAAAGAAAAAAAAAAATCATTTACAAATGCCTGGGTTAATGCTGAGCCTCTGTGGCATCTTCACATCATCTGGGCT
This sequence comes from Thinocorus orbignyianus, assembly GCA_013400375.1. Classification (NCBI taxonomy): domain Eukaryota; kingdom Metazoa; phylum Chordata; class Aves; order Ciconiiformes; family Thinocoridae; genus Thinocorus; species Thinocorus orbignyianus. Next base: position 1,094,571 of record VXBW01007515.1, on the reverse strand, counting down.
TTCAATACTGTGCTTTTCTTTTCTGAAGCAGGACCTCAGATCAAGGGAATCTCATGTCGGATTGGTCTGTAGAAAAGCATGGTTTAAAGCAGGGCAGACCTTGATCTCTGTTGGCTCAAGATTAAGGGTAACAGTGTCTGGCTCAGCAGAGTTAGAAAATGCTCGTGAAGGTGCTTCAGATGTTCCTTGGAGAAAAGGCTTTCTTTCAGCAGTCGTAACAGGAGAAATCAGAGGGGCTTCTCACCTGTAGCAAAGTAAAATGGCCAGAAAGCCATTTGGAAAGGATAAGAGTTCGACTCCCATTTAGTTTTCAGGATAAAAAACACATGATGACCACAAGTCTATTGCCTGCAGGACAAGATGAAGTTGAATTTCCTTCTATCACTCGGGGACTTTGAAGGGACGTAACAGGCATGTGTGAGTAATCCCCTCTCGCCATTGGAAGAAAAGGTGATGACTTTGGGAACAGTTATATATGATTTGGGTCGAGAATCACTTTAATCATTATAACCTAGTGTCTCTATGGGATCTGTAAGGGAATTGCTGTGCCTGCAGTCTGTTTTACACTGCCCCGACTTCAGATTATCAGCAGCAATGCTAATGACTCAAGCACCCACCACACCTTAACATCAATGTCAAAAGATCCATATTAACCTCTTAATTGTAACATTGATCATGATTGATGATATTAATCTCTTGCCCTTGAGGTTAAGGCATGCTGGATACCACATGGCCGTTATCCCAGATGCAGAACTACTGCTGCCAACTCCTTAAGCTTCTCCTTGAACTGTACATGGTGGTTCCAGTTGGCCGTGGGACACACTCATGAAACCATTATCACTGACCACAGGTGTTTGCTGTATTCCCAAACTGGATCTGATCATTCTTCAGATTCCTGTTTCCTACCTGAAACGCAAGCAGATTCAATGCCCCATGCTCCTTCACTTCCAAACCACTCTAATTAATTTGAGCATCCAGTAATGCTCAATTAATGGTCAGAAGATTACAGACTGAGAGTGAGCAGAACAGTAATACTGACTCTTCAGCATCATTGTCCCTGGCCATGGCAAGGGAGTTTGAACTAGGTGATCTTTAAGTTCTCTTCCAACCCAAACCATCCTATGAGCCTGTGATTCCATGAAATAGATCAAAAAAAGCCCTGCAAATACTAAGCACTTTGTGGCTAAATACCAGATCTCCTACCAGATGACTCACTCTGATATCCCAGAGAAGGGCAGACTTAGGGCAGACTCTGCTCAGGCCAAGGTTGCATCTAGTGGAGATGTCAGGGTTTCAACTTCATCTGATCTTTTCCATCCTATAGGATATAATTCTCTTTAATGATTTCTGTTTTTTAAAACACCTTTGGGAACAGCACATCCAGGAGGGAAATCACTGCCAAACACAGGGGAGTTTGGAGTGCAAATCTTCCTCCCCTTCCCACTGTGGTCCAAGGCCCCTAAATCCCTGAAAAATAGTGGAGTAAAAAGGAAAATGGAGTGTCTCACTACCTATTTTCTAGTTCTGTTTTTCTCCCTTGGAAACATTGGGTCTGGCAGGGCAGGGTAAAAGACACATAGATTTGTTCCTCATTTTCACACATAGCTCTACGTTATTTCCTCCTGTTGCTGTCAAGGCTGAGACTGGATCCCACTGTGTTCAGACTGGTACCGAGCACTAAAATTCATTCATAAATTCATTGCTGCTCCCAGTGGGAGTGATCAATCCAATAACAGATCTCAAATCGTCACCAGTACAATGCAGTTTTTAGTCTCAAGTGATCCAGTCCAGGCAGAATCTCTCTCAAAGGCTGTTTTAACTGTCTTTAGATGCTGCTGGGTATTTTTTCTCAGCAGAGTGACCTCCTGAGCTCCCTGGGCATGCAGTCCTTATTGACCCCCTACTTTGGCTTGCAGATGAGTTCCTCTGCTCTTAGACACGTGTCTGCATTTAACTCCCCCAGATTTTTTCATAGACTCGTAGAATGGTTTGGGTGGGAAAGGACCTTAAAGATCATCCAGTTCCAACCCTGCTACCATGGGCAGGGACACTGTCCACTAGACCAGGTTGCTCAAAGCTCCATCCAACCTGGCCTTGAGCACCTCCAGGGATGGGGTGTCCACAACTTCTCCAGGCAACTTGTTCTGGTGTGCAACATGACTGAAAAATGAGGGTGGTGAGCAAGTGATACGTGACCTGACCATTCTATCCATCTTCCATTCTTAATGAGAGGGATTAATAAGAGACAGAGGCAGAAACCACACACAGAAACAAGCCTAAAGGTGCTCCCTTCTGCAGTGAAAAAAACGCTAACAACATGTCAAAGGATGATCTAGTAAAGGCAGCCTGTGCCTAGCCAGGATTGGCATCTTCCCACTGCAAGGATGAGTGTAACCGACAGCTCTGCGAAGGAGAGGACGCCGAAGGGAGAAATGCCTGCTGACAACTACTTGTTCACCAGCCTTCCTCAGAGGTGCACGCACACTGAGCGCTTTCATGTGGTTTTCAGCCACCTCCGTTCCCCTTCCAGGCAAAATCCTCATTACTGACATCTCTGTGTGAAGAGGGTTTGGCTGTGCGTCTCAGAACATCATTAAATATTTGGTTTAATAACTGCCAAGGCGGCTGCCTCAGCATTGTGCTGGAGTTCGCGTTTCTGGCTCTGTCTTGGGAGCAGTTAGTGGAGCCAGGAGTGCTGTGAGCCACGAATAGTGTCTGCAGAGTGACATCTCCGTGGCAAAAGTGCTCTGAGAGGGGGACACCTGACTCCTGAGTTGTCCTTCTGAGTCCTCCCATAAGTTGCTTACCTCAAGAAAATTTAACTTCTGCAGCTGCCCTGAGATCCTGTGGGCAAGTCTTTTAGCTTTTTGAGACCCTCAGCTCATCTTGTGGACGCGATAATAACAAAGAGAAATATGTTGTAGCTCGTGGAGGGTTGAGATACTGTGGTCTTGGGGGCCATAGAAATCATTCAGCTGGAAATACTATTCGGGAAACAAGCTGAAATTGCAAAACTCTGGGCATTACAAGGCGTCACTCTATTTACAGGATTATGCAGTGTTCCACAAGTGCTTTATACCTTTCCAAAGGTGAAAACACATTTGACGAATCCAAGACCCTTCAAGGCAGGGCAGATAGAATATGAAAGGAAATTTCACTAAACACCCTACTTGAATTTCCTTTTTGAATAATAGAATGGTTAGAGTTGGAAAGGACCTTCAAGATCGAGTTCCAACCCCCATGCCATGGGCAGGGACACCTCCCACAAAACCAGGTTGCTCAAAGCCCCATCCAGCCTGGCCTTGAACACTTCTAGGGATGGCACATCCACAGCTTCTCTGGGCAACCTGTTCCTGTGCCTCACCACCCTCACAGTAAAGAATTTCTTCCTAATACCCAATCTAAATCTCCCTTCTTCCAATTTAAAACTGTTCCCCCTTGTCCTATCACTACACTTAGTGACAAAGAGTCTCTCTCCAGCTCTCCTGGAGCTCCCTTCAGAATCCTGGAAGGCTGCTCTCAGGTCTCCCCTGAGCCTTCTCTTCTCCAGGCTGACGAGCCCCAGCTCTCTCAGCCTGTCTTCATAGCAGAGGTGCTCCAGCCCTTTGATCATCTTGGTGGCCCTTCGTGGACCTGTTCCTCCAGGTGCATGTCCTTTCTATGTTGAGGACTCCAGAGCTGGACACAGGACTCCAGGTGAGGTCTCACAAGAGCAGAGTAGAGGGGGAGAATCACCTCCCACGACCTGCTGGCCACGCTTCTTCTGATGCAACCCAGGATACGGTTGGCTTTCTGGGCTGCCAGTGCGCACTGCCGGCTCATGTTGAGCTTCTCATCCATGAGCACTCCCAAGTCTTCTCCTCAGGGCTGCTCTCTAGCCATTCTCTGCCCAACCTGTATTTGTACCTGGGATTGCCACGTCCCAGGTGCAGGACTCTTGAACAAGCTTTTCTGAAAATAGATAGTGACGCTCGCATCAGGAAAGGTTTAAACCAACTCAGGCTACACAGTTAGACTTTAATATGTCCATATATTTATCACCATGTGGATGCGTATGCGTGGCTATGCTAATATGTCCCCTCTGTGCTTTGCACCGAGGTCTGTAGCAACTTGGAGAAGCAAATAGTGTGTGAACTCATCTCTGATGTGATTTATTCAGTATCAGAGAGGTTGAGGGCGGGAAAGCATTTCATTCCTCCCTGGTGGTTGGAGCTGGATTTTTCCTCACAAGTCTCTCCTCTGATATTTCGCCTGCTCTGCTTTGAAATAAGTTAAGCGATTAGGCCTCTACAGCTTTCTTTGGGGAAGATTTTTCCGCAGCCTTATTTGATCTCCGGCTCCAGACTAAACATTCCCTTTCTCATTTCCCTGCCCACCTCCCCCACTATTTCCACATATATAATCCCTCTTTATCCCTAGTGTTTCATTTGCAGGGATTCATGTAATAAGCACAGCTTTATGCTGGGTTTCCTTGAAAGCTGAGCGCTGTGGCCTGATTTCCATCCCCCTTAAGCGATTTTCAGAGCAGGGGGATATCAAAGCTAGTCCTAAATTTTTTGTCCGAGCTGGGTTTTGTTACCTTCATTTGCAGGGACTTGTGAATGCGATGGAAATTGATGACAGCTTTGGCCACTGGGTATCTTTGAAAAATAATGGTTTGACTTTGAGTTGTCCGTGCTCTGAGCAATCTCTGTGAAAGAGTCATAGAGTTGAGGTGGGAAGAGACCAAGCAACCGGGAAAGCACCTACTCAAAGGTTTTAAATTGGAAGACGGGAGATTTAGATTGGATATTAGGAAGAAATTCTTTCCTGTGAGGGTGGTGAGGCACTCAGCAGGTTGCACAGAGAAGTTGTGGATGCCCCATCTGGTTTATGGTGGAAAGCACCACAAACCATCTCGTTGGCCAGATCAGAGGTCTTTTTGGCCCAATATCCTCTCATTAGTGGTGACTACAAGGGAAAATAGCAGAACACAACAAGCATACAACGTCCTTCCAACCTTCAGCTGCTTGCAGCCCGGAGACTTTTAAGCAAGAGCTGCTGCCTTTACATCTAATAGTATTGTGGGGTTTCTTTTTCACAGATTTCCCTAGCTACTTTTTCTACTCATAAGAACTTTGGTCCCTCTTACATGCTGTGACAAGCATCGCACAGCTTCACACTGCTCTGTATCTGTGAATTATGCCCTTCACTGCTTTTGCACCTGACTCCCACTACTTTCATTTGACACTTCCCAATTCCACTATCAGAAAAGACAACGCACAGCCATTCCCTGGCTACTTTGTCCTGGTCACTTAGGAACTTTTTATTCCATCTTCATAATTTTTCCCACCCTTACCCATCTCCTTGTGCATCTCCTTGCAATTTGTCATTAACCAGATAACCCGCCAGAGCTTGTGGCGTACAGTGTGGACATTGGGCAGAAGATGGTGCTTTTTACCTCCAGCCTTTTCATTTTGTTTCTCTCCAGATCAATAACAGGGGAGTCATGCTCATCATTCATCAAATACTGTACAAGGAAGGTCGTACAGAAGCGCTGGAATGAATGATTTTGCTTGTTAGGGAACCTGAGGGGTTAATTTTGATATTAGTGTGCATGATGCGCAAAACAGGGATTTATTTTTGAAAGGGCAGAGAATAAACCGCTAGGGCAACTCTTCTGTGCTGCCATAGGCTTTTGTCTTATGGGGATTTTGTGAGGAGGGGGAACATCTTCCTGAAAGATTATTTTTCCTTTCTTCTACAGAAGCAGCAAACTGAATGCATGGCTCTCTGGGGAAAGATCACTGTTTTGTGTAATGGAAGGCTGTCTTCAAAATAGTCCCTTCTGGACTTGCTCTTTCCCAACATAGTAAGAAAAGAGAGTGATAAAACCCCGTGGAGCAGCTCTCTCGCTTTCCCTGCTGTATAACAAATTTAACTTTCAGATGACATAAGACAATCTCACTCTTAGTCTCCTTTCAGCATCTCTTTGTCAGGAAGTGTAGTGATAGGACAAGGGGTAACGGTTTTAAATTGGAAGAAGGGAGATTTAGATTGGATATTAGGAAGAAATTCTTTCCTATGAGGGTGGTGAGGCACTGGAACTGGGGCTGTGGCTGCCCCATCCATGGAGGGATTCAAGACCAGGCTGGATGGGGCTTTGAGCAACCTGGTCTGGTGGGGGGTATCCCTCCTGCCCATGGCAGGGAGTTTGGAATTGGATGATCTTTAAGGTCCCTTCCAACTCTAACTGTTCTATGATCTTTCCTTGTGTTTGCATAAGAAATAACATTTTTTTCCATTCAGTTGTGAGCTGCTACGGATTCTCAGGCCCTCAGATACTGTGATAGAAGGTCTGTTACAGATATTTCCAGTGGTAGCACACAGAACTGTGGTGGCTTTATGTAGTCTCGGCATGTTTTTCAGACACAAGATGTCCTGGCCTGCCGAGTTTGAGAGAGCTGCCAAGCAGAAGTGTCTGCAGCTGGGGTCAGTGGGAGGCTAAATCTGAAAAAACAAAATCGGAGATGGATGTAGTGTGTCAGCAAAGACCCTTTCGCTGTGCTCTATTGATTGTTTTGTGTTGATTCCTTAGTTGTGGTTTGTTTTTTTTTTTCCTGTTGTCGCTGCCATCTAATTTAAGACATTGCTGTTAAATTAAAAGGCATGATTGACTGGCATCTGAGACACATCGCAGCTGTCAGCTGCAAAGATAAACTCCGGATCAGGATGCAAATCTTCTCAAAGATCAAGGGTGTTTGGACAAGGCGTCTAAGTGGAACTCTCTCAGTTAATTTGTAGTAGGAAAGACCTATTCTTTCAGCTTCTCTGCTTGAGATTCAGAACAAGAAACACCAAATATGACCTTGTCGGTTGATTCTGACCATCTTGAAATTTTCTCCATTTAGCTGTGGAGAATTAGAATGCATTGGGTCAGCCTAGCATGAAAAGTAATTTGTTTTAGTACCTGATCATGATAAGAACCGGCTGAGGAAGATTGGAAAGCCCTTTAGAAACTGGATTTAAGGTCTCCCTTTAATGACGGTCTCCATGGAACCCAAAACAGTCCCGTGAGAGGCAGCTTCATGTGTTAATAACCTCCTTTGCAAAAATCATGTTAGGGGCTAGGAGCATTCTCATAAAATTAAATAAAAAACCAAAACAAGCTAAACCTCGGTATGTGATGGAGGTGATAGCTGCTGGTTGTGGTGGGGACCACCAGAGTGGTCCTCTCCACAGGGAGTGAAGAGCAAAGTGAGAGATTTGCAGTTCTTCAAGGCTGCAGAAAAGCTAAGTGAGAATGAGTTGGGTATGTCACCTTCCCAGGAGTCAGTGCCTTTGAAAAGCAAAATCCTTCATAAAGCTGTTGCAGCAGACTCATTATTTCTGGATTAAGGACAGATGGCAACTCAACCGGCATCGATCAGCGGGTTGCAGCAGTTTGAGACCTGGTGAAACAGGACTCCAGTAGCAAATGGCACAGTCTTCATAAGGTCTCATGAAGTTCAGTGGGATTCTGCATTGCATTTCGATGGGTTACTGGCTTCCTGGCATCAGCGAGGTTTCCTCCAAGCCCATGCATGAAATGTAAAAAGGGGCAGGGTAGGGAATTGTGTGGCAGACAGGTGAGAATAAACATTTGCTGAAAGATGGGAAGTGTATGTTATTGGACTTCCATGTTATTGGGTTATTGGAGCTCAAAAAGTCACTCCTGAGTGCAGTGACAAAATCTCACTAATGTCTCCTCTGTAGCATCTGGACAGATGGTTCTGAAGACACTGGCTCACGTTGCCCAGAGGAGCTGTGGATGCCCCATCCCTAGAGTTATTCAAGGCCGGGTTGGATGGGGCTTTGAGCACCCTGGTCTAGTCGGAGGTATCCCTGCCCATGGCAGGGGCGTTGGAACCTGATGATCTTTAAGATCCTTTCCAACCAAAACCATTCTGTGATTCTATGATATGCCCTGGACTAAATGCATGTGTGTTGCCACAGCTCAGCTGCTCCACAGCCGTGGTAGTTCATTTGGTTGTTGTTGCCCAGCCACCCCTTTCTACCAGCCAGATGTTTTCAAGTGGTGGGCAGAAGAGCCAAGTGTTTTACTCGTGGCACAGCACATTTTTCCCCCTTAAAGATGGGACGAGTATAACTTCATATAATAGGCCCTTAACCGCTTGTTTACAGCACCACTAAAAAAGACAAATCACTTGAAACAATGGATGACTAGACCCAGGAAAAGAAGGGAGATTTCAAAAGGTTTATCTGACAGCCAATAAACAGGATAAATAACATGCCGTATTTCATTTGTCAGGAGCATGGGACAACCTGATGATAAAAAAGGACTACTCCATAAAATGGGGAATACCTTTGTCTTGGCTATAAATGCCTGGATTGATTTAATAAGTGTTCTGGTACTTCTCTAGCTTCTCCTTAGTACTCACAAGAGGTATGGAAACTGAGGAGTAAGGAGGGGAAGGGAGATATCTGTGCTCAACCTCATAAAGAGATCTCATTCCAGTTAAGGGTTTGAGATCGTAATGGTTTTTATCTTATTTTGAGTGGTTCTCCTGTTGCTGAGGATAAGCAGGCGAAGAAGTCAAAGACTGGAACCTATGCTATTCCCCATTCTTTCCTGTAGTGAGATGGGAGAAAACTATATATATATTTCTATATATTTTTAGAGTTTGCATGTCATCATAATAGGTTATATCCTGAAATGCAGACCTATTTGAATAGCCCATCATCAGACTTGGAGCATCGTGACAGGGAATCAATTTGAGTAACCAGTTTGCATTTTGCTTACAAACACAATACGAAAAGACCTTTCAAAACACTGGAGCAGTTATGTGATTTGATTCCAAAAACATCCCAAGCAAGTAGATCACAAGCCTAGCCAAGGCTTGCATGGAGCTGCTTTCTCCCTTCCCCAGCCCAACTCCTAATCTGCAGGGGAGCGAGAGCAAAGAAGGACATCCTGAAAAGGGCAAGCAAAGGGTTGATTAGCTCCTAAATGTGTCTGGTTACAGATATCCTATCGATCAGGTCAAAGAAGGCATCAGGATACCTGCTACTATGCTGATGGCCTCTTTTTTAACTGAAACTCAACCCATCTTCCATCAGGAGAGGGGAAGGACAACCCTATTTCCATGTGCTGTTTAGAAAAGGAACCAGCAGAAAAAGTGACTTACAAGGGAGAGACAGCCTCCTTCAAGGTTAAATATTTATTGTGTGCAAATAACAACTCCATCCTCCACGCTGCTGCCAGGATCTGGACACCTTGCTGGCAGGTTCCCTAGCTTGCATTTCCCTCCTGTTCTATTTTCCCACGTTATTCTCATTATTAAGTGTCTGAGCAGCTTCCACTGCATTCAGCAGTGTGAGTGTTGCTGAGCTCGTGTTGATTTTCACTCTGTGCTGGGAGCAACAGTTAGAGCACAGCCGGGCTGGTGGTATTAGAATATGAATTCATGGCTTTGTGCTGCAGAAATGGATGAGTATCTGCCCATCCATGTGCAAAGGGATGCCTAGTAATGCCCATATATCCTTATCTGGTACCCAACTGGGCTGTTGAGGACCTTCAACAGCCTAGTTTATCCACATGTGGCTAGGTGTCCTGTCTAGGATGTGTAGGGAGCAGCAGAACCCACGTCTTGGAGGACAGCTGGGATCTCCATTGCCGATAAATAGCAAATACAGGGAGGCTGGGTCAGCTGAAATGGGTCATTTTCACCTCTGAAATCTCTGACTCTTGGTGAGAAAAAGATAAGGAGGGCTAGTTCATTTTTGTATTTTACAAAACAGCATTTGTCTTTCTCCTGATGTTTTCTCTCTTTATGAAACTGTATCTTTAGCTCATTATCTGTGCCTGAGCGTGGCGTGTAGCTGAATTTCTTGGACCTGAAACATCTCCAAGGGTAGCTTTGGGTAATGAGAGAATGCACAGCAGGAAAAGTAGCTGTCTGAAAGTGGTCACCTCTGTGATGAAGGGCCACCCCTACTCCTTCCCAGGAGGTGGACAAACAACGGAGCCAAAGTGGTCACCAGCTGTTAGAAGCAGGGGTCTATTACAGAGCAGATTTTAGCAGGCCAGTGAGGAGCGAAGTGACCACTGAGAGATGTGACAGCTTATCCATCACTTGGATGATCCCTTGCTGTCTTTTTACAATGCAAACCCAAGCCTTGCTGGGCTCCCCACGGATGTCCTGCTGCAAGGCTTTGGCCAGTGTGTGGGCAGGCCAGTTTGAGATGGCCTTCATGGTCCATCAACATCCCACTAGGGCCAGTTATTCTTTGCAGCGAGCTGAAAAGATGCAGCATGGAGAAGGCTGCAGAGGCTCAGTATTTCCCTTCTGCAAGCCGTAGGGCGGTTGCTGGTTCCATCAGCTTGCAGGGTGAAGGGGAAGCTCATAGATTTCTCCCTGTGGGTGCTGCAAGGCTCCACCAAAGCTGTCTTTGAGAGTAACACCTCTCTATGACTGGTAGTATCTGCAGTGGGGTGTAAAGGAGTGTACTTTTGGGGATGAGTGGGTGCTAGGACCCCTACTCCTTCCCAAATCCCTTGTACTGTCTGCTCATGGGCTTGTGTGTTCATGAAAGGGGGAAGAAAGAGAAGAGAAAACCTCATCGATGCTGAATATATGTCTTGACGGGTTTTTTGCAAATGCCTTCTGGGTTTAGGAACCAACAGGCTGCAAAATGGGCACAGAGTCTTCGCAGAGAAGAGGAACTCTTTCCCCCAGCAAGCAAAGGAAGAACTGGACTAGTTAGAAATGGGAAGGTGAAGTCCCAGTTTGGAGATAGGGAACAGGTGAAAAGAAGTCAATGAAAAGACAATGTTTCTCCCTCCCCATCCTATCTCTTGACTTTCTGGGCTACCTAATTCTAATTCTAGTGTCTAATCCTACCACATTCAAAGACATCCCAGTATGGGGGCTTGGCAGTGGGGACATGGTAGGGTCTACCGGGACGGTGTTTGCCTTAGCTTCCTGGGTGCTGGACTCTCACCAAAGCTGACGGGGCTTTTCTGGATTTCGCCCAGGTGGTTGGAACCCGTGGTCGGCTTGGGGCGACTGCACCAAGGACTGCGGGGGAGGCCTGCAAACCCGCATGCGTACCTGCAAGCCCCTTCCCAATGAAGGTCTTGTCTGCGAGGGAGTCCTGGAGGAAGGACGGCTGTGCAATAGGAAGGCGTGCAATAGTAAGTGGAGGCATGTTCCCTTGCACGCGCGGGTGAGTGGGGTGGCTCTTCTCAGGAGGAGCCCGGCCTTGTCACCATAAATGACAGAGGATGCTCTAGAGGCACGGGGGAACTGCCAAGGGTCCATGTCAGAGCCACAAGCCCAGGGGAGCATGTGACTTTCAGCTGTGCATGGCCCTGCCCTTCCCTGCCTGTCTTGCGGTCACGCATGCACATGCAACACATGCTGACACGCGTCTTCCAACACACACAGACACATACAAACCTGCAGATCTAACCCTTTGCCCCAAAGGATAGGGGTTCATCTATAGGAATCTATAAGCAGGCTGTTACCAGTAGCACAATATATAGCCCTAAAGGCTTTTCTTTGACAGTAATTAATGCACGCAACTAAGAGAGATGCTAAATTCTTGGCTTAGTTCACCTTTCCAGTCAAGAGCAGTGTTGCTGTTCCTTTCTCTTACACGGCAAAGCCTACAGCACTAAGATGTGGAGAAGTATCTGGCTGATGCACAAAACACAGGGCTTGAGCAAGGCAAAGTTTTTTGGTAGATGCTCCACTCTCCTGCTGTAATGCAGGCTCTCTCCAGGTCCTCTTCTCCGGAGGGCAGGGGACAAATTGTCAACACCAGTCAGCAGGGAGATATCGATGGATGAAGCTGGGGACCTGCAGTGCTTTCATCCTCAGGGCTTCTCTTGCATTAGCTGAGCAGAGAGGGGGATGAAGAGGCAAAAAAACAACAGCAGAAGCAGCTCAGCCCTGCAAATGCAAGCAAATGGCTTATTGTAATTATTCCCTTCTTTTTATTTTAAATTCATAGCAGAGAATATTTGAATAACTCCTCCGACTAGTCAAATAACTAGGGAGAGTTCAGCTGTCTTCAAAGGCAAGGAAGTACCTCCTGATAAAGGGGAAGTTCAAATAAAGGGACATAAATATATTCCTCTAATAAGAGCTAAAATGATTTCATGCATTTTTTAACACTTCCATAAATTTAAATCATGTTGCAATTAGGTTTTTTTCTTCCTTTTTCTTTTTTCTTTCTTTTTTTTCTTAATGAAACCTTCTTGTATATTGAATTTCATCGCCTTGACTCACAATTGCTAATTTCCCTCCGAGGTTTGCCCACAATAGGGAAATTTAATCTATATCTCCCACGTTTACTGGTGATTTTGGGGTTGTAATGCAAATGTGGCTTAGGGGTAACGAGGATAAAACCTTCCAGGGACCTGGAAGCTGGACCTGAAAGAGGGTCCAGCTGTAGGACTTGAGTGCTCCTGAATGGAGCTGGAGGAAGAGCCACGATGGTCTTGGTGAATAATGTGAAGGAAAAGAAGGTGGAGGTGGCATTGTGGGTGGGTAGAGGAGATTCTAGGGGTGTGGCCATTCTTTGAACATGGGTCACATGAAACAATAGGGAAAAAACCTCCTTGGAGTGCCCCTTCTGTGCTAGACAAACAAGGGAGGGGACCCAGCTCCCCAGACTCTCTTTGCTGGACATCTGTCCTCATTCCTAACCATCTTCAGAGCCCTCCATAGGACCTGTTCAACTCTTTCACATCCCCCTTGAACTGGGAGTCCCCAGACTGGGACACCGTTTTCCAGGTCCAGCCTTATCAGCATTAAGCAAAGGGCATAACACCTTCCCTTCATCTGCCCTGGGGCTCAAAACTTTGCTCTTCTTTGCAATAGATCTCCTGAGGTGGCTGTGGCAAAGAGAGATGAACTGAGATGTGGTGGGCAACCATGGAGCTTGGAAGTCTGGGCTGGGTTTCCAGCTCCACTTGTTACGCAGAGCACAGCAGTGAAGGATGAATTGCTAATTATTCACTATTTACTCATCTTTTCCAGAACACAAAGCTGATCCTGAGTGCAGAAAAGCCTAATTGTTTTTGGGGTGGTGGTGGTATGATTCAATAATTGATTTTGCTTGTCTTCCTCTCCTCTTTCCACTACCTCCCCATTCAACTCCCGCTCCTAATTGCAGAGCGGTAAGTTCAGCTGAGCTTCTTTGGGAAGAAAAGATCTTGAGCGAAGTGGAAGGTCCTAATTTGGAAAGAGAGTACATCCACAGAGTGGGGCAGCACAAATGGATCTATCCCTTTGAAATAAATAAGTTAATACTGATTAATTTTCCCAAGGTGCCTCTTTGTAGACAAACTGCCAAGCCCAGTTGTGATGCCTTCACGCTGGCAAGCTGGAAAGCATCAGAAGGAGGATATGAACAGTCTTTCAAGACTCGCTCATGCACATCTTGAAGTCTGTGTCCTACCTCAAGATAAACCCGTATCTCTTCGTATCCCCCAAAGCTGTGCATCTGAACTTTCTCCTCAGTGAATCTGTTCCTTGTTGCCTTTGTAACCATGCAAAGTTTCATGCAAAAGAGAGGAGGTACTTTTGACCCATGAAAGGCTTTATAATTGTTTCCTTCTGTTCACCATGATTTGTACCAAAAACTGAGAGGATTTAAAGGTAGAATATAAATCTTCCTGTTTTAAATGTGTCACTGTTATTCCAATACTGACTTTTGCTCATGGATTTGTTAGGGATGAGTAGGATGTTCGTTTTTCCACTTGAACTGTTGTTTTCCTACGTGTTCATTATACGTTGCAGTTAAATAGATTCTAATTCATTTTTTTTTTACATTAAAATAAATTAAAAAAAATAAAGAAGGAAAGAAGAACTTGAGAGATGAACATCTTTATCTTGGATTGTGCAGCATTTCAGTAGCTTGTAGTAATATCTAACCGGTTCTCCAAGTATTGTGGAGTAGCTGAGACCTTAATTTTCTAGGAGAAAACAAACAGGAAAAAATACTCTTTTCCCTGGCCAAAGGGCCTTCTATAATTCTGATAAAAGAGCGAAACAAAACAGGGATGAGCGTTCTGACGTTTTACTCTTTGCTGTAGGGGTAAACTGAAACGTGTCCAAGGAAACTAATACCACCAGTGAAAAGTAAAATCAGTTGCTGGCCAAGTGAGTTAGGTTAGAATAACAAAGAAATCATGACCACCTTCAAAACAAGGGTAAACCCTTCTCTTTTCTTTAACTTCTCCTTCCTTGCTTCTGCCAAAGTGGCTCATAAGCTGATGGGTGATTAACAAGAGTGTTTTAGTTGTTAAGTTGGATCTCCAGCAGCAGGAAGAGTTCTGAGTCTGATACCACAGTGGGAATAACTTTGGGTGCTACGACCCAGCTTCCTTGAGCTGCTGAGATGATGTTTTGTGGGTGATCTGTAAGGGCTCCATTTGTTGTTTTAATTTGCCTGTCCATGGCAAATGTGATAGAGGGATCTAAACTTTCTTGTCATGGAGCTCCTCCCTCAGGTGGACCTTCTCCAGGTCCTGCCATCCTTCCTCTTCCAGAGCTGCCCCAGGTGGACTTTCAGCAGGTTTCAACAGTGGCAGTGGTGGCTCTCAGCCTTTCTAAGAGGTGTGACTTCTGGCAGCTTCATCACCAAAATATAGATATAGCCACGTGGTTCCCAGAGATACGTCTTAACGTGTTGTCTGGAGGCCAGGGCAGGCTGAATGACTCTGCAGGCACCACTTGTATGTGTGCTTTGTGTTTTTCTACTTGCTTGGATCACCATCTCTGCTGTTTCATGTAATGGAATCTCTTGTTTGATCATCTTCATCTGGTTAAATTCCCCCAGGGATACCTACCCAAGTCCAACAGCAAGTGAGCCGGGTAAACTATCTCCACTGGCAAAACCCAAAGCTGTAAAGCACTGAAGAAAACATGTAATGAAAGCTCATCCCAAACTGGAAAGGAAACTTTGTCTGGTAACAGCATTTTGGCTTAGACAGAGCCTTTTTTTTTCATGGCAGCTGTTCAGCTCAACAGACATAATCTGAAGGACAACATTCAGTGTTTGTTGTAACTCTGATTTTTCCTTGCTAAAGGCAAAGGACCCGGTGATATCCTCTTCTCCAGCACAGACAGGGGAGATTTCCTCCATCTGTTGGATTTGGCCAGGAGCTTCTGATTCACAGAGAGAGGAAAGGAAAAAAAAAAATCCAACCTGAGTGTGGTGGCAAGTGCTTGCAGAGAAGCTCTCCAGGTCCACCCCCTTTGGATGGAAAGGGACACCCGTTGTTCTCTGGTAACCCTTCTTGGCTGTATGGTGCTGAAAGCTGTGGTTGCTTACAAGCTGGCATGCCAAGAGTCCTGGTGGGGAGGCTGGATGAGCAACGTGGTAGGACACAATCCAAAACAGAGGAGGGATGTCACGGGCCTGACCCGGGTGCTGGAATTCGGCAGTGCCGGAGAAATGCAAGAACAATCAGAGACGGAGGCGGCCTGCATTTATTCCTGGGGAATGAAAATCGGCAGAGGAGCCAGCTGAAATCCTGCCATCCCATCTGGCAGAGGCAATGCAAAACCATCTCTGACATTTATGAATATGCAGATCGGGCAGATACGTCTCCCTTTGGCTGGGAAAGGGGTGGCTGCGTCCTGCCCTTGGGCACAGAAGCGTGACTCCAGTGCAGTCCCATCGATCCATGCTGGATTTCCAGCATCAAGCAGGTTCAGGATCTAGCCCGTCAGCTGTGTAATTCTTAGTGGTGTGAAGAAATGCATCTTCCACATGACATTCAAAAGACTGAGCCTCAGTCTCATTCTCTGCCACCCCTGATTTTCATTAAAAATAGCCTTTTTGCTGCAATCACTTAGCTGAAATATCCTGGGCATGTGTGAGAGCATCTTCATTCTCTGCAGGCCAGGCTAGAATTCACTGCAAGCTGAAAGAGCATCTTGTCCTATAGGTGCCTGCTGCTGCCTCCAGAGACTTCACTCAGTCCTCCCTCTTAATGGTGGTTTGGAGCTTTCATACCTGAGAGTCATGCATCCCACACGGTGGCATTTTCACAAGTCTCAGATGTTCAAACCAAAATGCTTTGGGTCGTTTCCTTAAGTGGTGGAATTGCCATGTATCCTAGCAGCTTGGGAAAGGACCTTCTTCTACATCCCCTGAGATCTGGGTTGTTAGGGGTGGCTAGTGATTCTGCCCTCACTTTTACTCCTTTAGCAGTTGCTAGATGCCCCTGAAACTCCATAACCAATACTTTTTCCTTCAGTTTTAGTGCCCTGAGATATATTTTCCCCTTTCAACTGTTTTTTTTTTCTTTAATCATCCTTTTCCACTCTGCTGTGGTCCATCTTTTCATTCCCACCAACCCAACTTGCCTGAATAATTTTCATAATCCTGCTGTTTTCTTTGCTTCTCCAGTTTGGGGGGTCAATATGGAGCACAGAGTGTGCAGCTCAGATGTTAAACTCTTGGCCTACACCACTGCAAAGTCTCTCCATTCTATTTTTTCCCCCTGGTTTGCATTGCAAGGAACTGTCTTGACACATTACATGTTCTCATTTGAAGTGTCGGTCACCTGCTTCCTCTTCCCACTACTGCCAGCATCCACTGATCATCCTCCCCATCCCCTTCTGAGCTACGTTCTTCCCAAAACTCACATGCTTTCCTTCTCTTGCAGTTGAAACATCTCTGTTTCAAGCCCCAAGGGTGTTATTTCTCTAGCCCTCCCACTGGCTTCTCTGAGGTGCTGGGTATTTCAACAACGAGCCATCCTCGCAGCATTTGTACAGCAGAGATGTAAATCAAGTCTAGGTCTTCCTTTGATCCTGGCATGATTCCTCTCTACTGACTCTGCTGTGGGAAGTGGCTGCTGAAATCCAAGCAATTCCCTACTACTTTTATTTTGTAGCCTCCACCCCATAAATTCCAGGTGTGTAAAACCCACAGAAAAGCATCACTTGCACCAACTCTGCCCTGCGCATAAGGGACCTGGTTTCTCCTTGCTTTGTCCAGAACCACAGTTAATTTTTGCATGGATTCAAGGCAGCTGTCCAGGTTAAATCTAAGCCATGCTGTGTGTTAAACGGAGACAGGCCTGTTTCTCTGCTGCAACACCTTTTCCAAAGGAGAGGCAGCCTATCTGTTGCAACAGACCGATCCCAGCACGGGTCTGGAGGCAGTCCTTGCTGGGGGAGGCTGGGGCAAGCTGGATGGGTCACACATTAGCCACTAGACCTGATTGCCTTTAATTAGGATGAGCAATAACAGCACAGGCTTGTCATATCTGTCAGGGAGCAAAGGAAATCATGCAATTCCTTCAAGACCAGGAGATATCAGTAGCATGGGGCCCAAGTAGCTGGTGAGAGGAGGTCCAGGATGTCAAGGATGCATTTAAAACTTTTATTTTGCCCTTCCCTCCTTCCCTCCTTCCCTCCTTCCCTCCTTCCCTCCTTCCCTCCTTCCCTCTGTCCATGGTCACTGACTGCTTCTGGGATATTCAATCTCAGGTTTTCCTCATCACCTTCCTCACTCTGGGCGGCTGGCAAAGCCATCCAAGCTCCACATCTACCCCTTGTTTCTGTTCTTAAAGCAATCTCTGGGAAGCCTTTGGGATATACTGCAGATGGAGATTTTTTATTTATTTTTCTTTTGCATTTCCTGGGGCTTTTATATGCTTTCGTTAAGAGGACTTAAATCAGAGCATATGAAAGTACACAGGTGTAGCCACAATGGGTGCTGGAAGTGGAGCAGCATCTTTGATATGTCCCAAATATGAGACTAAATTAGCCTGTCCCCTAAACAAGCTCAAGATATTGGATATTGGAAAGCTGGTTACAGGCTGGCATTTTTAAAAAGTTGCATCTCACACAGGAAAATCACATTACTTTGTAGTTATTAAAAAATTAAGATTTGGGCCTTTTCTATTCCAGGAAAGAGCTAGAAAAAACCCCAAAGTTTATGCAAATATCAGGATATTGGTAGTGCTGATGTCCAGCTATCGGTGCCTTTCCCTTGCTGATGGCAAGCGAGTGACTGCTCCATCCTGTCCCTTCCAGCCTGCAGTCTGCAACCAGTCGGTGCTGGGAAAGTTTGGAGAAGTTGGCATGACCAGTTCCTAGATTCCTTAAGTCCTGCTTTCAGGCAACAGTGATGGGGAATAATATAATTTCACAAACTAGATGGGTCTCTTCCATGAACCACGCAGCTGAGTATGAAGTCTGGCTCCTGGCAGGGACTCTCTGAATCATTCCTCCCTCCTCTGCTTTCCCTTTTTGGATGGCAATAAAGACTCTCGCCACCACACTGAAGCTTCATTAACCTTTATTAATTTTCTCGGGGTTCCAGGATCAAGTTTGTCACCGTTTCATCTCTTGGCAGTTTGTACTTCTTGAAAAGATGTCTGGCTGTTTTACCTCCTTGGGGGAAAAGTTCCTCTGCTGTTTGGAAACAAATTGGTTGCCAGATCACAGATTAACTTGGGCTCAACTCTGCACCCTGCCATTCTGCATGACTCTGGTGGAGTCAGTTGAGCTTTTCCAACTTACAGCAGGCAGTACTGGTGGGTGGGATTTGGTTGCTATTGCTTGGTTGTTTCTCTGTTTACTAGGAATTGCACATGTCAGGGCTGCAACATGCCCAAAAACACGTAGAATGGAAGTTTTCACTTTCCCCCCATAGCAAATCCAGAGCTGATCCACACGGTTATGCAAAGGTGAAGCTGGCAGAAGCGTGGGCTTGGAAAGAACCAGGGGTGTTTGATGTCCATCAGGAGTTAAATGCCTTTACTTTACAGTGGATGCATTTTTTACCTTCTGCTCTCAACATCATGGTCTTCAGTGGGAGATTTTCAGCTAGGACACCATGGTTAGGAGCTTTGCTCTCTTACATGAGTTGGAAAAATGCCCAGCCATAGCTCCATTGGCACATAAGTCACTTTGTTGATACCAGACCTTCATCTCTCCTTGTTGCTGGTGGTAGGAGACATCCTTTTGAGCTATCCCTTTCTTTCTCACCTGCCTGCTCCACTCAGCATTTTCTGGCTACTCTACAAAGCATTTCTAAGTAGATGTTGGTTGCAAGGCAGAGTATTCCACCAACAAAATACTGCCAGTAATCCCTGTAAATCTTGAAACACTGCTAGGGACGGTGCAATTCATTATCACTGCATCTGGAAAGGTTCAATCCTCCACAAGTACAGCGAAGAATACAGACACTCTAGAAAATCACTGCAATGGATTAAAGACCTGGCACACGGGATCATGTTCTGCATGGTCCCAAGTCTCACTGAGAAACAGGGGGTCGAACTGCCAGCCGGACCGAGTCTCACAGGTTGGCTCGGTCCTAAAGCCTTGGGGACTTCTGGTGGCCAAGGGTGCTGGGGTTGGAAAGCAGGTGATCGTGTCCACCAACCGTTGCAGGTCGCTGTTGTTTATACGTGTAACCTTTGTAGTGAAAGATCTTGCAGAGTGAACCAAGGTGTATTTACATGACCCATTACCTTGCCATAGCCAATGGACGCTATAATTCCAGAAGCCAATCGCTGAGGTCCACAGATAACAGAAAGCGAGAGGACACTGACGAACTGCAGCACTACGGGTACCCTGCACCTCAAATAGGTAAGCTTTGACCTACCACAACAGCTTCTGGAGCTGGCACACTGCCTGGTCACTGCACTTCCCGGCTGGGCTGGGCTGACTGCGTTGATTCGCTTTGCTGTTTCAATCACTCAGCTAATTATCCCTTTTCCTCCCAGGTTAGCGTGGGCTTATCCGATAAATGATGTGCTGAGCAAGCAGTCATCGCTCAGTCTGTTCTCATCCCGTTGTCCTACAGGGTTTTGTGGTGTTGCTGTTAGCCAGGGAAGGCAGAAAAGCCTTAGATGCAAAGCCCTAACCAGACCATGCTTTTCACAGATTGCTTCTCATCACCCTGCCTACTTCTAAGCCACTGCTTCCTCTGAACTATCTAAACAGCCATGGTTCATTAAGCCAAAGCTGACCTTACTGTGATGTGGCCTCTTTGCTGATGTCCATGTCATGCCTTCCCATCGAGCACAGGAGGAGGTGTGCAGGGTGTGATGAGGAGAGAGCAGGAGGTGCTTTCTTCTCTTACTGGGTCTTTAGCACTGTGCAAGGACTTGTACCTGGTAGGTTCTGCAGCAGGACCTTCCACCCTCCTACAATAGGAGGAAAATCATTTGTAGTAATATTGGGGAGTGTGATATGGGATAAAAAATGGGAATGAATCAAACCTAGATATGTGCCAGCTCCAGTCTGGAGGGGATTTGTCCTCTCCCCTGTCTTTCATTTCAGGAGCTGAATGCATCATAGGTCTTGGGTAATGGAAAGTGTGTAAGCCCTGGCTACAGGTTAAAATCATCGCTCAGTAACTATGAAGACAGTTGAGCTTGGTAGCCTGGAGATGAGAAAGCTCCAGGGAGACCTTATAGCCTTTTCCGGTCCCTGAAGGGGGTCTGTAGGAGAGATGGGAAAGGACTCTTGATCAGGGAATGGAGTGGTAGGATGAGGGATAATGGTTATGAACTGAAAGAGAGGAGATTTAGATGAGATATCAGGAAGAAATTCTCTACTGTGAGGGTAGTGAGACCCTGGCCCAGGTTCCCCAGAGAAACTGTGGCTGTCCCATCCCTGGAGGTGTTCCAGACCATGCTGGATGGGGCTTTGAGCACCCTGGTCTGGTGGGAGGTATCCCTGCTCATGGTGAGGGGGTTGGAACTGGATGATCTTTAAGGTCGCTTCCAAACCAAACCATTCAATGATTCTATGACCTTGCAGTTTCTGCTCTAGAAAGGCTCTAGAAAGGCTTCTGACAGGTGATTCAAAGAGCCAGAGCTATGAAATAAATTAAAGTGGAGAGCGGGATGTACTCTGGTGTAAATTAGCTGTGCTCCGTCCAACCCAGCAGTGTGCAGCAGTGAACATTGTCAGGAAGCAGCATCATGCTGTGAAGGTTTTGAGGGTGATCGGGCAACGTCTGGGCTTGTGGCTTTCAATAGAAGGCAGAAGACAGTCTGATTTTCCTTGCTACCTGTACTGAACCTACTCCCTCCAGTGGGAGCAGCTCCGCTGCCCAGAGGATCACTGGCAGTTGACGAAAGGCTGCAGGAGAAGGAGGGCATTTGCCCTGCTGTAACCTGGTGAAGCTGAGCTCAACCTCTCAGTTACAAGTGTCCAAATAGAGAGGAGAAGGCACTCCAAGGCAGATCCTGTGATGTCCTCTTGCTGTTCCTCCTCTGCCCTGGCCCCAGGAGCTTCCCTGGTACTTTGTTCCAGCCTGTAGCTCAGCCATCAGGTTTATAGCTTGGCATTTCTTCCTGCTGTGCAGCTGGATACTGCATCTGGGCCCAGTGACATCTCTGTTCACTCCCTGTCATCGTTGTCACTGCTGTAGCATGGTTGACCTGGGCTGTGGTATCCCTGATGGGAGACCCAGCCAGGAAGATGTGTGTTGTCCTGTCGTGAGATTTCCACAGTCCTGCTCTTGCCCAGGGAGCAGCAACCGCAGCCAGGCTGTTCAGGGAGATGAGGATGGAGATGTGGAGACCAGGTAGAAGGTACAACCCAGGAAGGGATTTAGAGAAAGTTTTTAGCTGGGGATAGCCAGGCAAAGCCCAAGTCTTCCCTAGGAATCCGTACAGTTTATAGGGTATAAGTCATTTCACATACACTCAAGGCCTGGAAAAATATGAAATACAAAAAACCATCTATAATAATGAGGGATGAGGGTATGGTCCTGTTGCTGAAGGCTAGTATTTGTCCATCCTCAGCAGCCCTGGTGCCCAGGTCCTGTTGGCCCATGGGCTCTGGCACGGTGATGCTCTCATCTGTGGTGCCTCTGGCTGCCCTCATATCTCTCCCAGCAATAGCACAAGAGGGAGACCCAGCCCAGCAGGTGCTTGGTGTGGGCTTTCCCAGTTCATGCCTTCCAGAAGTTCTTTGCCAGCACTGGGATATGAGTGAAGAAGCGGATGCATGTGGCAAGATGTCAGATTGACAGATGATGCCCTCCCTCCCCTCAAAAAAATGATGCTGGCGAAGGGATGACGGTGATGTGCCACTCAATCAGTGCCAAGGGAGGAAGTGTCATGGAAAAGCTGCAGGCACTGACAGGGACCTCCACAGCCAGCTGGGCTCTCTGTGAGGCCAGCTCAGTTACTCTCAGGGCTGGCCAGGTGCTGGAAAGCATCCTGGATTGCAGTGCTACATGTCCATGGAGCGATGCCCAGTGTGTTTCCTTCTGTGGCACCTGTTGGATCTTCTCCAGCTGCAGGAGAGGTCTTACAGCTGGCTCTGTGGGAGCAGCAAACCCTGCAAAAGACCATCTTTCCACCTGAAGCGGGGTTCTAGTCCCTGCAACCTCCTTTGGGATGCACCTCTTAATCCCCGAGCTAGTCTGGAACATCACAAGACTAATCAAAAGCTCAGTCATGTAGAGACATCTGTCTACAGGTACCAGTCTTGATGGAGAACAATGAATGTCCCCTTGTCCTTTGGGGAATAAAGACCAATTTGGTGGTGTGCATCTCTGGCAGGTCTAATTACATGACAGCACTGAGCTAATTTAGGGGGCTTTCAAACCTGATGAAAATGGTAGACTCTTGCCCTTATATCAAAAAGGGAAAAAAGGATCCACTTTTGGGGTAAATGACTGGAAGATACTACATCCAGTAATTTGTATTTGTCTCAGTCTGACCCACAGGAATGCAGAAGTTCTTCTCATCCTTATTTTTGGCAATGGGCAATATTCCACGTCCCTTTGATGGAGAATGAGAGAGCTTGTTCCGATGCCTGAGAGCATCTCAGAGCTGGGTCTGGTGTGGTTTGAAAATCAGTTTAATTTCTTCAAAGTTGAAGTCTAGACTGGACACAGTACTCCAGTCAGANGGACTCGATGATCCCAATTGTCTCTTCCAACCTAGAGGATTCTATGATTCTATGAATCTGGGTCAAATATGCCACTTATTTATCTAGGGACACACTAACTCTTGTCTGAATATGGAGACTGTAAAATCACAGAGCCAAGTCTGAGTGGGGAGGTGGTGGGATGGCAGGATCTCCAAGCCATGAATTGCTGATGGAGGAGGAGGCCAGTGGATCTCTGCAGGTTTCCCCTGTCCCACCTTTGACCACTCAGAAAGACAAGCAGAATGTGACTACCAAGAAATGCCAGCTCCCAGCCACTGAGGGAGTTGATACTGGTGCGTGTGGCGTTGGGGAGGTTGTTCAGGGTTGATGGAGGGGCTCTCTGAGCAATGTAAAGATATCTGTTGGTGCAGCATCCAAGCAGGCTAGGTAGCAGAAATGGTTGGAATTTGCAGGCCAAAGAGGTATCTCCTGAAATCTGGGGCAACTCTGGGTGGCAAATAATGATATCAAAAGGGTAACTTACTGGTGGTGAACTCGGAGTATCATAGGATTGTCTGTTTACTAGTGCCAGTTGAGGTCTTTGTTGGAAAGGCAGCAAAATGAGCATGGAAATGCAGATCTCCGTATTGATCTAATGCTTGGGAAACAGGATATGGGAGCAATGTTTTCTTGAAGCCTCTAGGCTTCAGAACACACATCGTCTCCTACATGTCCCAGAGAAAGACCAACGGTCCATAACATTTGTCTAACTGGAACCAGATGGGTAGATTAATGAAACAAAAAGCAAACGAAGGGGAAACAGTACTGGACAACTTTGGCTTAATGAACAAAAGCAGTTATGTCTCATGATAGTCGTTGCACTGGCACAGATGAGGTGGAAAAAATCTCATCCTTGCCTCCACCTCTTTCTGACTCCAGCCAGTAAATGGAGGAATGAAAACCCTTCTACTTTACATCAAGGATGGGTCTTCCTCTATGTTTTTCCCCTCCAATAGGCCTGCACATATTGATTCACCAGCCTCCAATTAGTGAGCACGCTTTTAACTACCAATTACCTGAAAGAAGATGTGCTGGGAAGTGTGACACGTGATGAATAACACAGATAACTATCAAAAATCCAAATGTGCAGACTGATGAGGGCCATAAACACTGGAAATCCCGCATAAAATTTCACTGCATGGAAGAAAACACCCCTTATGACACTCGTAAATAAATATACCACCTTGAGGAAGAAGTCAGACATGTACAGTGTTAGGTCAGTTGAGGTAGGATTAGGCAGCTTGGTAGTTTGCAACCCTTACGGTCCCCATCCCAGTTCCTGTACTGACATCAATCTTCATGTAACTGGTTTATAACCCACACCCAGGCTGAGATCTCAAGGCGTAGCAGCCCGTTGCTAGAGTCTCTTTCATGCTCCATGTGGTAGCTGGTCAATCCAACGCAGCTTCTACCATCCAGTTGCCTTTGGGAATGGGGAGATGGTGCAGGAAAACATGTTCAAGTGCTGGGTGCAGCTCAGGCTGTGGCGCGTTGTAATGACCCCTGAAAGTCATGCTTTCCTGCTGCACCCAGTCCCGTGGTCCTTATTTTATCCATAGTCTGCCAGATGCATCTGGTTATGATGTGAGGGTGCAGCCTGATGCTCTGAAGAACTTGTCACTGGAAGGGTATGCCCCTCTATTATGCATCCTCAAAGATGTGTCGGTGTTTATTTGTGCCATATGCATACCAAATGTTATGTTCTAGGTTTATTATGTGTGATTATTAGTAACACATAACAAATCTAAAACCCAAAACAATGCAGAGCTCAATTAAATGAATAGGAGCAAACTTTTGTTTTTGTCTGCAGAGAAAGGCATTTTCTCAAGGATAGGCAATGCCTATGAAACCAGCAGAAAACTGTCCTTTCCCTGCCTATGTCATGCTTCTGGTGACTGATCTGGATGCTGTGACCTGGCTGAAACACCCCTGGCGTAAACGTTTGTGTGCAGGGATATTAATGACAAAGGGAATGTCTCTCATGGCTTTCCGTTCCCATCTCTTTTACCTGCCTTTCCATCAGGCAAGCAGCTGAAAGGGACTGTATGATGGCAGAGGACCATCAGCCTCATTCCCTGCTCAAAGCAAGTCTTCTCCACAAGTGAAGGAGATGGCAGAAGAAAGTTGTGTGAGATTACTTCAGCCAGTGTCCTTCTCAGGCCCCATCATCTTCCATTTTGTCCACTCCTCCACTACCAATCTGCAGGGGCTGTGAGAAGGCAGGGAAGGGAGTTGAATCTTTACAAATGCTCAATTTATGGACACATTCCCTATATCTGCCTAATCACTGTTACTTAATTAGTACTATCTGAGCAGTACTGAGTAAATGACACATATCCCAGCTCACGTGGTTCTGCAGTGGCTACATTACCTTGTCATCAGTGGTGGAACCTTCCCTGTTCACTGCCCTGATGCTTCCACAGAGTCCTTCCCTGTTTTTTGTCTATGTGAGTGACAAACTCAACTCCAAAATTTTTTATCCCATTGTCAGCCCTCATGTTTTCTCACCAACCCCCCTTTGCATCCTTGCTGTCCCACATTGCACAGCTTCACAGATGACCAGAAACTTGTGAAGCATTGTCCTAGAGGACCAAGGATGCCATGTTCTCACCTTCTGCTCCAATCCCAACAGGTGACCCCGCGGCAGAGGAATGGTCCCCATGGAGTGTGTGTTCAACCACCTGCGGGGAGGGCTGGCAGACCAGGACGAGGTTCTGCGTGTCGTCTTCCTACAGTACCCAGTGCAGTGGCCCTCTCCGGGAACAGAGACAGTGCAACAACTCTGCTGTGTGCCCAGGTGGGCTGAGAACTCCATGTATGCATGGAAGGGAGATGCACAGGGGACTGTGATATCTTCACTGTGATATCTGCTAGGAGGGAGGTGTTTTTTGGTTCTTCTTCCTTCTCTTTCTACTCTAATGCCTCATACAGAGACCTTTGCTAGACCAAGCACCAATAGGTGGGTTCTTATTTTGGTACAGACAATTCCGGGCTATCTAAAGGCAATGAACACAGCACATCTAAAAAACATGTGCCCTTTGGGGTGTTTCCAAACACGGGGCAGGAAAAGAAAGCAACTGAAAGTGTCATCTGGTGCTCAGATGCCAACACTGGGCACACCATCAGCATGAAGAACTCAGGCTGCTGGTATGAATTGAGCCAGCCATTGTCTATGTTTTCATATTCCACAATTTTGATGAAAATGTACAGTCTGGACAACCCAGACATTATTTTGAGCAATTGTGCTATTGAAGCAGGTGTGTTATTCATGACTTCCAGCCAGCAACATCGTTGTTTAGTACAAATCTTACAATGATGAAACCACCGAGCTGTCTCCTGTGGTCTTTCCTGCATTGCCTCCCCTCTGGTTATCTGTTATCACGCAAGATGCCTGGTGATAATTGCAAAATTTAAGTTTGAACACCCTTTCCTGATACTGGGGGATCTGACAATGTTAGCAACCAATGAGGGACTGGAAAAGTACCTGTTTGGTTGTTGTTGGTGTTGTTTTTTTTTCCTAAAGCATTATTGATTTTGCATTATCTTCTCCGGTAAAGCTGGAAAGGATGAAGTCCCTTAAGAGAGATCAGTGCATTCTTGTAACATTTGGCCTCTAGAGATTACAGTGACTAACCTTCCATAAATAACCTGGCCAGATTAGATTAGATTAGATTGGAGAAGATTAGATTAATATAGATTAGAAGGCTTTAGATGTCTAATTCCAGGAGTTACCAACGATGGCCTGAGCACTATTGGAGCATGTTGTCCTTCTCATTTGGTTCTTCCAAGTCTCCCAAGCTTTGTCCCTGTGGTGTCAGTGACGTATGACAGTAATTAGTAGCCAGACTATAGCTTTTCTGAAAGCTTGGGAATGACAATTCAAAGAAGAAATAAGTTGAGGGAGGGAAGGATGCCTCTAGTGAGAGGTGTCCCTGCCCATGGCAGGGGGGTTGGAACTTGATGATCTTTAAGGTCCCTTCCAACTCTAACCATTCTATGATTCTATGAAATAAGTGTAAAAAGTGACAAATGATGGTGATGCTGCTTCCCAAAGGGCAGTGGGCTTTTTGTTCTTCTTCAGCAAATTGCATATTTTTGCTCCAAAAACATGTCCTTTTCCCTTGGCTCAAAAAAATTAGGGTCAATTAAGAGCGCATTGTGGTTGATTACAAATAGATCAGAAAGTAACAGACACTTGGTGTTGATACTGAAGTGTAAAAAATGACATGATGTTGCTCTTGAACATTTTGGGTTGGTTTGTTCTTGGCCTTCCCACACTCAACTTCTCACATGCTGCTCGTTCTGGGTGGGAAGATGCTGTGCTCTGTGGGCTCACTTGCTTCTTCAGACCTCCTTTGGAAAGGAAACTTACTTCTTCTTTGATTGCAGTGCACGGCACCTGGGATGAGTGGTCTCCCTGGAGCTTGTGCTCTTCCACATGTGGGAGAGGGTACAGGGATCGGACCCGCACGTGCAAGCCCCCACAATTTGGTGGGAATCCCTGTGAAGGCCCGGAGAAGCAAACAAAGTTCTGCAACATTGCGCTTTGCCCAGGTAAGGCAGTTAGAGATTCGAAGCTTCCCTCCTGCAGGTCTCCCCATCTCCAAAATCGCCCACACTTAAGTCATCAAGTGGGTCTGTAGCTGTGTAGATGAATGAGCACACAGTCTGCACTGTCCTGAAGAGGATCCTCTATAAGGAGAGGACACATTTTAGGAGTAACCTAGGTGTGCTTTCTGGGGTTATCCATCTCAGCATTTTCTTAGGTTTGGATTTGCCCTGTGTGACAACTTACTGAGGACACTTGGTTATATGGGTTGGATCTGGACTAGCTATTTCTAGGACCACTTTAAGCTTCTTGAAAGGCTGAGAGACCTGAGTCTGTTTAGCCTGGAGAAGACAAGACTCGGGGGGGGCTCATCAGGGTTTATCAATATCTAAAGGGCGGGTGTCAAGAGGAGGGGGCCAGACTCTTTTAACTGACAGGATAAGGGGCGATGGACACAAACTGGATCACAGGAAATTCTGTGTCAACATGAAGAAAAACTTCTTTACTTTGAGGGTGCCAGAGCCCTGGAACACGTTTCCCAGAGAGGCTGTGGAGTCTCCTTCTCTGGAGATGTTCCAAACCCAGGATGGGTTCCTGTCCAACTTGCTCTGGGTGTACTTTGGCCAGGGGGGTTGGATTAGACGATCTCCAGAGGTGCCTTCCAACCCCTGCCTGTTTGGGGTTCTGGGACTCTGTGATTCTCACTTGTTATCTCCAGTGAATGATTTAAAGTTACTTTGCCTGACTGTGTTTGTTGTTGTGCTGGAATTAATTAGTAGTTCTACTTCCTAGCAATATATGTGCATTAATTCAGTATATACGCAAGTTTTTTCTGTACTTGATCCTGCTTTGGCTGGTGCAGTGGACTCAGAGACTCCTAGGAGCCTTCCATGCCATCTTTTAATACTTTTAAATACCTTTTCCCTACCCTTAAATTTCACTTCCAAATACCTCTCCCCAAGTTTTGCTTTGAAACCTCAAGAAAGAAACCTCAGGATTAAGTGCATTTTACCTACTGGAAATCCACTTGTGC
Organism: Thinocorus orbignyianus; assembly: GCA_013400375.1. Taxonomy (NCBI): domain Eukaryota; kingdom Metazoa; phylum Chordata; class Aves; order Ciconiiformes; family Thinocoridae; genus Thinocorus; species Thinocorus orbignyianus. The sequence goes on along the minus strand of VXBW01007515.1, from coordinate 1,066,073 downwards.
TCCTGTGGCTTCCTTCTTCTGAACCATGTCCTGGGTTTACCACAGAATCCCCATGAATTTAACCCAGGGTGTCCTGGTCAACGTGAGCTGGGCACGAGGGACCTCCCCAATACTCCTCCCCCCTCCCAGGGTAATGTCAACTGACATTTTCCAGTTTAGTGAGACTCATTACGAGACATTATTATGTTCCCAGAGGAGGAGAAGAATTGTGGGAGTAATAAGAACTTTGTGAAAACATTTGTGAGAAGCCTCCTGACATTTCCCACCCAGTTTTCACCCCAAGTAACTGTTCTTGGGTTTCTGGCCGCTCTCCAGAAGACTCTGCTTGGAATAAGAACATCCCAGACACCAAATTGACTCTGTCATAAAAAGACAAATTGAAGAAGTCAGGCCTGGCATTACTTGGGCAATAAAGCATACCCTGAGTTAACATTGATCCATAATTAATTTAAATACAAATAAATATGTGGATACACTGCAGCGAGCAAAACAGTGATGGAAAAGACAAGCAGCCCAACTGCAAGACTTCATCTCTAATTAATGCCACAAAGGCAATCAGTGGCTTGGCAGTGCCAAATGAGTGCAGCGTTGGGGGACTTATTGAAGCACAACAAAGGGAGCTGCTCAGTGCTTGACACACCAGACGGTCATATCGCTTATTGCCGTCCTGCTCCGAGGATTTATTACTACAACGGGTAAAAATGTTCCGCTGCAGGGACAACAGAGCTTTTGTTCCTCTGGAGCTATAGAAATCACAGGCTGAGTCCCGAGTCCTTTGGAGAGAGAGAAGGAGGAAGACAATGCCAGTCTCTGCAGAGACTACAATGAACGCTTTTGATAGACTCTCGTTGCAGTGTGACAATGGCATTGAGTGCTCCTCGCTGTGACTGTGAGAGACAACCCTCAGCATCTTGCACAAGAGAACATCTTTATGTCAGCTCATGTGGCTGAAGGGATAGAGGAGAACATGACTTGTGCTCCTGATCCCTTGATCAGTTGTCCCAAAGTCCTGAAGTCTCTCTTCACTGCCCTTGGACTTCTTTTCAGTACTTCACCACATCAGCCTGGAGAAGAGAAGGCTCTGGGGGGACCTTAGAGCAGCCTTCCAGGATCTGAAGGGAGCTCCAGGAGAGCTGGAGAGGGACTCCTTGTCAGGAAGTGCAGAGATAGTACAAGGGGGAATGGTTTTAAATTGGAAGAAGGGAGATTTAGATTGCATATTAGGAAGAAATTCTTTGCTGTGAGGGTGGTGAGACACTGGAACAGCTTGCCCAGAGAAGCTGTGGATACCTCATCCCTGAAGGGGTTCAATACCAAGCTGGATGGGCTTTGAGCAGCCTGCTCTAGTGGGAGGTGTCCCTGCCCATGGCAGGGGGGTTGGAACTGGATGATCTTTAAGGTCCCTTCCAACTCTAACCATTCTATGATTCTATCATTAAAAAGGGGTAATAATCTGAGGTCTGAACTAGGGAGGGAATTTTCTTCTTTATGTCACTAACCAGGGCCCCAGGGAGGCAGCAGGTCTCCCTGTTTGATGGGTCTGATCTGAATATTGGTCCTTTTGCTCCCTTCAGTAGCAACTCACCTATGAAAATGATCTGTCTTTCATTCTTTACTGCAGAGGTTTTAATGTGGGGGGTGGTCTCACTAGGTGTTGAGGACACCTCCAAGCTAGAAAAACTGTCTTCCTCATTGTTATCCAGTTCCCCTTGTAGGCCAAGCTGTGCTTGTCTCTCCAGTGAGTGGTTGTGGTAAGCTCACAATTGTGTTAAGCTTCCAATCAGCACTTCCACAAACACACGTAGGCCTCTTTTTGGTGAAATAAATGAAACCTTTTTTTGGTAAATGCAACTTTTACCTTGATAAATGCAATATCACTTTTATAACACCGAGGAATGCTGGTGAGGGGCAGACACTGTCAGTTGATGGAAAGTAGCAGCCCCTACCTTTAGTCAGAAAAGCCAAACTAATTTACACCTGGTGAACCTACTTTGTGGGGTTTTGGATCATTTCCAGAGAGGAATCACCTGTCAGTCACCACTTCTTGCATTTACCCTCCTTGTGATTGATAGGCAATGACAAGATGCCTTGAATTTATGTACCATGAAAACATCAAGCTTGGATTGCTAAAACCAAGCATCTTTGGAAGTCTGATTTTTTACACCACATGAGCCTCTATGAGTTAACAGTTGCTCGTTTGGATGGGTTTTGACCTTCTTTTTTTTCCTTGCTTGCAAACTGAAATCTGCACAACTGCAATGGGGATTATTGAGGGATGTTCAAGTCCCTGCAGATTACACAGGGGACCAGGCTGCATGTATCTTCAGACTGAAAAACAAAGCCAAATACAAAAAGAAAAATGAGCTGAAATTTACAGCAACGTGATTTGAGCCAGAATTCAGACTTTTCAGGGATTCGAGATATTTTTCTGAGTGAAAGCTAGCAGCTAGTGAGAGCTAAACAGAGCATGATGACCGCTGCTAATGAGAAAAAAAAAAGTGCTCCAGGAATAGCAGACTGGGTGATGAATCTGTTGATCAGGGACCAATTAGAGTGTAGCTGCCACACTTGGGAATACCTCACACTGTACCACACTAATAAGATGGATTCATGTTTCTCTCCAGCCCTGTCCCTACCATAACCTCTCTTGTCCCTCCCTCCTCTATTTAATTATCAAAGACACTGCTGTGTAGAGTCATATCAAGCCTGTCAGTGTTAATTCAGCTGTGGGAGAAGTACATTGACCACACGCGTGCACTCTGTTCATGGACTCCTGTTGGAGCACACCTTTGCTCTAAGCATTTCCCAGCTAGCGGCTTGAATTCCTGTAAATAACTCCACAATTCAAGTCTCCATCTGTTCTTTAATGAAAAACAGAGCATTTGGGTGATTGAGAAACTTACTTCCCTGTGGACTCATGCATTATTTTGGTGAAAGATTGGTTCCCTCAAAAAGTGTTGATTGCCCAAAATGGGAAATGGCACGGTAATGTATTGATTCCTTCAAAATTTGCAGTGAAATCATGATCCATGCTCTTTTGATGTTTTGTGGTGATCAGCAGTATCAATAGTTTTGACTTTGATGTTGGGATGTGCAGTATCAATAATTTCCACTTTCATGGTGTTGCGTATGGACATAAAAATTGACATGTTGTGGCACTTGCATCCTGTTGGACCGTAACGTATCCATCAGAGGTTGCAGAGGACCCCAACAAGTTATAGAATCACAGGATGATATGGGGTTGGAAGAGACCTCTGGAGATCATCTAGTCCAACCTCCCTGCCAAAGCAGGTCCACCTAGAGCAGGTTGCACAGGAACGTGTTCAGGCAGGTTTTAAATGTCTCCAGAGATGAAGACTCCATCACCTCTCTGGGCAGTCTGAGCCTGTTGCACCCTCAGAGGAAAGAAGTTCCTCCTCATGTTTAGATGGAACTTCTTAACCAATTGCCATTGCCACCATAGTCTGAACTTTTTCCTGATGATCTTTGCCCTCTCTAACACTCTGTGACTCCAGTTTGTCCTCCCCTGCTTTGGTCCCTTGTCGGCAAAGGCCGGAGACTCTTGAATGTACCTCTTTCCAGAGGGAGCGATTTTCACATTCCGCTTTGTTTTCCTTCTTTGGGCCACTCAGTGGACGGCAACTGGAACGAGTGGTCGAGCTGGAGCTCCTGCTCGGCCTCCTGCTCCAACGGCACCCAGCAGCGGACGAGAGAGTGCAACGGACCCTCCTACGGGGGAGCCGAATGCCAGGGACACTGGGTGGAGACCAGAGATTGCTTCCTACGCCAATGTCCAGGTTAGTGACAAATAACCTTTTCTTTCTCCTGGGTCATCCTTCTCTACAATCCCAAGCAGGCTTTTGTAAAATCTCCATCTATTTCCTCCTGGGAAGCGTTTTCACAGTTTTCACCAAAAGGCAGTCATAGGGAGGTTGTCGATCATGCCAACAGAGCATGCAAGCCAAAATTCAGGAGACCCCAGAGATGTGAATGATTACCCACAGGGAACATCTCTTTCTAACCTTAGATACCAGCTTTTAGCATGTGCTTAAAAAAGCCAAACAAAACATCAATGAAACCCTTTCCACATCTCAACAGTACTTCAACTGTCCTCTTTTATTTCCTTTTTTTTTTGGATTCCTCTCCTGCCAATTCAGTACTCCTAGTTACAGCTGAAGCAGACAGCTACCACTATTGTATCACAGCTTTGAACCTTATCTATGTCAAGGTCTGGCACAATGAAGCCTTGATTCATGCTTATCTAAGACTTGTCACTTCACTCTTCAAGCTGTTAATAATAACAATAACAATAATAGCAGCAATAATAATAATCATAGTAATAATCCCTGCTGCCCCAGGTGTTGTAGCTATACCTTACATTCAGAACAGTCACCTTGTCTTCATACCATGAGCTGTGGGCTCCAGCAGAGCAATTTCATGCAGGAGAAGGAAAGAAAATTGAAGCAGATACCAGAGCACATCTGACACCAACAGAAGTCTGCATTTTTTAAACTGGCACCAGCACTACGGTTGTAGGTGCATCTTCCTCCTTTCTCTGCAGAAGTTTTGGGGAAGACCATAGCAAAGGGACTAGTTGGGTCAGGTGTTATGGAAAATATTCTGACCTGGAAACAAAGCTTGAGCATCTAGAAGCCTTCGGGATTGATCAGCAACCAGTTTTTCTTACCATGCCCTTACCCTGGCTCTTCCTGGGTGCTTCATCCCAGTTAGACCATAGGACTGAGAGGGAGTAGATGCCTGAGATGGAGAGGGTCTTTCTCCCTTTTTTGAGAGAACAGGGACAACCAGAAACAGCTCAGCTCTTTGAAGTACTTCTCATACCTTGCTTGGGTGAGCAAGTTTTGTTCTCTCCACTCCACAAGCATAGAAGCCAGTAGGTCTTCAGGCTGGTGAACCTGTGTCCTCAGGGAATTCCTATCCATTCCAGTAGCGTCACCATCTCCATCAGAGCACAAGCAATATTTAGCACAGATATTGGACTTTCCTTCATGGTCTGTTGTAGTTTTTGGTGTTTGCAACTTATGGAGATCTTCAAAGACAAAAAGGGCCTAATTTTTTTTTTTTAGACAAGCTTGTCTCACTGGTTAGCTGTCAAAACTATTTGTCCTGGCTTCCACTGCATGTGGTGTCACCAAAGAAAGCATCAGAGGTTGGTGCTGTCCCTTTACCATGATGATTTTCTTCTGCTTCTTGGAGAAGAAGAGTGGGATCCCCAACCCTCCCAAAAGGAGTTATTCAACTCAAGATGACGAGTTAACTCCTAATTAAAACCCAAATAGGAATCAGGAGATTTAGGTCTTTGCTCTAGTTCTGTCACTGAGTTGTTGTTTCTCATCTGTGATGCAGCAGAGGAGAATGTTTCCCTACCTTGCAGGCTTGTTGTGAGGCCTAATTAACATTTTTATAGTGCTTTGATAAATGCCATTGTTAATGTAAAAGAAGTAGCATTTTGATAAATGCCATTGTTAACGTAAAAGAAGTAGCATTTTGATAAATGCCATTGTTAACGTAAAAGAAGTAACATTTCCACTGAATCTGTAAAGATGTTGGGAGAAGATACACTGGAGTGAGATGACATCCCAATCCTCTTTCCAAGGCACATGGAACAACATCGCAGTGGAAACAGCTGGAGGGAGATTTATTTGATGTTTTTCATGGTTTCTCACCCAACAGCCCTGCTGGTCTCTCTAACTCCCTGGACCAGACCATCTCTGGAAAGATCTGTTTTCACACGTATGTTGTACATCCCAACCCAACTCATGCTATGTACTTTGGCTGGCAGATGTGGTTGAATTCCTTCCCGCCCAAAGAGTTTTTCCATCTCATGGCCCCAGACCTGAGCTGGTTTTGCAGAGGGTGAGGATACTGAGGAGAAACATAAGAATACCCTTTGCTATAAAAGTGCTTCTGCAATGGGAAAGAGCACACACTGATTTCATGTCTGTTGAGAATCAGACAAATATCCAAGGCTGGAGACCTCCTTTCTCATCAAACAATGATCTACCCACCCTGTGTTCCAGCGTTTGCCTTGGGACACTGTCTCCTTCTGTTGCCGATAATGTTTGGAATGTGACAAACTGTTTCTCTCCTCTTTTTTTTGTCTCTAGTGGATGGGAAGTGGCAGGCCTGGGGCGTGTGGGGCAGCTGCACCACCACCTGTGGAGGTGGGACTCAGAGACGTGATCGTGTGTGCTACGGTCCCTTCTTCGGCGGAGAGACTTGCCAGGGTCCCAAAGAAGAGTATAAGCAGTGCAATGACAGAAAGTGTCCTGGTATGTACCCCAAACCTTCATGTTTACCTGTGAAAAAGGGGACAGGGACTGTGAAAAGAGCATCGTTTGTCAGAGAATTGAATGCAACAAGGAGTTGTGATGTAGTTGGACCCTGCCCATGCCCCAGGCACAAGGGGCATGATTTAATTATCACCAAAACCAGTGGCTTCAGTGCATGTTTGCTAAGTCCCACCAGTCTGACCTTGATTGTTTTCATCTTTTCATTGTTGTGGAGTCATAAGTGGAAAAGACACGCTCGTAGCAAAAACTGCTATCAGTTTCAAGTCCATGAAGTAGCTGAATACTAAGGATGCTGCAGGGGATTCTCACTGTTTACCTAGTCTACATGAGACCTGCACACCACTTAGTTTCAAAATAAGATAGATGTGTCTACACCTGTCAGAGTCTTGCCCAACCTCACCCTCCTCCAGCTACAGCCATGGGAGCAGCATCCCTTTGAGAAAAAAGGTGCAAAAACCTGAATGGAGGACAAGTGAATTGCAGGACAGGGGAAAACCTAGGGTTTAAAGTGAAAGATAAGCAAGAGCAAACTCTTACAAGTAGGGAATGTTTCTGTCTGTCTCTCACATTATACAGAGGCCAGAAAAAAAGTGCATCATTTTTATTTTCTTTCTCAGCCTCAGTTGAAGTGCCCGGTGAGGTTGCTGTTGGGGAATCAATGGCCTGTGTGATGTTGGCAGTCAGATTGCATCCATAGTAACACGTCCTGATTTTTGACCGAAAGGGTAAATAATTGTCAGAGCAGCTTGGGGAGAGACAGGAGAGATTCTTATGGTGGTCCTAATGAAAAGGGGTGTCTCCTTAAAAGACGGGCTGGAGCTCAGCACAGAGGTAATGGTTGTGGTGAGGATGTTTCTGGAGGCAGATCTGCCACGTTGAGGACAGCTGACCCCGAGCTTCCCCTGCAAACTGCTGAAGACAAAGATAAAAGCCAAAGCGCTCCAGCATGGAAGTTTCAGCCCGTTTAGCTGGAAGATAACAGAGGAAGAGGCTGTGTGGCTGAGACAGTGTATTCACTCTTTGCAGCTACGCTCTAATAAAGGACATCACCTCTCCTTGCAAGCTGTGCCTCTCAATTAACAGTAGCGTGTGAGAGTCTCTTCTAACTCAGCCACAAAGCTGTCCCTCACCATAGAAAATCTTAGCACCAGGTTGTCTGGTGGTGTCTNNTCTACAGGGCGATGCAGATTTAGTTCAGCTTCAGTGTGTGCCAGCTGGGGCCCGGCAGAACGAGCCCAACCTTTTCTTCTCTTTCCACGGGGGCTGATGCCTGCACAGTGCTCAAAAAGAAAAAGGATGTCTCAGGGACTGAGCCCTGCTAGGGTTCAAAACCAGAAGGGTCTCATTGAAGTTGTTAATTTGCAGGGGAAGGAAAAGGTGGGGAGTCATCAGAGGCTAAAAATAAACCCGCTCGATTTGTTCCCAAGAAAGTACCAAGTGCCGGCATGATTTGATTTGAACAGAAGAATTGAGCTTAATTGGGTTAGTTATTAAAATCTCCCAGTGCAAATAGGTTACTCTAGTTAAAAAAAAAAAAAGAAAAAAAAANGATTTTGTTACGAAGCAACATCAAAAAGGAAAAAAGAACTAAAAAAAAAAAGAGAATGAAATTATTCTCTCCTGGCCTGGGAATTTCTTCTGCACTCACTGGCAAGACAATGTCAGACAATCAGTGTATTTCTAAAGAGCATCCCTGATCCACAGCATCCCTCAGTGGTCCCCAGGGAGACTGCAGGGGTGGTGAGACCGAGAAGGTTTGACAGGTCAGAGGAGAAGAAAGAGGAGGTTAGATGTGAACACACTCCCTCCCTACTTTTTGATGTGCACTGTTGTTTTGTAGCCAAGAGTGCTAGAAGCTTTCCACCTCAAGAGTGCTAGAAGTTTCCCAAAACCTCCTGTGAACCCCGATTTGAGGTGGAGAATCTGTGACCACGGCCAAAGCACTAGTCTAGGAGGCAAGAGTGTTGTATTCGGCTCCTCCTACAAGCTCTCTGGGGGACCACGTGCAGGTCACAACTGGGTGACTTAATCTTGCTGTCCTACAGCTCCGTCTCAACAGGTTGGAAATAAAACTGCCTGTTTTCCACCCATGTTTTGCCATATCTACAGAAGTGGTAAGCTGTTGGCATAGGAACTACTTCTGCATATGTGCAGAGTACAGCAGGGGTCCTACTTTCCCTCTGGGGTTTCATTATAATAGCAATTACTCAAAAGGGAATTTTAGAACAGAGGAAGGAGCATCTGCTTCCAAGCAGAGAGTGTAAGTTGTTCATTATCAGTGTGTGCTGGAGAGGAATCTGTCTTTGAACAGCAGCTGGGGCTGGTGTCACACATTCTTGGAGCTCGATTCCAGGGGTAGTGATGTGTAGGCAGCTTGTTGGGACTTGTATGAGTCCTTCAAACAGTTATGGGCCATGCCCATAGTTTTTGGTTGGAGCATTCCCCACTGCCAGGTTGGTGCTCAGGGTAATTCCAGAGGAGCACTGGGGTATGTCCATCACTAGGTATTTGCTCCATGATACAGGTCATGGAATGGTCTAGGTAAGCACATCTGTTGCATGATCCCTTGTAGAAGGAAGCCTTAAGGCTTAAGCCTTAAGCTGCCCCACAACTCCCTTTGGAGAAACATGAAAAACTCAGGGTTTCTCTCATTTATGGTACCATATTTATATTTTCCCTGCAACCTTCTCTACTGGCATCACTGGACTCCAGTATGGGAGGCTCCAGGGATGGTTGGCTTTGGCTTTGAGGCCTCCTTTCCTAACCAGTTGCAGGTGTGCAGTTAGCTTCCTCTTTGCTGGTAGTTTTACATACACAATAAATAAAAGCTTCGATTGAAAAACCATTAAATATAATTTTTTCTCCTCCTCACCCTCAGGAGTGGTAAATAACTTTAACACTATCCTTCGTTTTACATGCTGCAAGTAATGAGTTTCTCAGTACAAAGCTCTCCTGCAGTGAATGTTTTTTTTCCCCAGGTCCCACCAATTCTGGGACCAACTCAGCTCCACCCACAGACAGAAGCATCCGGAAACCTCCTTCCAAAGAGCTTTTCCTGTGCTGTCCCCAAACACATTTCTGCAGACTTCTGGACTCTGCAGCGGTGTTTGGAAACGAGCTGCTGATGCCAATCCAGTCTGTTGATGCTCAGATCTTCCCCCTGTGTCCTCACATATGATGGATGCGCACAGAAGACCTGAATGAAGTCCTCCAAGGAGGATATGTCCATCTTGTTTTTCACCTGATTTTTGTTCTCTCCTTCCTTCTTATTCCAATTTATTTATGTTGAGCCTCCTTTTAGACACATCCAACCCCGAAGGATGGAAGCAGTTGAGTCTGGAGCCACAGAGTTCACCCACCAAAGGTGGACATCTGCCCATGAAACCAAAAAAGGAAACTCTTTAGTAGGGTGTAGCTTTCCTGCAAAGAGCTGCCACAAGGCAAGGCAAGCGTGTTAGTGGACTTTCCCGGGTTGTTACATGCATATTAGCAAGCTAATCCTCAGGATGGATGGACGCCCAGTTTTCAGACAGGCAGAGCAAATTCCCAAGAGGTTAAGTGGCTTTGTCAGGGGCCATGTGCCGAGCAGCTGTGGAGCTAGGAGTTCACCTCCAGGTCTTGTGGCTCACACCACAGTGCTGTTCCCTCCACACCACGCTCCCTTCTTTCCTCCTCCCATTCCTTTTTCCATGTCCCTCCTGAGGAGGAAGCTTTACCAATGGAGTTTTTCCTTTCTTGCAGAGCCCCATGAAATCTGTGATGAGGAAAGTCTTGCATCTGTGGTTTGGAAAGAGACACCTGCTGGGGATGCTGCAGCTGTCCGATGTCCTCGCAATGCCACCGGTACGGATGACTGCATGCCTTGACCGGGGAGCTGGCCCATCCTCGGGGCATCCTTCATCCCTTACGTCCTAGATGAGGAGAATCTGGTTGTGGGAGGACAGGTTGAGCAAATGAACTTCACTTTCACTCAGAGCTAAAGCAACTGTGGGTTTCTGTAGTCCTTCACTCTTCGACGTCATCTCAGTTCATACTGGAGAACCTGAGGTGGTCTCCCACCCACCTACTGAGTAGCCCTGGGACAGCTTTGCAGTTAAGGGTGGCTGTGGTATGTTGTCCCCATTATCTACAAATAGCTCTTCAGGAGCAGGTATGGAGTAATTATAATCCTCAAGACTCAGGCATTGTATTTCTCTCCACTGCCCATAAAAGAAGCTAGTATCTGAAATTAGGGAATTAGAATTGTATTGCCCACTCACACTTAGGTGCTTTCCTCTCCTTCTTAGAGACCATAGAAGCTCTCTAAAGATATATTCAGGTCATCAGGTTGTTGGTCTGACCATGGTGAAGTGATAGGATCTGTGCATCCAGATGGTATGTGTTCTGACCATGGTCATGTGTTTCCCAAGGAGTGGAACACAGTGCAGAGAAGGCTTCAGGAGACGTGCTGGTGGTAGAGCTTGCTCTCAGTTGGGTGTTCCTCACTCTAGGCAGGAACAGATTTGGGTGTGGCAGTGTCAGTAATGAATGTAAAACGTTTATTTTGTTTGAGTGAGATTGCTGAATACAGACAAACCCTGCAGATCTCTGACTCACACAGCCTAGGACAGTCAGTGTCATCCCAGATGCTAGCTGAGAAGAAGACCTGTATCCATAGCAAAGTCACGGAATTATTTAGCAGTAGAAAGGGAATTGTGGACCCAGCAAAGCCTGCTCCTCAGAGACTCTCCAAATGGCAGTATAGTTGCTCGGGTAAGGTAATTCCTTCTCCTCTTTCTCCTCGCTGATGTATCTGTTCCTCTGCATTGCAAAGGCATGTGATCACCACTGCGAAACTCAACGGTAGGCTGAAGCTAAGGAACGGCCTGGGGGAGGATGGCAAGCAGCTTTTCAGAGTTTTTTTTTCAGCTGAGGCAAAGATAGTGCTGTCGGGTATTTATTCTCCTTGAGACTGTGTAGGCAGCACAAGCCACTGTGGCTGGTTTAGCTGCAAGTACCAGACCGTGCCACCTGGGGAGGCTCGTGGAACTTCCTGAGCCAGGAAGAAAGCTGCCCTCCAGGGCACAAAAAACCTTCTTTCACCTTAACTAGTTGTGCCCAGTTTGTTAGCTTTTCTTCATTCCCAGTTCCTTTTGCTGTCCTGCCCCTCAATAAGAAAATGAGGTAGAAGAAATTGAAAATAATCTCTCCTACACTCTTTCATGTGTTGCTCAGGCACCTGCAGATGCCCCTGCTGCCCTTTGCTCTGGTAGATACACCTGTGTCGATGTATTGACCAGTTCTGGGTGGCAACTATGAAGGTGCTTGGCTTTCCGTCCTGTCTTCCCCATTCCCATATTCATTTCTTCCCTCTTCCTCTTCCAGGGCTGATCCTTCGAAGATGCATTTTGGATGAAGAAGGGATAGCTTATTGGGAGCCTCCAACATACATCAAGTGTGTTTCTATTGATTACAGGAACATCCAGATGATGGTAAGGCAGCCTGACTCCTCAGCTCAGCAGGTTTGGGATCTCCCTAAATACTTGTTACCCTCTAAAGGAAAGCAACATTTCCATGTCAAAGGGAGATGCCAGCTCTACCCTCCTTCCTTTATCTTCCTTTACTTCCTTTGGTTTTGGCTCCTTAACTTGTGATTCATGGGCAAGGGATGATTCCTCACCAGGTATTTTAATATCTAGCTTGGCAGAATCCACGTCCTGTCAGGTCTTTCCAATCACGTTATTGGTAAGAATCTCTGTGATTGTATCACTTTTAAATAAGCTACTTATTTTTTGTTAGGCTTAAAATCATTGTTGTGATGAATTTCTGGTCGTCTCCTGAGGCTTGACTTAAACGGTCACTGCCTTTACAAGAACTGCCCTCTCCTGTTCAGGACAAGCTACAGTATTTCCTAAAATAGTTTCAAATTAGTTATAGAAAACAAGGTTTTGAGGCAAAAATCTTCTGTTAGCTGGCCTTGGGTTATGGTCAGAATATCTTCTGGGTAATAGAAAAATCTATTCTGAACCTACACACAACCTTTCCTTTTGTGGGCAAGCAGAAAATTTCACTTCTGCTCTCCTGCCGTTTTAAAAATATCACAGGCTCTCAGGCCAGCAAAATTTGTCAGATCCATCTAGTCTGCACTCTGAATTACAAGGAAGGTCAGAAACCTTCCCCCAGCAATTCCTTCACTGAGCTCATTAACTTGACTTTGACTGTCACTAAAGTGTTTGTCATGTTTCTGTTTCTCAGACCAGGGAACATCTTTCCAAAGCTCAGCGTGGGTTGATGGGAGACGGCCTGTCAGAAGTGCTCCAAAACCTTGTGGAAATCTCCCAGGATGGGACCAGCTACAGTGGGGACTTGCTGTCCACCATCGATGTACTCAGGAACATGACAGAGATCTTCCGTAGGGCTTATCATAGCCCAACCTCCGGGGATGTGCAGGTGAGCTGAGGTGCATGTCCTGGAGACCAAGACTAGGTTAGATGTATGTGTGCATGCACAGGGGCCAAGGTTTGATTACCTCCTTTGGAGCTGACAGAATGCTGATGAAAATCTGGAGGATCTTCTGCCCAAGTGAAGTGTCTTTTGTGTGTTAACAAACTCTCCTTTTGAATTGGTTCTCCCTGGCTTGTAAAGTAAGAACTTAAAAATCAAAGTCACTCTGAACTATTTCAACCTGATAGCACAGTTTTGTGGAGTCCAATCGATTTAAGAAGGTTATTTGGAAGGGATTGTAGCCTAGTGACTAGAGGTAAGATGATCCTGTGGTATGGCATACCTAGATGATGACATGGGAGAATGTCTTGATGGCTTCTCATCCCAGTGTTTTGCTTTCAGCAGTTGCCTGCAGAGTGGCTACAAGATATACCCTGGGGATGGGTCATCACCCCATGGCTCGAAACATTAAACTGGTCCTACAGGATATGGAATGGTTGGGAAAACTAGAGAAAAAAAATCAATGGTCTTGAAATATCTCCTTCCTTCTCATAGCAAAGATATCACCATGCATAGCACCTCCTTGATCAGTCACTGCAGACTGAAGAGGATTATAAGGTTTCCCTGTTCTGGAAATAGCTGAGATAATAGCAAATAAGACAGGAACGGATTTAAACAATACAATATCATCTGTTTTTAATGACTTTCTGACAGTCATCTACCTAATATCCTCTTAAAAACCTTTAGAAATGGACACAAGACATATTCCCTGTCCAATGCCATATAAGATACAGTAGTCAAAGTGAAGGCCTTTGGAGAAAGGTCTTGCTAAGACCTCTTTTGCTGTTGACTTGTGAACAGAGGTCTGTGAAATGCTGTGGGACCCTTTGGGAACGGGACCATGAAAACCCTCCTTGGTGCATGATTGATTGTCACATGTTCCTTGAGCATCACTATGTCCTCAGCCTATGCTACATGTGGCTGACCATCTCTTTTTTTCCTCTTTTGTCTCACTTCTCCAGAACTTTGTCCAGATCATCAGCAATCTTTTGTCGGAGGAAAACCGGGAAAAATGGGAGGAAGCACAGCTGGTATGAACCTTCAGCACCTTCCCTGAAACCAGACAGGCTTTCAGCATAGGTTTAAGCCATAACAAGGGGAATTTCCAAGTGTCTACATGATCTCCTAGCTCTTCTTGCCTGTGAAGCATTGTGTGCAATGTATATGTTTCACCATTGATATTCTCCTTGGATAAATCCTTAGGATGAAAGAGACAGCCAATCCAGACTTGGTCAGCTGTGGTCAGATTCTGAGTTGCCTGCCAATCAGCTGATTCATGGAACTGGTCATGTGGGTGAACTTAGTACTAGGTTGAGTCGTATTTGTGGAGTAACTTGGTGAGCCACAGGGTCTCATCTCTAAGCCAGAATCTCTGCATGGAGAACAGTTTAAAACTATGGTGAATACCAAGTTTTGGATATGTCTCAGAGGTTCAGCTTGGTTTGGAGTTGAGCTTCTGATTCTTAGAAGGGTTCAGTTCTGTTTACTTTATTTTCCTCCTCTCAAGGTTGGAGATCCTGCTGAATAATTTGGCGGCTAAACCCTCATGTATCAGGAGAAGGTGTTTGTTTTCCTATCTGTGTCTCATTTGCCCCTTGTCTCTTCTGCCCCAGTTGAAGTCTCTGTTTGGGCTCATGTAAGACCTACTCCGTGCCCCCTTTCCATTCTTTTGGTGAGCTCTTGGGCTTCACATCTCTCTACAGCCTTTGGGGATCGACTCTAAGTGAAATATTTCTACCTCAGACTAGCAACTCAGGAGGATGGGCCCATCTTAATGCCCATTCCTTCCATGTTCATTCCTCATTGCATCTTGGAGAGGAAACACCAGCTCACCTTGAAAAATAACCTGCACGAGGAATATAACTCAGACTTGGTGAGACATCACTCCTGTGGAAGTTACCCAGAGTTGTGGATCAGAACTTGGCAGCACCCTTTTAGCTGGTTACTGCTACATAATTCCTTGGAGAGGTCTGCAAATACTGAACAATCAAGAAATAAATCACCCAACACAAAAAATAAAAGCAGCCTCAGAGTTCAGTTGTACTCACACCAACCAGGGAATTCCTTTGGGAAGAGCTCTTAATAGCAGGTACCAGCAGAATTGGCAGTCCAGGGCACGAGACGAGGACCTGAATACAGTTCCTTCATGGAACAGAAACTCCATCAGGAGCTGAACCTGCCCTTCTCTTTTCTCCCTGAGGTCTGGTGGCTTTGAAAAAAGATGATGTGGTCTGGGTTCAGGAGAGCTAAAGGACTAATGTGTGCAACTGGTTTTAGATGGCCCTGTTTGGGCAGGCAGGTTGGACCAGATGACCTCTGAGGTCCCTTCCAAATTCAGCCATTCCGGAATTCTGTGAGTCTGTGACCAAATACTCAGTTTCTAACCTACAGGTGTGTGTACATATTTCAGCACAGAGCAGAGGAGACTGTCAAGTTGTCATGACAACAGGGAAACCCTGTTGATCCCCTTAAAAACAGCTGCAGCTTGCTCTCTGTGCCAATTTGTTCCCGCTGGCGTTCCCTGCACAATCTGCGCTTTGCATCTATAGATAGATACAGCCCAGGCTGCTGCCAGCATCACTGTAACCTACACAAGGACTGGGACCACCATGGGGAGACAGTTTACCTGGTGTATATTTTAGTGGGAACCAAGGTAGCAGCCAACACCACAACTTTGGGACGTGGAAATCTTCAGGCATTGGATGACAACAGAGGTTTTGGCACCTGACTTCATTGCAGTCTCACATTCCAGTGTCCTGTGGCCTACCCAAGAAAAATACAAACCAAAACAACCCAGAAAACTATTCAGAGAAGTGCTACCATGTTTTCTGAGGAGATTGTGTTGGCCATTATATGATAAAAAACATTAGCTAGTGTAGTCTGGGGTTAACGTGACCTTGTAATTTCAATCTGTAATAGGATATAAAAGTATACAGTTAAAAATAGCTTCCTCACTTCTCCTCCTCATGTGCACACCTGCTGTACTGGCAGGAATTTTTAACCTGATCCTGATGCAGTTTTAGTGTTTCCAAGCTTCCTTCAGAGAGACGGGCACAGCCACTCCTGTGCTCCTTGCCCAGACGCTCACCAGATCAGTTTTCCTTCTACCTCCACCCCATCCTGCTGTCCTGCTTATCCCCAGTGGTCCCATCAGCTCTGCTCAGCCACCTCAGGATGTCTGGATTACCATGAAGAACCCAAAAGTGCTGTGAAAGTGGTGGAAAGGGAAAAGAGGAGATGCAAGGAGCAGAACTGCTTTTCCTCAGCCTCTTGTGGTATTTGCTAAGCCCCTGTAGGCAAATGTACTTTGAGGGAAAAGACAGGTAGTCAGCACAGCTCATTTCAGATGGATTATCTTTTACGAAATCTGTCACTGGAAAACTAGTTCTTGTTTAACAGCCTGGCAAAATGCCAGGTGCAGGAAAATTATTGCCAATTACTTCATCATTCGTGAAACACCAGGAAAAAAAAGAAGACAAAGAAACTCCAAGAGAGTCCAGACCCAAGAAGCAGCAACTTGGTTATTTGGAAAGTGAAATCCTGCCAGCAAACCAGGAAGGAAAACACAAAACCAGACCATGATGATTTTCTGAATTAGGATTATGGTGCCTGAGAGTCTACACTGGACCATGGAGGTCCTTTGGCGTGGCTGCTTCAGTGGAACGATGGCAAAATTATCTCTCCAGATGGGGGTAATGGTTTGTGGGCTCTCTCTCAGTAGGCAACACATACATACCATCAGAAGTCATCCAAATATGTTTGTCAGGTCAAGTATCCCAGTACCTGAATGCCAGGGAAGTCTGAAGCTTGGGAAAGGCTCGCAGAATTTGACAAAGGGCAAAGCTTCAACACCAACAAATCTTCACTTTGGCCAGATGCCTCTGGATGTGCAATTGCAAACGACTCTGGCTTGTTGACATCTAGGCTGGTCCAAATACTCCAGTCAATGGACTTGGAAAGAAAATCATGGCTGTTAAGAGTCTTTCTCTTCTTGCATGAACTGTGGGAACAGTACCATAATAAACACCAGCAGTATGTTATCTGCTTCGGATGGGAATGTTGGTAGGAGAGGTAATCCTAGGGAAGGAAGGAGGTGGATAATTTATCTTCTGCTCCAGAGAGTCCCAGATATTTCCCTTTGCTTTAAGATACTGCCCTCCACCCTAAGTTTTATCAGTCTGAATGTCATATTATTTTTGCCCCTTTCTTTTCATGTCAGGATTTCTCAGTCCTTACTCTTCAGAGCTCTATAATATTCCATTATATCTCACATATGTTTCCAGTAAGCGTGTGAGGATAGGAACATTTACCCTCATGTTGTTGTCTTTAGTATGGATGCTACTAAGCATTCTGCCTCTCTCTGCAGATAGGGCCAAACGCCAAGGAGTTGTTCAGGCTCGTGGAGGATTTCATTGATGTCATCGGCTTCCGCATGAAAGATTTCCGGGATTCCTACCAAGTGACGGACAATCTGGGTGAGTTGATTTGCACTCCCCAGGTTGGGGAGAGACCCCAAGAAGATGTAATTACTGTGCAACATGTTTATAACCTGGGCTGTGGGGTGGGAAGGAGGGAAAACAGCAGGTGGTGAAACATTCAAAGGTCTGGGGAAAGCCTTGGCTGGTCATAAATATGGGGAGGTTTTTCTCCAACTAAGTTAGGACTTCAGTTTGAAGAAGAAATGTCCATGAGGAGATCTGAGAGATATCTGTAGAACCCTGAATGTAGAACAAATGATGAACTGGGCAGAATTAGTTGCTTCCTCTTATTTTCTAGCACAAGAGCTGCCTGGCAGCAGATGAAGTGATCAGGCAGCAAGGAAACATCAGGCAGCACTTGATTTATTCTGTATGCGCAATCACAGCGTGGAACTTGTTGCCAGGCAATGTTGGGGAAGCCAAAAAGTACAGATGGGTTCACGATGGGATTAGGAAAATGCACAAAGGAGAGGTCCATTGGTGGCTGTTAAAGTTGATGGTCTGGATCCAGCCACTAGCTGAGGCAGTTCTGATGATTGCTGGAAGCTGGGAGGACAGACCAAGAGATGTCTTGCTCTGTTCTTTCTTGTGCTTCTTTAAGCAACTACTACTGGACTCTTCTGGAGACAGGACGCTGGAGTAGACTGACCTCTCTTCTGACAGATTTAGTCCAGGCAGGTCCTTTCCAATGAATAGAAACATGAGTTCTTAAGAGTTAGTGTCATCTTCCTTCCTACATAGACATTACCTGAAGACAGCATCACTCTTAGCTATCAAGATCCAGCCTCACTCATTCTGTTATCTGATTTCCTGCTATTGCCTGGATTTTTAAGCACATGGGAATTTATTGAGGCTGGTTTTGCTTACTGGTTTTCTTTCTTGCTTCACCTCCAGTCCTCGGCATTCACAAACTGCCTGCTAACGCAGCAACAGACATCACCTTTCCTATGAAAGGCTGGAGGGGCATGGTGGACTGGGCCAAGAACTCGGAGGACAAGGTCACTGTCTCCAGGAGCATCCTGTCTTCGGGGCTGGCAGGTAGGCAGCACAGCCAGGCCACTCCAGAAGAACATTTATTAATTTTCTAAGACAGGTTGCTTCCATTTGGCTGGTCTTCGAATTCTCCTTCCAGCTCAGCTGGATTTGCTCACAAAAGGTGTGTCACCAAAAGCACTGCTGAGTGCAAATAAGGTTTTCAGATGTGGCCTGACCTAAACTCTTTGCAGAAGCTCAGGGGCAGGCTTAATGTTTGGATGGGGATGTATACTTCTCCTAAGTAAGCAGCATATTTAGAATAGAGTAGGAGTTGTTGACACAAAAACTTGGGGCGATGCTGAATTGATGATTACTTCTTCCAAGGCTTCTGAACCTGGGAAGAAGTGGAAACATCCCTGTATTTGCTGGGTCCCTCTGTTGTTGATGCACGTGGGTGCTGAGTTGAGCCTACAATCTTCTGCAGGCCACGTTGGGTGCTGAAATGAGTCTCTCATGCCTCTCTGAACATGTTGGGTTGCCCTTAGTGGTATTTAATGGTAGTTGTCTCCCTAAGTACCATGTAAGACTGCTTAACCAGAACAAGAAGGGCAGGAGCAGTAAGGGGCATGGTTCTACCACCTATCATCATGCCCATGTAGGCAGACAATGCTGTAGATGTCCTCCAAGACTGGATCCAGCCCTGATAAGGCTGGGTAAGCAGCTGGAATCTGCGTGTCAGGCTGAGCAACTGATGGATCTGGGTTTGTTGCATGGGCAAGCTTTGCTATGTTGTGGCTTGGTGACAGCTGTGGTAAAATTTCCTGCTCTCAGAAATGAAATGCATAGTTATTTATCACTGAGGTCACTGGTTCTGCAGCAGGGCATGGATATGAGCCACAGTGTGAAGGCAGGAGATGTGGGTGCATCAGCCAAGCTGGCCCAACCGAGAGGAAACCTGAAGAGTTCCAGGATGCTCCACTGGAGTATCCAGCCTTTACATGGCTGTGTGTCCAAAGAACCAACACCTTCTCACCTTCTGGCAGAGAGCCTTAGCATTTGGCAGGATTAAACTCTGGATTTTTAAAACCAGTACCCTAAAACAGGCCTATTGCAAGGAAAGGTAGAGTTTTTCTTCTAAATTCCCTGCTGCTGCTTGTGGCACTAGTGACTTTGACAGACCAAGCTGCTGTGGTATCCTTCCCTGGGACTGAGGCAGGAGACTGTGAGATGTTGCTGTCAGAAAACCTGTGGCTTCTTCTTGTCATACCAGGACCTTTTGTCACTGGTTTCCCAGTGGGGATGGAAAAAACACAGACAACATTTCTGTTTGGGGAAGCTGAGGCCAAGAACAGCTAAATGGCACACTCAAGTGTTAAGCTCTCCTTGGGTATTGTTGCCCCTTGAAGACAGCATTATTTTCCTGGGAGAAGTTAAAGCGTGTTGGGAGGGATATTACAGCTTGTTTAAGGAGATTGTAGAGCCTTCACCTTAGGAAACCTTTAATCATTCGTTGGACGAATTTCTGGCTCTACACATAGGCAGAGCTGATCCTGCTCTGGGGCTGAGAGCTATCCTAGAGAGCTCAGCCACTTTCCCATGGTGCTGTTTTCCAGCTATCTATTACAAGCATCCTCACACAGAGCTGCTGTGGTGCCTCTGAGCAGCAGTCACCATGCAAACAAAAGGTGACATCTACCCCAAAGAGTCTGTTTTGCATCACTCCTCACCTCCCCATGGTGTCCTGTTCCACCCAGGGCTGTACTATCTCTGCCTTGTTCAGCGTCCCACGCTGGTGCTCTCTTTTTGAGAGGATTTATTTCTTTTATACCAGGACTAATGGACAGCTGCATTATTAAAGACCTATTCCAGACCAAAAGAGACAAGGCTCCACCTCTGTTACAGCCAGGATCCTTTGCTTTCCTGGGAGGATGCTGTGATAACCCAGCATGTGGGTCTTAGGGTTTTGCTTGCTTGCAGTCTCACAGGAGCACACTTTGCTTCTGCAAACACCCTACCACATCCTCTGGGCAGAGAGAGAGAAAAAACTCTCTTTGAAGGCAGCAGCATCCTTGTTTGCGTAGGGATTCATGGAAAAGGCCAAAAGACTGTGCTGGCTTCCCTAAAGAAGCAAGGCTTGTGTAATTGCTCTGCAAACCTGTCTGTCAGTCTCTCCTAGTTAGGTTTTTCTCCAGTTATCTCACTCGAGTCCAGTTTGACAAAAATAGAAAGACAGACAGACAGAGCTTTGCCTGCTCTACATTGATGGAACAGGCACACTCTTAAGTTCAACCTCAACACAAGACATCAGAGAAGCCCCACATCAGGATGCTTCACTGGGATCCTTCAACTCAGCTTTTCACCCAGCCACTTGCTTTTTCTCCCCTGGAAATTCAACCCCAGGGCTGACTCAGTGGCATGTGTTTTTTCCTTGGATGTTCTTGCTATTTGCAGCTGGGCACCACCAGAGAGAGAAGGAGGAGGAAGAGGTCAAGTGATGTGCCCAGAGGTCTCACAGATGATTCAGAGGCTCATCTGGGACCGTGGACCCCATGACCTCCTGAGGCAGAGCACGAGTTTTGGGGTCAAACTAGGTGCAGTGGGACATCTCCCCTTCTCAGCTGCCCTTGTCGGCCTGAGCGCAGCTCTTCTCTCTGATGGCTCAATAGCTATGGACAGGTCCAAATGCCTCTGGGTGGCTGCAGGAGACCTTTCCACCCTGCAGATTTGCCCACTGTGGTGCTGTCGGAGGGATTAGTGGGATTTCTGAATGGGGAAGCACCAGGACAATCATTTGGGATGACTGAGATTTGCGTTGGGGTAGTCACCTGGGGTGCTGGGTCACCCCAAAGACACTGATCCCTTCCTTGGAACCAGTGGAGATCCAGTGTGGTGACAGCAGGCACTGCATCCCACCACCATGATGCTGGTTTTCGTCCTGTCCCACCAGGGAGAACTCCATGAGAGGCCTAATCCTCTACCTGGGTGTCCCCCGTGGGGACAGGTGACATCTCAAGTTGTCTCAGTGCTGTTGTCTTCTTCCCTTTCCTTTGATGTCCTACAGAGACAGACGACTCCTCTGTCTTCGTGGTGGGGACCGTGCTGTACCGGAATGTGGGCAACATCCTCTCCCTCCAGAGGTAAGAGGGGCTGCCTGGGGAGGGCAAGCAGCTGGGAAATTACTAGGTTTTCCTGCTGATCCCTCTGACTGTGGAACCTTGGGCTTCCAGGGAAATAGTTAAGGTCACTGGGGGCGACTTTGGAAGTGCAATATTTTTGGCCTCCATCAAGTGATGGTGCATGTCCAGGTAGGGAGAAGACTTTCTCCATCCATGTGCAGCACCATGCACCCCAAACTACAAGGGGAGGCAGAGTGCTTTGGCCACTGCCACATCCCTGCATGCCATCTCTTCACCTCCAGGAAGAGATTCTCACGCTGCCCTCCCCATCATGAGGGATTTGGGGGAGGGAAGGGGACACGGGGACTTGACAGATGGGGGATGTTCAGCCGCCCTGATCCTCCCAAGCTACTGGGGAGCTGCCAGCCACACCGAGCCCTCTGAGAGCATCGTGGCAGAAGACAGGCTCAGGGAGAGGAGAAGAGAGGAGCAACACGCCTGGCTGCACATGTCTACCATGTTCCTGGCCATTGCAAAACACCTCAGGCACTGAAGCTTTTGTGTTCAGCACTCCCTTTCTTTTTCTTCTCTCCTCTCCCTTTCTCTCTTGCTATCTTGCTCTTTTTTTTTTTTCCTTCTTTTTTTATTTTTTTCCTGAAGCTGGTACCGAGGCAGTAAATTAAGCATCCTAAGGCACCTTCTAAATCTGTTCTGCACTGATTAACGTGAGCCCATTTACCAGAAACACCAGGGCATCTCTCCTCACCGATAATCATTTAAATACCTCCAGATTTAGCGCTGGCGATGGCGAAAGAGCTCCGAGTGAGTGCAGGGAGGAATTAGCAAGCTAGCCAACTGTATTCTGTAATATCTTCCATTACAGCACTGGGAATTAGATCAGAAGGGCAATAAACATCGTCGGTTCAAATGATCCAGCGGTATTTCAGCTTTCTCTGGCCAAGCAGCGAGTGAGCTCTGATAACCAGCAGCTGCGGCAGCCGCAGCCTCTGAACAGCATTCCCACGGGAGAGCTGATTTAAGACTTCCCTTAATTAAAGGACAGTCCCTCTTTTAACAAATCCAGAGGCCTGAATCACCTGTGAAGATTAAAAGGGGGAAAAAAAGAGAAAAAGGAGAGAGAGAGAGTACCTCTTATTTCACCACTGTATAAATGGACACAGCAAGAAAAAGGGGAATGGCTTTAAATCTTTAAATAACCACGTACCTGTACAGCACCTGCCTATGGGGTAAAAATACTTCTGACCACAAAGAAGAGCAGCTCTTCATGGGGACACACGAGCAAAAAGGACCCAGATCCTGAGTTTGACCACAATGATCCACTGCAGAGTGATTTTTTTCCCCTAAAAGAAAAAAATGTGGAGTTGACTCAGCAACCAGCAGCAGCTGAGCTGTTCCTAATTACTCCAGTTTACCTCCCCCAAGCAGCAATTCCTTATCTGAGCCACACCTTGCTCTGCCCCCTTGGATCTAGAGAGCCCTGAGCTTCTTGGCAGCTGGGGTTGAGATGAGACACGCAGGATGCCTGATGCCGGGGAGGTGAGTGGTGCTTGCTCACAGATGAGCATCGCTGCAGAGGACGTGAGCAGCAGTTGGAGAGTCAACAGCCTGGCACCTGACAGCCCTGTGTACCAAACAACATGTTTACAGCTGTTTGCACACCCTTCTACTACCCTCCAAGCCCATCTGACCTCCTGTCCCAGCCACATCTTGATGTGTTGGGTTTTTTTTGTTTGCCTCTCTGGGCTGCGACGTGCTTTTATGAAAGACAACACATCTTCTTCCTGAAAGCTTCCCCTGTGAGAAGCTTCCCCTCACCTCCTCCAACAAGCTGCTTGGATGCTTAATTACCTTCTCTGCTAGGTGACCGGCTTTTATTTTAAGGCTGAATTTGTCTGGTTTTCACTTCCAGACATTGGGGCTTTTGGCTGGGCGACTGAAAAAATTCCCCACTGCAGTGAACTGAAAAAATATGCTTTTCACCAGAAATCTTTTATGTGGATTTCCAGCACCTGGATCAATTTTGTGTCTCTCCTTTGAACTCTCTCTGCTGCTTCTCCCATTTTGAGGTGGATTTAAACCCAGTGGTACAGCAGCATCCTGACAAGGAGGGGTGCAAGAGAGAAGATGACTACTCCATCTCCTCGTTCCTCCACGGAATCGCTGCTGTCCTTTCTGTCACAGCTCTTTTCACTGAAGTCAATCTCCCCGAGTACATTTTGGGTCACAGCTCCCCAGAGCAGAGCCTGTAGCTCTGCATGCAGACCTTGTGCTCTCCAAATCTCCTGATTCTTGGATGCACTGGGATAACTTCTGGGTGTGCTGTGACTACTTGGACAACTTCTCCGTGCTAAGAACTCACCGAAAAATCAAATACTTCTCCTGATTTTGCGTGCTGTACCAATACTTGTGTGTCCCATGACTTTCAAAAGGATGTTGAAGTGTCATCTAGGTTGTTCATGCACACACTCAATAGCACTGAACTGGGAACTGACACTTACAGACCCAGCTACTGATGGAGACATGCACTGGTTTTTACCTTCCAGCAGCTCCTGGTTTTAGCTTATCTACAACTACCTATGTTTTAAAGCTTAGATTTGATATTTACACCCTTTGGTTTTCCCCTTCACTCTTTGTAGACTGGTATTTGTGCTTTATTGCCTCTTTCTTCCTCTCTCTCTTTTTCCTTTACCTCCTGAAACAACGTTGTTCCCTGTAGTGTTGGTGGAATAGTGGCTTTCTGAGTATCCACAGATGACTCCAAGCTGTGGAGTTGTGGGTTTGGTTTTTTAGTGGTTTTCTTTTTTTGTGTGTGTTTTTTGGTTTTTTTGGTTTTGGAGGGGTTTTAACCCACTTACAGTTAAGCAAGGTCAAGTCTTTTCCACTTAATTATTTTGTAAAAAGAAGATAAGACCCAGAAAGAAATGTGACAGATTTTGCTAATGCCTGTAGGTTTGGTGGAGATTTGGATAAGGAAAGATTTTCCTCACCCACTGGTTCAGGGAGGGTTGGGAACAGCCTGATGCTGGCCTAGACTCTTTTTACCAATTCCTTCGCTGCTTGAAACTTTTGCATATTTAAACAATTTTAGGTTTTTTCCTACTGTGGAAATACCAGGAACTCCTGTGTATTTAGATATCTAGTGTCCAGGGAGGTGCTTACAAAGGGTTTGGCTTTCCAGGGGACAGGATCACAGGTGTGGGAGATATCTCCTCCCTCATTGCCTCTCCCAACAGCCAAATCTCCTAGGGCTGCCAGATTTATTTGGGGGTTAGACATCCACACAGAAGGTTTGGGCTCTTTCCATTTGCTTTTGATCCTCAGAGGTTGCAGGTACACACCAGCACCTCTAGTAGTGAACTGGACAGGATCACATGTTACCCCATGGATATGCTGTTAAAGGCCACCATACTCCTGTTCAACACTTACTGCAGGGCAGTTCGTAGGAAAAATGTTTGGTTTGTTTTCTTTTAACCTGAAAGGACATGGAATGAGCTGTTTCCTCATGTCAGAGGTGGAAGATGGGTCCAGGACCATTTTATTATCGGGATAGATACAGCCTTTAAGTCCAATGGCTTTAGGGGTCTATATAGTTCATAAAATGGTCTGATTCCTGCAGGAATAAATGTAGAGTGGCTTTGAGGAGAGCTCAAAGGGCAGAGGACAGGGTCCATCAGCAACAAGTGTCTTTGATTGTATTTTAAAGTAATGGGACTAAGTCCTTCTGCACTAAACCTTGTACCACCAGCGATGAGTGGAGTGGGATTCACCGCTCTGCAGAATTCCCTTGGTCCCTTTTAAAGCATCTCTTTCTCCCTTTCTTCCTAGGAACAGCACTGTTCTGAACTCCAGGGTCATCTCCGTGACTGTGAAGCCATTTCCCCGGTCTCTCCTCACCCCCTTGGAAATTGAATTCTCCCACCTGTACAACGTAAGTCTTTCCTGGGAACCTGGACCATTACACAGCTGGTTTTGGTCCTGCATAGGAGGAGTGCATTCGTGCAGGGAAGGAGGTGGCTTTACAGGGTTCCTGAGACCTTGCATGGGGAACATGGGTGTACATGTACCAAATTCACACCATTTTCATTGTGAGCATGATCATGGGAGAACTGGACACTCATTTAAAAATGAGTATAGCAATGATCTTCCTCAGGAGAGAAGGGAAAGGTGGTTTCCATTAATACTTGCAATGTTCTTTGCAGTCCTTCAATATAATTGGAAGCACAAATATTACTGTTGGGATCAGGGCTTTAAAACACAGTCAAAGATCCCCTCCAGGTTCCCCTGCTCAACCCCAATCAGATATGTGATGGACATTTATATGCCCCAAAGCCTGTTCTTGTTGTGGGTTTCAGCCATCCTCCTGAGGCTCTACAACATAAATATTAGATCTGGCATGTCTTTTCGCTTTGCACTTTCCTGGAAGGATTTTCCAAAGTAGTCTAAGAAAGCTGCAGCTGGAGTCAGTGGTAAACCTTTTCCAGGGGGCTTTAAACACACCTGACCACCTCCTGCAGGGCTGTGGCTCTTCTGAGTACTGTGTCCTACAAAAGCACATGCTGTATTTGATCCACTTTCCAGAAGGGAGCAGCAAAAGGATTCTATGTGAGAGGAGAACATCAGTAGGTTGAGTCAGAAAAGATGCAGAGTCGAATCCTCCTGTAACGAAGTTGATACAGAACAAACTGAGGCCCATTTCTTCTTGCTCTTTAAGCCAAGGCAAGAAAGAAACTATTCCAAGCACTCAATCTGTGACTGCCCGTCTCAAGTGTCAGACGCAGCATGTTTAGAGTAGTGAAAACTGTTCTACAGGACCTGTGTGTTTCATTCTAGTTGCTCCAAATGCCTCATAAACAGCATAGTATCAATTTGCTTCATTTTTCCTTTTCTTCTCTTCTACTAGGGAACCACCAACCAGACCTGCATCCTGTGGGACGAAACTGATGGGTGAGTCCTGTGGATTTCTCTTCCATTCTCCTTTGCTTTTGGGGTGAAATCGTCACAATCTCAGCAGTGACATAGGTTTGTTTCAGCCATTTGCTCTCTCTACTTAGCTTTTTCTTGCGTCGACCTTCGTGGCTGACAAAGTCCTTTACCCTGTTGGGCAGTGCTCCTTTCTATACACTTTTCTTCTTTCCACATTGACTTTAGTGCCAGTTGAACTGTGTCTTATGTTTAAAGATCTGCAATTAGATGTTGTCTGTATAGTCCTTGATGGTCCCTGTGTGGCAGGAGCATTGTGTTTCTGTACCAAGGAAACATCTCCCAGTGTAGAGCAGGGATCTTTTTGTGGGTTTCTGCTCACATGGAGGGGTTGTTTGCATTTTCCTTCGACATTGTGGACCCCAGCTTACATTTTGCAAAAGTGGCCTCTGATTTCAACTCTTCCAATTTTGTATTTTCCTGCATGTGGAATACATGAGCTATGGCCCAGGATTATGGAATCATTCACAAATCATCCTAAATTGAGCTCAACGTAGCTCTTGGCTCTTTTCAGTGCTCAAATTTGGCACTATAAGGAGAGCAAGGCAAAAATCAGAGCCCACCGTTGCAAATATGGCCTGTAGGGGTGAAATATGGGTTGTGCTGTTGTGATATAGTAAACCAATACCAGTGAGGATTCCTGAAATGACTGTTGCTGTTCAGGAGGCGTTTAGTGCTGTGATTGTGGTCAGCAGGGAAAAAAAAAAAGAAATCCCAAGCTGCCACAAAGTTAGCACCATAAATCCCAGGTGGGAACTAGTTGTCAGAGAGTGTGTATCTTAAAACAAAACACCAAAAACCCCCAACCACTATAGCACACTCTGAAAATGTGGTCTTAAATCCTGAGTGAGCTTGACAGGGGTACAAAGCTTTTGATTTAATGGTGCTTTTACTTCACTGACTTTTGCCTCTCAGCTTGAGGAGCAGCCTGACTTCTGCTTGCAGTCAGTTTCTCTCCTTGAGATCTTGCACATTTGGCACATTCCTCTGCATTTACTATTATTATTTATTACCATTATCTGCAGCCTCTGAAAAATGATTCTATTCTTCTCCTTTTATGCTCCATTAAGTAGCATATACACAAATAAGCGGGCAACATATTTGCAGCCAGCTTTACCGTTCCCCTTGGTCTGTGATTAATTTGGCGGGTGTGAGTTGATCCAAAGCAAAGCTGAAGAACCCGGAGGGCCTTTCTGCTTGTGAAATCACACCCGTGTTGTAGCCCAGGGCAGAACTAGTCCCTCTGGCTTGTAGTGAAAATTGCTCCATCATTCGAAGGCAGTTGAGCTGTGGGAACCCCTTATGTGCCGTGCTGAGTTCTTGTGGCAACATGCAGGTGAATCTTTACAAAATTAGTAAAATGGGACTTTTTGTCATATTATCCGTGTACCAGAGAGCAGACAGAGTCTCTAGGTCAGCCCAGAGTTGAAGGTTGTGTGCTGGTGGGCAGACTCTGGAGGAGGCTTGGATAGGAACTGGTCTGCTGTACTATAAATCCATTGTCTCTCCACACTGGAATGGGATTAAAACCTTTGTATGCAAATCCAGGTTTTGGCAAATAGAGGCAGAAGTTGGACATCATCTTCCACTGCACATCATCTACTCTTTCTTGGCTTTTTAGGGTTTTGAGAGAGAATGTCCAGAAGGATGGTGGTGTTTTCTTGCCATACTCGGAGCTGGGTTTAATTAACTGTAATCTGAGTGAGAAAAGAGGAAAATCCAGTTTGCACATGGCTGTATCTGAGGGATAGTGATGGCATTCAGGTTGAGTACATATCTTTCCCAGCTGGCACTAGAAGGTGCCTGGTACAAGAAAGATGAAGGGTTGCCCAGTGCTGAACATGGCCTGAGAAGTTTGAATGTCATTGCTGATTTGGAGGCTGCCCAGTTCAGCATCATCAGCTCTGCCTTGTACTGGGAGGTCTGGCTGCTCTGTATTCTTGTTCCCAAGCCTTGGCATCTTGTCCGGCTGCCTGTTGTCACTCTAGGACCATGAGATGCTGGGAATGCTTTTAATCTCTAATCCTTGCAATTCTGTGGCATCAAAGTATGGGTTTGGGCTTGTAGCTAAGAGTTGAGCGGGTAAATTCTTGGCATTGATGCTGTGGCTCAGTTGTCAAAGGTGGTTTTCAGAACCCCAGAAGGTTGTTTGTACAAATGTTGATGCAAAGGCTCTGCTTCCTGTGTGTAGTGGGGAGTGTGGGCACATCTGCATGTGTTTTCAACCAACGTTTGCAGTTTTGAGCAATTGAAAAGTTGGAAAATGCTGATGTAAGCAGATTTTGCTACGGGATGTTCCAAAGCTAGATCTGATCCAAGCTCTGGCAACCAGAGCTGCCAAGCTGTTTGTGTGACATTTTAAAGCTGATTTGCTACCGCTGCCACCTCCTGGGAAAGTCTAATGAAAGACAAATGATGCAAACCCTGTTCTCCAGGTATTCTGGAGCTGTCAAGACGTTTGCATCACAGTTCTGAATAATTGTTTCCTGTTTGGAGCAAGGATTTTTAGGTTGCACCCTGGACCTGTTGCCTGGTATGTGGCAGAGATCACAACTGGTGACTGAGCCAAGAAACCCTGAGGTTAAGCCACATTGATGTGCGTTCCTCTTTTTGCTCCCTTCTTCTCCTTCCTGCCACCCCACTCTTTAAATTGGAGTTTTTCCCATTGATCAGTCTCATAAAATGTTTGTGCAAGTGGGTGAATTTCAGGAAATCCCAATTCTAAGCTCTGACCAATTTAATGACATTATTCACCCTGCCATATTCCCAGCACAGCCCAAACCAACCTGCTATGGTGTTGCTTGCCCAGAGGACACCGTTGTCTCTTAATGATCTCCACGATCTTGCTCCAAGGTTGACTCGCCAAGGGGACTTTCCCTTTGTCCACAGTCATCCATCCTGGATGCATATCTTGGAGATCCAAACTCCACCTGAACCAACTTCTGGATTTAACCCCTTGCAGGTGATGGGACTGAAGAGGTAAAGAGGCAGGAAGCTGGAAGAAATCCTCACATGAGAGCTTCTGCCTTTTAGTGAGGCCACCTGAGCTTTCAGTCCCACCGAAAATGTGCTACAACCCTTTAAAGACCACTTAAAATCCATGGGCCATGAAGGGTTGAACTGTAAAATTGCAATTAGAACAGACAATTATCGTGGGCCATGTGCTTCCTCCATGGCAGAGTTGTTCAACAGAGCACTTTAGAGAAAAAAAAAAAAGGAAAAAAAAAGGAGGAAGAACCCCCGCGTGTTCATTCATTTGCATTTAGATAGATACTTAAGCTTGTAATATTAATAATGGATTTTTGATTTATTAATCCCAACCCCTTTGAGTGACTGTTAGATTTGTGGGTGGCACCTCTCCATCTTTTTTCTCTTCCTCTTGCCCCCAACTCCTTATGTCGTGAAATGAGAGGGGAAAAGATCAGGGACTACTTTCTGTTGTGCTGGGTGCTGCAAGTATGATTAATGAGCTTAGCACGAGCTGGGTAAATTGAAAGTTGAAATCGGAGAATCATTTGGGATTCTCTGGCTCTCCTCCAAGGGTATTCATCTGGAGTAATTATTAGCTGCTTAGCCTTGCTGCAGTTAAAACCCAGGCAGGATCTGGTCTCCCGCTCCCTCTTTCTCCTGCTGGGACAGGATGGGAGGGTGTTGATGGATGCGGTCCATGTGCTTTCATGGTCTTATGCATCATTACATATCTATTTGTCTCCTGGCTTGCTCTGGTGCGCAGCAGGGATGCCATGTGGGAGAGGGAACTGTGAGACAGTTGCCAAAGTTTGTTGTTAGTGGTGGCAACGTTGCTTCGTGGCCACAGTGGAAGATGCAGGGGGATATAGGGTGTAGGGGAGAACTTTGTTGAGTAGGGTGGATGGTTGGACTCGATGATCCCAAGGGTCTCTTCCAACCTGGATGATTCTATGATTGGATGAATTAGTGTTACAGCACAGTCCTGCTACCCCATGGGACTGCTGAGTCTGTGCACTCAGATCTCCAAAGCTGGGTTTTGGTGCTCTTTGGGTGTGAGGCCAGGTCAAATGATGGGAACTTTTGTGAGATGAAAGGGAACAGTCCCAAGCCATCAGGTGTCTGTAGAGAAACCATGAGATCTGATTGATTGTCTGCTGCCACAGATAGACCCACAGCCACAGGTGGATGCTAATTCTCCCCTCCATTGTGCCCTGGGGGGACTGGGTTTGTTTAACCTGGAGAAAAGAAGCCTGGGGGGACACCTTATAGCTCTCCATAACTACTTGAAAGGAGGGTATAGCAAGGTGAAGGTTGGTCTCATCTCCCAAGTCACAAGAGGAGAAGAGGAAATGGCTTCAAGTTGCACCAGGGAAGGTTCAGGATGGATATTAGGAAAATTTTTTACACTGAAAGGATTATTAAGCATTAGAACAAGCTGGTGGAGGAAGTGGTTGAGTCACCATCCCTGGAGGTATTTAAAAGACTGGTAGATGTAGTGCTTAGAGATATGGTTTAGTGATGGTTTTTGTCAGTGTTAGGTTGGTGGTTGAACTTAATGATCTGAAAGGTCCCTTCCAACCTAGACAAGCCCATGATTCTATGGCAGCAGTGACCAAGCCAGCTGGCTGGCTCTTGTACTGGGTCATGGCACATGAGAGAGCATTGTGCCATGTTCCATACCTGCAGAGGATGGGATTCAGCAGGTCTGCATCGCTGGGGGACCTCTCATTCCACAGGGAGTGCTTGCTTTCAGAGGAGCTGCCTGGCTCTGGCCACTAACTTTTCTCCACTTCTCTGTCTTCAAGATGAGCATAATGATTATTAGACACTACAATAACTGGTCTTGAGAGGCCTTCCAAACCTTCACAAATATTTGCATAAAAGGCGTTTTGCTCTTGGAACAGAAAGTGCCTCAGGACTTTTGATTCAAGGACACTCTTACCTTCCCTTGGGAAAGATTATCTGTTCCAGTAATTAAAGCCTTTAACCTATCTAACTTTGAAAATGCAGACCTCAGTGTTTAGGAAGGTGCCCCATGTGTAGCAAGGTTAGGTGCGGAGAAGAGGACAAACAGTGCCTCAGCTAACAGGGCAAGGCTAAATCACACTGGTTTCTTTTGGAGCTCATGTGCAACAGGTCCATTTCTTCTACCTACTCCTCTCTACCAGAGAAACATCACAGAGGAGAGATTGTATCTATAGTATCCCATGGACACTTTCTGCTCATCACATCATTTGATCCACCTCCCAGTGCCTGTCTTTTGAAGAAAGGTTTTACAAAGCCTGGAAACAGCTTCCCTTTTCTTCTGTCCATCATCTAGTGCACCAATAGTCCTGCCAGAGCAGTAGATCAAGCAGTGACACAGCTTGTCTGTGCTGACAAAAGTGGATGAGTTCCCCCCAGATACAGAGAGGGAGGGAATATCTTGCAGCCCCAAAGCTGCGTGGAGAATCAGTGCACTTCTGTCCTCTTTGGACTTATGTATGTCTAATGATATATTTTTGACTGCAATATTCTAGTTATCATAGAATGGTTAGAGTTGGAAGGGACCTTAAAGATCATCAAGTTCCAACCCCCCTGCCATGGGCAGGGACACCTCTCCCTAGAGCAGGTTGCTCAAAGCCCCATCCAACCTGGCCTTAAACACTTCCAGGGATGGGGCATCAACAGGCTGTGGCCAAGCAACGTCTCCAGTGACATGTCCTTCATGTGATCCCATGCAGGGTGTTTGTGCTGGGGTTTCCAGTACTTCTGTTCCAGGCCCATTGCTCTTAACTGGCATCTTCCTTTTGGGCTTCACCTGCAAATGCTGCCCTTTCCTGAGTGCTCCTGTGGAGGTACAGAGGTGATCTGTGTGAAAGAAGGCAGTGTCATGTTTGCAAAGCCTGCCTACACAGGGGCACGCAGGGAGGTTAATCTGAATATTCCCATTAGTTCCCCTGTGTTAAACCCAGTTAGAATTACCCTCTCATTCAGCCTGTCTGACTGCACTCGCACTGTGCAACTGGGCAGATTGAATTATGGCCCCAGGAGAGCCTTTTTAGCCCTGGAGGAGAGCAGACAAAACAGGGCTAATGCGGTGAAACCCAGTCACACCTCCCCAGCCTGAGGATTTAGCTCCCCAGTTCAACCTGGGCTCTGGAGCTGCTGGAAGCAACAAGAACTACTTCCAGAACTACTATTTTCCCAGGATTCTGCTTTCCCCTGAAGCCACATTTTTTGGAAACACCTCATCACCTGGTGTTTCAGGGAGGAGGTGGTCCAGTTCCTGCTTAGCACAGAGCAGGTGGCACAAAGTTCTGGTGGACCACAGGGCTCTGTTCATGCTCATTCGGGAGAAGAGTTGCACTTCTTTGGACTTTGCTGAGCTACTTCCCAGCAGTCAGTGTTGTCCTGTGGGACTGGCAAAACAGGAGTTGGCTTATTCTCCAGCGTCTTTCACGGCACAGGATGCAGGAGAAGCTGAGCAGCACGATACAGGGCTTCTGCTGCCTGCCAACAGAGCGTGCCTTAATGGCTTTTGACAGAAGGGAAAGGCGGGGAAAGGAGAGAGGATTCAGAGGCTCTGAATCAAATGCTCCAGTTTTTCCCTTGCTTGCCTAGTAAAAGGGTCAGGAATAGGGCTGGAATAAAGTAATTCCCTTTACAGAACTAGCAGAAGGCAGACACTGAGACCACTGGGAGGATGATCCCACTGGGAAGGGGAGTTTGGTGGTGGGATTTCCAACCTCAGCTCAGTGCTGAGTGTGTGCTGTGAGCCAGAGGGCTCAGGAGGGGTTGTATGTCCACACGTGTGTGTGTTATTTATTCATATAATGGCACGTGTACCAAATATATGCAAGGATATAAAAAGGTTAATGTGTAGGAACAAATGAGTGCTGGTACCCAAGTGTGAGTACGGCCACATGTGAGGGTGTTTCTGTGCACAACCAGGGCTGCAGAGTGTTAGAGAATTGTAGAAACATGGAATGGTTTGGGTTGGAAGGGACTTTAAAAATCACAGAGTTCCTACCCTCCTGCTATGGACAGGGACACATCCCACCAGACCGGGTTGCTCCAAGCCCCATCCAGCCTGGCCTTGAACCCCTCCAGGGATGGAGCATCTACAGCTTCTCTGGGCAACCTGTTCCAGTGTCTCACCACCCTCAGAGCAAAGAATTTCTTCCTAGTATCTAATCTAAACCTCCTCTCTTTCAGTTTAAAGCTGTCCCCCCTCTTCCCACCACTACACACTCTGATCCAGAGTCCCTCCCCACCTCTCTTGTAGCCCCTTTAGGGACTGGAAGGGGCTCTAAGATCTCTCTGGAATTCTTTCTTTTCATTAATGGCTGTGATCCAGAGAACTTCTTGTCCCGGTGCTGTACCCCTGAACCCTTTCCTGTTTTCCTGACCCACAGCGCCCACCATGTCCCAAATTGCTATCCCTGCTGGAAGCCCTCAGCTTCCCACTGAGGGAATGAGCTGAGTGTAGTCTCTGTAGGTTTTATAGTGGTATTGGGATCAATATTAGTTCTTTAGTGTTATCGATGTTAATTATCTAGTGTTATTCTATTAAATCTGTTTGTATTTCAGCTTTCAAGTTTCCTTGTTGTTGGGTTTTGTTTTTTTTTTTTTTCCCAGTTCCCCTTTCCGTGTTGGAAGGGGTCATCAGCTGACAGAATAATTGCCTAAACCACCAAAAAAATTGTTGTGGCTTTCTCCAACCATGACAACGATATGCATTTAACCTCACGCAGGAGCTGTAGGGTGTTTGTGTGTGTGTGCACGCAGGCTTGCATGCTTTGCCTGCATCCCTGCCTGCTCTCCTTTATTTCCAGCTGTTTGCTCTGAAGCCATGATGTCCTTCACTCATATTCCCTCTGCGGATGGCAGGAGATGAGTTTAGCAGCCACGTGTCCTTCCGTGGCCATCTGCCACGGACGTGCCAGGCTGCTGAGGGCTTTCGGTGGCACGTGGTGGAAGTCTGACATGACTTCCCAGGTTTCAAGAACAGACCCCATGCCCACTCCCCAGTGCTTTTCTGCTGTTTTTCCCCTCAGTTCTTGTTTGTGTGGTACCTTGTATGTGCTGAGAATGCAAAAACACAGTAACAGGCATCTGTATGTGCTGGTGGAGAGCTCTGGTTCACAGCTCTGGACCTTTAAGCATGGGGAAATAAAGGAGTCTGGGGAAACCTGAAGCCTACCTTTGGTGTTCACTAACTCTGATGACTCAAAAGCCAACAGGGTGCAGCTTTGAAGCAACTTCAAGGCAGGCTCAGGTGCACAGACAAAAGACAAACACCTGCACTGCTGGGATACTCAGAGCCTTCTGCATGTAAAATTCAGAGCAGAGTAGTAGAGTCACTGTACTTTGTGTATGTCTTTGATGGATTGATTTCACTCTCTTGTTATGAGCACAAGAAAGCCTGTCTGGACCCGGAGCAGAACTTTAAACTTGCAAATCCTGTCACTGTCCTGAGGATATCAGGTCTGTATCCTCTGTTTGGCTTTGCTGGAAGCTGAAGGCTGCAGAGCAGCCTGTGCATGATATAAGGAAAGGTGTGTTATGACCACAGTTATTTCAGGGCCAAGGTTGTCCAAAGCAGAGACCATCACCATTGGAAGAGGGGAGATTTAGATTAGATATTAGGAAGAAATTCTTCCCTTTGAGGGTGATGAGACACTGGACCACATTGCCCAGAGAAGCTGTGGCTGCCCCATCCCTGGAGGTGTTCAAGGCCAGGCTGGATGGGGCTTTGAGCAACCTGATTTAGTGGGAGGTGTTCCTGCCTATGGCAGGGGGATTGGAATTCGATGATCTTTAAGGTCCCTTCCAACTCTAACCATTCTATGAACTTTCACTAGACCCATTCTTTGCTAAACTTCCTTGCAAAACTGACGCAATTTCCAATGAGCTTCTTGAAATGCCTCATTTTTTAATGAATCTGTGAACTACACCAGCATGCACGCCAGAAACCCAGCAGTACCTGCCATCATCACAATAATTTTGGGTTGCTAAAATTTGAGGGCACTCAGTATTTCTTAAAGTTTCTTGGTAGCCATGTAAGAGTTTGTTCTTGTTCTTTACTGTTTGGGCTAAAGACAACCCTCCCGTGTTGGTATTTTTTCGGGTCTTTTGTCTGCTTTGTGAGTCAACCACAAAAAGCCATCAGTACATATTCCATAGCCCAGGGAAAGGATCATTACAGGAGAGGGGCTTTATTGCTCCTTCTAGTACCAGATACATTGCAGAGCTCTCACTTCCATGATGGGAGCCCACCATAGGATGGAAATGGACAGGCTGATGAGTCCGTGTCATCAAGGGATTCAAGGGACTGGTGGATGTGGGGGAAAAAGTGCTGAGAACTGGCAGGTTGTGTATAAGGATGGGGAAAGTTTGCCCTTATTTTGAAAGAGGAGGAAAGGACTTGTTTTCATTTTCACCTGACTGCTTGTGCACTGCGCCAGGAGATGAAATGTTCTGCTAAAATATAGCAGTGAAAAGAGGACACGGGGCCTGGGATACAGCCTTCTTCTAATGATGAACTTTCTGTGTGTCTGGGCAAATCAGTGTAAGCTTTGTGCCTCAGTTGTCCCTGAGTTTACTGTACTAATAACATCAGACAGCTCTTCTAAATGTCACGAACTCCAGGAGTTAGGAGCTCTATTAAGTGATAGTAGTAAAAAAAAAAAAATGTTATTTATCATGGACTACGTGGTAAATCTGAACGTGAGCTTTATGATTGAACCGGTCATCCGTGCAAGATAAATTCACATCGTGCCTGCTTTGTCCATCACACTGCAGTCATGTCAGCATCAGTGAGTACCACAACGTGAATTTTAGTCTTCATGAAGCAGAAGGGGACCAAGGGAGGCTCAGGGCAATTGCTGTGAGACTGATGGACACCAACCTGTGCATCCCTGTGCTAACGGTGGTCTCTCAGCCGCTTGGCAGAGCAGATTAGCCAATGTGTGTGGCTTCCAGCACTCTCTGACAACTGGCAAGATGAGGAGACGTGGCAGCTTCTCCCACTGCAAGGAGAACCCGTGTCTTGCAGCCGACCTGCTGCCCAAGTGGGAAGAGTAAGGACAGGCAGCGCTGAGTCCTCCTGGAAGGGAGCAACCAAAGCTCTCCTTCTGGAGAGGACAGATCTTCTTCGCTCTGACCATTGAATTTATTGGGTTCCACTTTAACCCTCAGTCAGGAGCTGCAGGAAGGAAAATAACTGACGCAGCAAGGTCAAGAAGCCCCATTACACAGCATATAATGATTTTCAGACTTGTCAGGCCCCTTGTTTCCAGGGCTTTGCAAATATTTTGATTGAATTACAATAATGACCCTTTGGAAGAGGCGTATTAGTCTCTGCTTTAGGCCAGAGCTGCTTTTCAAGGTGGTTTAACGTACACACGGAATGTTGGTGGGATGGGAAGTCAGGCAGGGGGGTTACTGCCTGTCTCTGATGGAGGTGATGAGGGGAACATCTAGAACATCTCTCTTATGAGTACAGGCTGGGTCTTTTTAGCTTGGAGAAGACCGAAAGAGGATCTGCTCAATGCTTATAAATACTTAAAGGTTGGTGTCGGGGTGCCAGGAAGATGGAGCCAGTCTTTTTTCAGTGGAACCCAGTGACAGAATAAGAGGTTACAGGCACAAACGTGAACATGAGGAGTTCCATCTAAACAGGAAGAGGAACTTCCTGACTTTGAGGGTGGCAGAGCCCTGGAACAGTGTGTACTCAGAGAGGTGGTGGAGTCTCTGTCTCTGGAGACATTCAAAATAACCTGGACATGTTCCTATGCAGCCTGCTCTGGGTGACCCTGCTCTGGCAGAGGGCTTGGACTAGATGATCTCCAGAGGTCCTTTTCAACCCCTACCACTCTGATTCTGAGAGCCAGGGAACAAATTCACCCTTTGTCAGAGCCTGGTGCCTGGCCTTAGGGTGGCCCCTAAGCCTGAACCAGCAAGAGCTCGGATCTTCCTGGAGTGAATTCTGCAGGCTTGAGGATGGTCTTTCTTTCTGGTGTGGATGAAAGTGGGACAACAAAGTGGCAGGGAGTACATCAGTTCCCCTCAGCTTTTGGTGATGTATCCAAGAGGACAAAGATGGAAAGGGTCATAATCGCATCGATGAGTTACAGGCTGTCCTCAAACACCTAAATGCTGTCATTTCCAGGTGGAGAAGGAGAAACTGAGGGAGTGATTTATTCCCTGTCATCAAGGAGAAGCAGAGCTGAGCCACAGCTCAGATCTTCTGTCCTTTCTTATGGCTGTGCTGGTGGCTCTGAATAAAAGTTAGCTGCATCCTGCACTGGGAGAACAGGAGCTCAGAGGAGGCGAGGATTCAGGAGAACTCTGCTCTTATTTAAGCTGTGGATATTATTTATTTAATGGTGGTTTTTGCTCATGTGTCTTATCTCAAGGAGTGCTGAGCATCCTTCAAACCTCAGCAAGGCTCCTGGCAGCTTCAAGGGTGCTCCGTGGGATTTGACCCAGGGATTAGCAATACCCATGTGAATATTTATTTTATTTTTTTTCCTGATTTTAACCTTAATCTGGGGCTAAGGCAGAAGTGCTACAAAGAGCTGTTTGCAGGTCTTTTGACCTTGGGGCAACAACCACCTCTTGAGGAAGCCTGTTCTAGTGTTTGAGCATCCTCTCAGCTTCCTAATGTCAAATCTGAAATGATGGGGAAGTGTCTCTTCTCACAGTGTTCTCAGGAGTATTATGTTTGTGGGACAAAAATAGTTTTGGTGTGGTTTTTGGTTGTTTTTTTTGTTGTTTTTTTTTCATGTAGCTATAAAAAGAAATCCCCCACCTCACCCCCTTGCTTCTTGGAGGCTGCTGCATTTCTCTCTGCTCAGGCATCGGCGTCTCAGAAGTATTGTCAGAGATGGCAACGCGGCGCTGGGTATTTCCCCGCTCCCCAGTTCGTTTCCACCCGGTTCATTCAGTTTACAAGTGCAAAAGATGCTTTTGCTAATTGCCAGCTCTGCTGGCTCCTCCAGGGAGCTGGAAGGCAGCTGAGATTGTCCTGCCTGTTACATCTTTAGCAGCAGTAAAGAGCCGCTGCCGCAGTCTGTGAAACAGGACTTACACGACTCCTATTACTGTCGCGCCTGAGTATTTCACAGCCTCCAATGTGCTGTTGCTGCAACTAGAGCTGAACAAAAAAAAAAAAAAAACACTCCTTTTCTAGGTCACTCACAGTTCTCAAGTTTCTTTAACATTTGCCTTTACCCAGATTAACGTTTAAGGAGAGTTTTGGTGGACAGAAAAGCAGTGCCGGTCAAATGACAAGCGTCACTTTCCTTTCAAGGCTTTCACGGTTAAGATAGCTTCAAAATGCAGCAGAACTGACAGGAACTCTCAGAACATTTCTGCTGCTCTGAAAAACTGGGGCCACGTGGGGACCTGCTCTCAGGTCCCCTGAACACAGGACTTGCAAGGAGCACTTTTGTTCTCCTGGTCTCCCTCAAGGAACGCTCTCAGAAGAGGTGACCAGGGACCCTCTAGCTTGTGAGCAGCACCTCTTTGCTCTGACATCGCTTGTCATCTCGGGAGAAAAAGAAATCAAGCTCAAACAGGAGGGTGGAGTGGGAGCTGTCATATCCACTGTACGTTTCCCCACTCCTTTCTGTTACCCTTGGGCAGGTGAAGGCTGAGACCAGCAGCTTCATCGCTTTGCTCCCACCCTGCCTCTCTACTCGCGGTTCAGTGCCTGAGGAAGACCTTGATTCTCAAGCTGGCAGGAGTGTTTGGGTGGGTTGGGGAGAATGTGGCAGCACACACCACTAAACACCTTACCACTGGGGTTTCCAACCTCTTTTTTTCCCCTTCAGGACTCCCAAGTGTCAAACTAAATGTCCAGATCAATCTCATCCCCTCTACATACGTGCATTTGGACCCCCTTTGATGTCCAGACCCTCTGTCTCCAACTAGTTCTCTTTTCCCAGTGGCTCCAGAAACTTCCTTCTCTGCAAAATCTTTGTATTTTATTCCTTAGAGGATTATTCCTATTGACAATTCTCATTTTCTTCTCTCCTCTGGACATTCCCCCTCTTTCCACCTTCCAATCTGGGATGGAGAAAGCTGTAGCAGCAAGAATTCCCCTTATTCACCCTCTGCAAGCCCAGGCTGATCTCCTTCTTTTGAGATTCCTGGCTCCAGGTGCCCAGCTTGGCTTTTGGAAACAGCACTCTGGCAACATACAGCTCTGCTGAGCCAGAGGATAAAAGCAGACTGCTGGAATTTTGCATTTCATCTGTGAAATCTGTGGTGGTGATACTGGCTGGCTTACCCCTATGTTTCTTTCCTCTCCTTGGCCTTGGGAAAGAGAATACCAGGGTGGGATTGGGTGCATTTTGGTGTTACTGGCTTAAAATCTGAGATTTCAGTGAGTCTCAGCTGCAGTTCTAAGTTTCCCAGCGCGGGAGCTATAGATTCAGTCCTGTTCCCCCTGGGCTCTGCGGAAGGCTGTATCACAAGCTGGTGTCTTTGATGAGGAGGAGCTGGTTCTCACTTTGCAAGGACGTTGCAGCCCGGAACAGGAGCCCAAGGTATCTGCACAGGTCTGCAGGTGGTACAGAAGCAAGGCTTTAATGATCGGTCTGGCAAGGGAGAAGGCACTGATAGATGTGTCTGGCACTGGTGTGCGTGCATATTATTGCTGGGCAGACAGGGGTGGATGGATGGACAGGAAAAAAAAAAGGACATTTCACCCCCAGGACTGTGCCTTCTGCCGTGCAATGGGCAATTTCTGCAATAAAGGCCATTCCCCATCCTGCAAACCACAGCCAGGACAGCACAGCCGTTTTTTTCAGTATAAATTGCTTTAACCCGGCACAGTCATCGTTTGTGCTGCCTCATAATTGGCAGGTATTTAATTAGCTGAGGAGTATTTCCGTGTCTTCCCATTAAGCGGGAAGTCCAGAAACTCCCTGTCTGGTGGATAGTTATCGTGTCCTTCCAAAAGCCTGTCAGCTCAACGTCAGCCCAGAAAACACAGCAGGAGGTTGGGTGCAAGTTTGCACAGATGCTGCAACATCTGGCCAGGTTGGAGAAGTCGGTTGGATGTTGCCGGAGGTGTGAGATAGAGCCTGTTTTTTGGGGGGGAGGAGTGATTGTGCTCTGGGCAATCCTGCTTCAGGGTTGGATTAGATGATCTCTAGAGGATCCTTGCAATATCCTTGATTTCCAGATGGACAGAGGGGAGGGAAAAGTGGGGAGAGGGGAAGAGAGAGCTTTAATGAAGCAACGTTGCTGGGAGGAGAGAGGTTTCCACCAGCCTGCATCTCTTCAAGCCATTTCCATTAGCAGAAAGTGGGTTTAAAAGGTTTTTTGATAGTGATCCCTCTTTGTGTAGAGTTCCATGGGGCTGGCAGAGTGTTTGGTTACCAGCCTAGCTTTGGTTAAACGTATTTCCAGCAGCGAAGCCGGGAAATGAACTCCCCCTCCTCCCCCGTGACCTGCTTTCCCCGGGAAAAGCACAAGCAGATCCGCCTGGCTCTGCTCGGCACCTGCTCCTTATTCCACCTCCTTCCAAAAATGCCAGGGGGACTACGTCTTGCAGGTCGAACGTGTCTTTTCTCCCATCCAGATCCATGGGTAGGGGAAAGGAGGAAAGCAGAGCAAACCTCCTGACTACGGTCACGCTGCCTACACAAAAACCCTGGCAGGGAAACCTTCTGGTGTGGAGAAAAAAAAATCTCTGCCTTCTTTTGCAGGTTTGGAGCTGGATTTGCGTTTCAAAATCAGAGAAGGGAAGTTTGCTTCACCCCTCTCTAGTTTTACCACCACCCCAAGTGCCGTTGGTGCCTTTCTCCATCCCCACACCCTCAAATTGTGACCGGGGTACCTCTTCCCAGTTTGGGGGCTGAAAGGTGATCGATGGATCCAACCGCCTCTCTGCTCCCAACCGAGCAGCTTCTCTCACCCCTCTCTCCCTCTGATTGATCTGGGTCCTGCCCCCCAGGGAGCTCTTTACATCGATACCACCCCCCTGCACCCCCCAGGCTGCTGAGAAACCATCTGATCAGCACCCAGGAGGCCTGGGAATGGGTTGTTCAAGGAGATGGGGGCAGCGGGATCTTAAACATCAGCATTTATTTATCAGCATTTATTTAGCCGCCAGTGCAGCAGCCCCCTCACTGCATTAGCATCCTCTTTATTTCCCAGGGGTTTCCTCCTCTCCTGCTAATATAAATCCAAAGCAAACCCTCCAGGAGATTCCTTTATAAACCCACGTATGTCAGGTCAGAAATCCCGCTGGTCCTGCCAGGGTGGGCTTTGGTGGTTTGCTTTACATTTGATTTACCCCCTCATTCCCCAAACCAGCAACAAACTAGCAGGTAAGGTGACAGGACATCTATAGCAGCTGTAGGCACAGAATAACGATGAGAAGGTGGTGAGCAGTGCTGCAGCATCCCTGAACCAGGATCCAGAATGTCCTTCAGGAACAGGCAGGCACTGCTTTCCAGAATTTGAACTGGGAGGAAGGGAGGCGGCACTCCACACATCCAAAGGGGCTGCTTTTAGCTGCTCCCCTTTTCCATAAATGCTCATTTTTTATTTCTTTTTTGTGGAATGCAGAGGGAAAGGCAGCCAAAGGGAAGGGAAGGAACAGAGCAAAGCACTGGCAGAGAAAAAAGTGCAGCTGCCTGAACTCATCCTGACTGAACAGAGCATCATCCCTGCGTTCTTGTCCCTGCCTCTTGCTATCACCCAGCTCTCAGAACCACTCATCACTTCTTGGGCTTTATTCAGAGCCTGCTGATGTCCAGCTGTAGGCTTGATTTTGGTTTTGGTCTTTCCCTGAAGTTTGATTTTGATTTGTCTTTCCCTCGAGCTCTAATTGTGGGTTCATTGTGCCAGGATCAGCAAGGCTCAAAACTCTGCCCATCTACCCGAGGAACAGAGTTGGAACCACAACAGGCCAGCACAACCAGAACTAACCTGCTGTTTTTGTGGGCTGTACAACCACTAACAACCCTTTATGGCCTGGGAGAACCTTCCTGGTAGGTTTGAGAGCCGTGATCATAGAATCATAGAATGGTTAGAGTTGGAAGGAACCTTAAAGATCATCCAGTTCCAAACCCCCTGCCATGGGCAGGGACACCTCCCACCACACCAGGTTGCACAAAGCCCCATCCAGCCTGGCCTTGACCACCTCCAGGGATGGGGCAGCCACAGCTTCTCTGGGCAATGTGGTCCAGTGTCTCACCACCCTCACAGGAAAGAATTTCTTCCTAATATCTAATCTAAATCTCCCCTCTTCCAATTTAAAACCATTCCCCCTTGTCCTATCACTCCACTTCCTGACAAAAAGTCCCTCTCCAGCTCTCCTGGAGCTCCCTTCAGATCCTGGAAGGCTGCTCTGAGATCTCCCTGGAGCCTTCTCTTCTCCAGGCTGAATAGCCCCAACTCCCTCATCCTGTCTTCATAGCAGAGGTGCTCCTTCCCTCTAATCATCTTTGTGGACCTCCTCTGGACCCTTTCCAACAGTTTCATGTCCTTTCTCTGTTGAGGACTCCGGAGCTGGACACAGTACTCCAGGTGGGGTCCTTCACCACTTCAGGGTTTTAAAGATGTTAATCCCACATCTCCACTCCAGTTCCCGCACTCCCTCCTTACTCTTCTGGAAACAGGGTCTTAGATGATCCACTGTAAAATGTGAGTTGCTTGTGCTAAAAAGGAGGTGGCAGAGCAAAAATGACCTTTCTCCCGGCAATCCCAGGGCGGGGATGTGAAATGGTGCAAACACCTAATGCGCTGTGATGGAACAAGTGTCTTCTGGGCTCAGCAGCAGAGCTGAAGGGTGACCTGCTTCACCTGCTCCCAGTTTGATGGGGATGTTGGCTGAGCTCTTCTTTTGCTTTTGGGCTGCTAAGAAGCAGGTGTGAAAGGTGCTCTCCCGCTCTGAGCTTGCCCACCAGTCCTTTGGAGCTATTTGGCAAGAGAAAGGTTAGGAAATGCTCCATGAAGAGACATCCCCAAAGGGTGTAGCAGCTCTTTGGGATTCTGAGTAACTTCAAAATACCCCCAGAATTTGTTTCCATGGTGCCAAACCCTTCTCAGAGGTTTTCTTGCACCCCCTCCCTTTTGCCTCAGCCAACACAGAACTTTCCCTTTTTTAGGATGATTGCCTTTGCTTTGCTTTTAATTCCTGTTCTCAGCTGGAAACACTGGAGTGTGAAGCTATCCAGGGTTCCTGGGTCCAGATATATCTGTTACTGCGATCCAGTTGCATCTGCGAGGACTTTATTCTTAGGAGATTTGTGTGGGTTTTGCTAAGTGCATTGAAGTAATTTGTACCTTTAAAGGACTGCATCTCCCTCTTGGTTACGGTTAATCTTTAATCCGGCATCTTCATCTTTGCCTGCAGCACCTTAATTTGGCTTCTTGATTTAATTTCTTTTACCGTCTGCTACCTCCTCTTATTCCCAGCCCCTCTGTCATCTGCCTGATTTATTTTTCTTTGTCTCTTTATCTGCTAGCCCTGCGCTCAGCCATTAAATTTTTCTGATTTAGGTTTCTGAGAAGCAGCGTACCCTGGAGCTAGTGTTTTGGTGGCAGGAGAGCCATCCTTCTTCTCAACCTGGCCCTGGGGCCTCCTGCGCTCTTGGAGACAGGTCTGGGACATCAACAGCAGTGTTTGTTTGCTGTTTTTGTGAAGTGCTGCTTTGAGGTAGACAGGAGACAGCATGTGTCTCCATCCTGGATTTTGCCAT
The DNA here is from genome assembly GCA_013400375.1 of Thinocorus orbignyianus. Lineage (NCBI taxonomy): Eukaryota > Metazoa > Chordata > Aves > Ciconiiformes > Thinocoridae > Thinocorus > Thinocorus orbignyianus. The sequence goes on along the minus strand of VXBW01007515.1, from coordinate 1,022,028 downwards.
GAAATGTTGGGAAGAGCATCAGGATTGCCAGGGTCGTTTCAGAGAGGGGGAGTCCAAAAAAAATGTGCAGGTTTTTTTTTCAGAGCAATAACAAACTTTCATCCTCCTCTTCCCTGCCAGTCGCACATCCCAGAGTGATGTTTGAAATCTCCACGTTCAAACCTGCTGCCCTGTCATTGCCAGGGTTTGGTGTGAGCAGCCATGGGGTGAGGGTTGTGGTCATCTCCCCATGCCAGCAAACCATCCTTCTTCTCCCCTGAGCTCTGGATGGGGGGTTGGAGGGAGCTCTGACTCCTTTTAGGCTCCGTTGAGGTCATCTAGAAAGATGGAAGTTTTGAACTGTATTTATAGTATATATTATAAATCTCTGAAGGGTGGGTGTTAAGAGGATGAGGCCAGAATTTTCTCAGTGGCGTTTGGCAATAGAACCACAGGAAATTCCACCTCAACATGAAGGAATACTTCTTTAATTTGAGGGTTACAGAGCACCAGAACAGGCTACCCAGGGAGGTTGTGGAGTCTCCTTCCTTGGATGCATTCCTGTCCAGCAGGTGACCCTGCTTTAGCAGGGTGATGGACTAGATGATCTCCTGACGTCTCTTCTGACCTCTATAATTCTATGATTCTGTGAACTACAAACAGGACACGGACATTGTGTCAGTTGCAGCCCAAAAAGCCAAGCACATCCTGGGCTGCATCAAAAGATGTGTTGCTAGCAGATCCAGAGAGGTGATTCTGCCACTTTCTTCTGGTGAGACCTCACCTGGAGTGCTGTGTGAAGGTCTGGAGCCCTCAATATAGGAAGGACATGGACCTGATGGAGCGGGTCCAGAGGAGGGCCAGGAAAATGATCAGGGGGCTGGAGCACCTCTGCTATGAAGATAGGCTGAGGGAGCTGGGGTTGTTCAACCTGGAGAAGAGGGCACTCCGAGGAGAGCTAAGAGAAGCCTTCCAGTATCTGAAGGGAGCTACAGTAAGGCTGGGGAGAGTCTGTTTGCAAAGGCCTGCAGTGGTAAGACAAGGGGCAGTGGCTTTAAGTTGGAGAAGAGCAGACTTAGATTGGATATTAGGAACAAGTTCTTTCCTCTGAGGGTGGTGGAACACTGGAACAGGTTGCCCAGGGAGGTGGTTGAGGCTCCTTCCCTGGAGATGTTCACGGTGAGGCTCTCACTGAGGCCCTGGGCAACCTGTTCTAGTTGGGGGTGTCCCTGTGACTGCGGGGAGGGCAGACTAGATGACCTTTGGAGGTCCCTTCCAGCCTGGATGATTCTATGATTCTGTTGCCATGTCTGAGGCGGCCTGACCATACCCTGAAGAGGATGAGAGATGTCTCTTACCAGGTGTTTGCATTGCTCTCCCTGCCTTTAAACCAAGCTCATTTCTACATCCTTGACTAGCCAAAGGGAGCATTTCCAGCTTGTTAACTGCTGGCTGCAACGTCTTACATGGATTTTTAGCATCCGGTACGCTGAGCAAAAAGCATTTACTACCTTGTTTCCCCATTCTTCCCAAGCCTTTTTTTTTTCCCATGAGACTCCAGCATGGGACCATGATGCCCGGGCATAGAAAACGGTGTACTCTGCTAATGCGCTGGGTTCCTCAGAGGATTTTCCCTGAAATGTTTTCAGTACATATGACAAGGCTGCTTCTTATCACTTCAATGTGCCGTGTATCATTTTCTGTGTAACCAGGAAACCTCCCTGGTTTCTCAGAAATGATGGTGAGGTGACTGGCTGCTGTACAAGGCAGGGAGAGAGGGTTGTCTGGACCACGTAGGGGTTAATGCCTACCGTGAAGCCACATCATTTTCTAAACAGAGAAGTGGAGTATCCATCTTTTGGACTGTGATCCAATTTGAGTCTTCCTAGCGTGAGAAGGACTGACAGTATAAGCAGCCACAGGTCTTTAACGTATTGGGTAGCTCATGGTAATTGAGAAATTACAGCTGGAAAGCTGGTAGGAAAGCCGAGAGGGTAAAGTGAACATTTTCGTGTCCAGCTGGATCGTACACTCTTTCTAGATATTTGCTATAGCAGGCAATTTCAGGAGGGTCACGTAGAGTGGCACAAGTGGGTGACAGCCCATCCAATGCAGTCCTGGCTCACGTTCTTCTTTTGTAAAACCAGCCAAAATATTTCCATGTGAGCTCCAACAGTCAAGGACACTTGAGGAGCTGCCCATGAAGAGAACGGTCCTACAAAACCTGGATAAGCAGCTATGAATGTCACCTGGGGGTGGGAGGGAGGCAGATATATCACTCACTGATTTCACCTCGTCCTCTGTTGGAAAGGAGCCCTATATGATAATGAGACCAGGCATCTTAACTGCTCATTTTTCTGTTCCCCTCTTGTCCCACTGGTACAGTTCCCTCCATTCAGGAAGGTCAGCTTCTGAAAGTCCCAGCCTCTTGTGATGTTACTTTCACGGTGACTCCTCTTTTTCCCCAAGATGACCATGATATCCAATGAACTATATATTGTCTGATTTTTCCAGTGTAGCATGAAAGCTCCAATGGAACAACTTCACCCAAAAATGAGGAGATACTGCCTGGGCTTCTTGCATCACAGGGTCTTCAGAAATGCTGTAATGTTGCTTTTAGCTCTGGATAGCAATGACAAGTTTAAGAGCAGAAGCTAAAGTCTTGGAGGGATAAAACATTGGTCTGTTGTGGAAAGTAGTCCAAGGTCATCTTCTGCAGTCACTGAGAGCTGAGCTGACCCGATGATACCAGTGCTTGCAGTGTAGCTAAATCTGAGAATGATTTCTCTTTTTTTCTTAACGCCATGAAGTCAAGGGATTATAGGGAGCTGCAGGCTTTTCTGCTTCGATTTCACAGGGTTCTGTAAAGGATCTTGAAAATGTCACCCTTTTAAAGCAGAAAATCCACAAGACAGAGAGACTTCAAATACTCTATACCAAGCCCCAAGCCCTCATGGTACTTCGTCCAAACTCCTCATGTTGTGTGTAAGTTCAGCTGTGATACTGTGGAAGAGATCAGATCTCTTATTTATTAAGCAACCACGAGAGAGAGTAAGGAAGAAATATTTCTCCAGGCTCGATGAGCAGGAGCTATTGGACTGGTTTCCTCTGAAACACGAATTTTATGACATCCCACAGGGATTTCCTTATTTTTTTTCTGTTTTAAGGACTCTAACAGTGTTTTTTGTTTCTCTGTTTCTTCTCTATGGCCCATGGTAGTCAGTGGTGTCAAGTCTTTGGTAGGAAAGCTTTGATGCTAGTGACACGTGTTGAGGATTGTCAGTGGTTTACTGGATAGGACACACGGGGCAGAGGTGTGTTTCTGGGGGACCATCCTGATGAAACATCTATCCTGTAGCTGCTTTTGGAAAAGTAGTTTGTTTGGGAAGTCCAAGAAAAACTGAGTAGGGACCCATTGCCAAGTTCTTCTGTCCCACCCTTGCACTGAGGAAGATCTTTGGAGACCAGGGCATGGTGCAGACTTCATCCACAAGGGATAATATCTGCATTTCAGGCCATCTTCTGGAGCTGTGACGTGTGTTGAGGATTGTCAGTGGTTTACTGGATAGGACACACGGGGCAGAGGTGTGTTTCTGGGGGACCATCCTGATGAAACATCTATCCTGTGGCTGCCTTTGGAAAGGTAGTTTGATAGGGAAGCACAAGAAAAACTAATTGCCAAGTTCTCCTGTCCCATCCCACCCTTGCACAGAGGAAGATCTTTGGAGACCAGGGCATGGTGCAGACTTCATCCACAAGGGATAATATCTGCATTTCAGGCCATCTTCTGGAGCTGTGACGTGTTGAGGATTGTCAGTGGTCTACTGGATAGGATACACAGGGCAGAGAGGTGCTTCTGGGGGTCCATTCTGATGAAATATCTATCCTGTGGCTGCTTTTGGAAAAGTAGTTTGTTTGGGAAGTCCAAGAAAAACTGAGTAGGGACCCATTGCCAAGTTCTTCTGTCCCATCCCACCCTTGCACTGAGGAAGGTCTTTGGTGACCAAGGCACAGTGCAAACTTCATCCACAAGAGATAATGTCTGCATTTCAGACCGCCTTCTGGAGCTGTGAAGTGGGGAATGTAAAGGGAGAGAGTGCTCATTAATTATCAACCACATGCTCTGCGTTTTAAACGGCGGTCCAAAGCCCAGGAGGCTGATGATGGTGGGAAGGGCTGAGCTTCCCCTCTAGCGGGACAACGTGGCCTTCTGATGAGAGTCATTTACGGCTCAGCGTCAGCTGTATTTATGGTGTCTGAAAAGATTATCTGGAGATAATCTTACGGATATTTAGCCAGCCATATGCTTTGTTTCAATGGTGATATGTATTTCTTTGTGCGCTTTTAACATTGTTTATGTTAATTAAGGCTTCAGACTGGATGCTGCATATGGGTTGTTTCGTGTGTTGTTTTTTCTTCGGGGGCTAATTTGCAGATAGTAAGTAACCTTCTCCCCTGCAAAATGCTCCAATTCAGTTAGCCATGATTATGAATCCACAGCTGGGAAAAAGCCTTCCTTTTAACCTCCTTGTAATTTTCTCTTCTTGCCCCTCCACCCCTCCCCTTCTCCTCCCTGCTCAAAAAGAAAAGGACCTGGAGAAAATCCCAAATATCCCTCATTTCTCATAGGTCATGAATCTTTTCTTAAGTCACCACTATCTTAATTTTGCCTGTGTCAGTTCTGAAGTAAATCAGCTGCAAACACCTGGAATTAGGGGCCTCTGAAAAAGAAAAAAAGAAAAAAAATAATATTCCTACCGTGATTTAATTTTCCTTGCACCAAGCAACTGGATCAGTAGTAGGCTTTTTTTTCCTCCCCTTTTTTCCATTTTCATTGTTTTTCCTAAAGAGCTAATTTAATAATAGTTGCTAATCTGATTATTGATTCTTTCCTAGCAGCAGAAAATTGTTTTGTTCGGTGCCAGGTCTGTGCTGTCGGGGTAGAGGTGAGAAAAAGGGCATCAGCACCAAAGGAAAGGGCATCAGTAAGGAGAGAATGATCTCAACAGTTGAACGTAAAGTTTTAGAGTGGATCTGGAGACCTATTTCTTTCTTTTCTTCCTGTGAAGAAACCGGGGAACCCAGCCGAAGTGTGTACAGATGCAATGATGCTCAGTAGTTTCAGGAGTGACTTGCTTACTCCAAAAGCTGGAGCTCTTTTAATGTGCCCATACAGAGCTGTGTGTCCATTCACATCTCCTTTGTGTGCCTCAGTTTCCCTAACATGAAATCATAGAATGGTTTGGGTTGGAATTGATCTTTGACGGTCATCTAGTCCAACACCCCTGCAATAAGCAGGGACATCTTCAACTAGACCAGGTTGCTCCAAGCCCCATCCAGCCTGGCCTTGAACACCTNACCCAGGATACGGTTGGCTTTCTGGGCTGCCAGCGCGCACTGCCGGCTCATGTTGAGCTTCTCATCCATGAGCACTTCCAAGTCGTTCTCCTCAGGGCTGCTCTCCAGCCATTCTCTGCCCAGCCTCTCTTTGTGCCTGGGTTTACCACATCAACCTCAAATGAGGTTGATGACACTTGAGTTCTTTGACACGAGCGTAGGAAAAGCGCTGGGCAATCAGTTGCTGTGTTGGAGCTCCAGTTTTCATCAGATTGAGTTACAGAGGTCTCACCAAACTGGTGAGACACTCTGCATTTGGAGTCGTGGAAATACATGGTCTTTCTAGAACGATGGGTTTCACTCCAGTAAGCCTAGTCTGGCTTGCTGGATGTGTGAGATGTCTCACAGGATTTTCAGCAGCACAAACAGAGAGCTCAGCCTGGCTTTGAATCAGCAGATTGATCACAGAAAGGCAAAATGACCCTTGTGAAACATTTTGAGGCTTTTATCTAGTTCTTCCATCCAGTCTAAACTACGCAAAGCATGATCGTTACTTTGGCATTGACGGACTCCAAAACTTCCCGAGCAGCTCAAGTGTTAAAGATTGATTTTAGCCCACATTTAACTTAGCATTTAACTTATTTCAATGTTTACCTATCTAGTGTGAGATACTTCATGACTGTTTTAGCAGCCAATCGAAGATTTATTTCTTTTTCTTTTAATTATTATTATTTTTTAATCAGCCTTTTTTTTGTTCTGAAGGTGCAAAAGTTTTCATGTCCCTTTTTCCCGGGAACCATCCACTTTCTAATCAGACCCTGAGGTCCTTCCTATAGAAATGGTGATTTTTTGACACACTTTGCTGGACTAAAATGATTGCACGTTTTCTCGGTCCCGAGCTATTGTGCAGCGCCAAAGTGTTTGAAAGGCGCTCTGGGGCAGCCTTTGGCTGGAAATGAAAATTGCTTTTGGGAATCCCACAAAAAGGATTAACTTTGACTTCATCTCTGGTTCGTTCTCCAAATTAATAATCAATCTGCCAGCTGGACCCCTGCCAAGCACTTGCCTGACCTGCCTGGTTAGCGAGGAGGGGAACGGCCCACGTGAAGGAAGAAGTATCAGAGAACCACCGAATCATCGAGGTTGGAATAAAACTCCAGAGGTCATTTGTATTATTTATGTCTCAAATACAGACCCCGTTTTTAAACCCTTTTTCTGCTCCCTCCATCCCTCTTCTCACAATGAAGGCTCTCCATTTGCGCAAATTCCTATTCAGAACAGCATTTCTGTTTGAGAGAGTCCTTAAGCATGTGCTTGGCTCCTATTTAAATCTACAAGACAGTGCTTAATTGCTTTTTCCCATGAAGTGCTCAAATAATGTTCATAGCCATGTTGTAACATATGGTGGAACATTTTCTTGTGGAACATCGTTGGAATTACACCGGAGATAAATCTGACCATAGATGTTAAGAGACAAAACCAACTTGTCAGGTTTCCTGCTAACCCTTCCAGGACGATGTTTTTTACGCCAGTCTGGTTTGGGGATTTCTACAATTCCTCTTTGACTGGCTTGTAATCAGTCTGACTACACTGTTCTCTAATATTCTGCCCACGTTTTCCCTTTAGCACAGCTCCTCTTTCTTCCCTCCCCTCTTGAGACCGCCTGGAAATAATTCTGCTTCCTTATTAGTGTACCTGGATTCAATATTTGTGCATAACTCTAATTCTGCACTTTTTCTTTGCCGCCGAGCTGTGAGGATGGGTTTTCCATTACGAACCCGGTGTACTTTTCTGCAGAATCAAAGGGTTTTTTGCTGGGAGGAGAAAGGCTCAGATGAAACCTGTGCACACAGGGGCGCGCACACAAACACACTCACCTGCCTCCTCTTAAGGACATGTTCATTAGAACCCCATTTGCTTATGAACCTTTTAATCAGGTCCATGATGGAAATATTGTGCATATAAACATGCAGATTTCCCTTGTTATAATATCCCTGTTTTGTCATTTGGACAGATCTAAGTGAAACAGTCTTTGTATCACAGAACTCAGCCGTTGCATCGTTTGGGATTTGAATTCTGTCCTGAACTATGAGACGTTTTTGGTGATATTTGCTGCCTGTTCTGGAGAGAATGCTGTCCGCGTTCAGCAAGACTGAAACTCCCTCAGATGGGATTCCCTTGACCATAGAGAGATCTCGTTAGATCTCTTTCGGTGGTATTGAATGTGTCACCTGCAGCAGATGTCACCTTTCCATCAAAAGAAGCGTGACCAGCAGGTCGCGGGAGGTGATTCTCCCCCTCCACTCAGCACTCGTGAGACCTCACCTGGAGTCCTGTGTCCAGCTCTGCAGTCCTCGACACAGAAAGGACATGGACCTGTTGGAACGGGTCCAGCAGAGGGGCATGAAGATGATTAGAGGGATGGAGCACCTCTGCTATGAAGACAGGCTGAGAGAGCTGGGGCTGTACAGCCTGGAGAAGAGAAGGCTCCGAGGAGACTTTAGAGCTGCCTTCCAGGATCTGAAGGGAGCTCCAGGAGAGCTGGAGAGGGACTCTTTGTCAGGAAGCGTAGTGATAGGACACGGGGTAATTGTTTTAAGTTGGAAGAAGGGAGATTGAGATTAGATTTTAGGAAGAATTTCTTTGCTGTGAGGGTGGTGAGGCACTGGAATGGGTTGCCCCAAGAAGTTGTGGCTGCCTCGTCCCTGGAAGTGTTCCAAGCCAGGCTGGATGGGGCTTTGGTGGGAAGTGTCCCTGCCCATGGCAGGGGGGTTTGAACTAGATAATCTTTGAGGTCCCTTCCAGCTCTAACCATTCTATGATTCTAGACCTTGTGATGGTGTCATGCCCAAGAAATCTTCCTCTCAGTTCTCTGAAGACTGAGCTTATCCTGTTTCTTGCCTTGTGGTAGCACGTGAGCAGTGAAAAGAGACTGGTGGCTCTTATGGCATGTCCTCCTACCTGCAGATATGTTCCCCCAACCCAGTTTCAAGCCACATCCCCAAAAGGATGCTGAGGTGTTCAAATCAAAAGGATTGCAGGGCAAAGAGAATAGGTAATTAAAAAGGTTTCCAAAGTAGATGGAAAGGATGAGAGAAGAGTTATTCTTCTGAGGAGCTTGAAGCCAGAGGAAAGGACATGCTCTTCGGAGCAGCCAGCATTTGAATATTCCGAGTCATTTAATAACTGATAATAATGGTGGTAACGAAGGCCAGGTTTTCATCTGCTATTAAATGGCATAGTTGGGCTTATTCTGAGATGATTTACACCAAGTTTCTGACTCAGCACGTCCCACAGCGCCCATCCTTCATGTGATTTATTGCCGCTTTTAAAATAAGAACTGGATGGCGTTGATCCAATTGATTTCTTTGAATCCAACGGGATAAATAAGCAGGCATCAGACCAGGTTTGTAAGAGCGAAGGGCAGTTATTATAATTATTTAATTATTATTTTTTACCTAGATATCACTATGTGCTCTTTCTGTCTGTGCGTCTGGAAATGGGTATCAGACCGTGCTTTTTTCCCCCCACTTTTTTTTCTTTTTCTTCCCTTTTTTATTTTTGCATGAGGCTACTTCTGTTGATGTACAACCCAGATCTGTCCTAGTTGTGCTCTGAAAGCTGGTAAATGAGTAAAGCCGGGCTTTTGGAATTGAAAGTGATGTTTAGGCAACCGTATTCACGCATTTCGAGAGAGTTCAAATCGCTTGGGGGCAGGGGGTATGCGTGTGTGTCAACGTGCAGGTATTTGATGCTTTAGGAATGATGGCTTTAAACGTGTCTATTTGTTGTGAAAACCTACTTAAACAGAAAAAGTTAAGGATAATTAGGAGTCCTTTTAAGAGCACTTTTCCAGATATCCACAAACCCATAAATAAAAGGATAACCAGAGCACTGGAAAAAAAAAAAANAAAAAAAAAAAAAAAGAAAAAGAAAGAAAAAGAAAAAGAAAATACCAGGCAAAGACAAAGAAGCCAATTTCTACAAAAAACCCAAAACCAGTCTGTTTTAGAGGGAAAGTGAAAGCTGTTGCAGAGTTATGGGCAAAAGATGGATTGATGGTGAGCATTTCAAATTAAAAGCTTGAAATATAGAAGAGGAAAGAAAAAAGAAAACAAAAAGATGTAAGAATTTTACTGAGGGGAAAAAAAAAATAGAAGAAAACAAAAAAGATGTAAGAATTTTACTGTCCAGGATGGTTAAAATGAATGAAAAGGAAAATTTAGAGTACGAAACCCAAAATAAATCCTAGGGGAATTGGTTTGTTACTAGCTAGAAATGACAGATTTATTTATAATAATGCAGAAATTTCAATAAACTCCCGTGTTCTGTAATTGGAAGAGAGCCTGGTTACTTAATCCACATCCCAGGCTGATGAAATACTTTTCATTACACCAGCAGTTAGAAAACATGCCATGCATCATCTAATAAAGTAAGATGTTTTGAAGAGAAAGGAGACGGGACAATTTCTGAAGTGAGAGTGTTAGAAGAGCAGGTTAAGAGCTAATTGGGGATCGTTGCTCGTTAGCTAAAAAAGGGTGGAAGTGCTCCCAAAATCCGGAGCACAACGGCTTCACTCCAGAGCCGCCTGCTTCACATCTGTCTTCGGCACAACAACGCACCATCTGATACGGGATCCAAAAAATTAGGGGATTGTGGGTAATATTATGATTATAATTGAATAATAGCGTGCTCGTTAAAACGGAGGAATTAGTAGCAATCAACTTAGGGAAAATAGATCTTGTCAGGCGAAATTAATACTTTCTGTGCGAACACATAACGGGTTGGTGGAGGCTGAGCATTTGTCATTATTTGTACACATCATAAATAAGGCATTTGTCTTTGGTGGCAGTGAATAAACACAACGACTGGCTAATGAAATTCTTGGAAATAGAGGTGGTACGTATAGGGGGGAGAATATGGAATTCAGATTCCTTGTGAAATTGGCCTTGGAGCTCTCAGAGCCTTCCGAGGAGGATGCTGGTGACTTGCAGAAGGTGCATGATTTAGACCAGAGGATGATGCCTGATCCTGAGGGTCTCTAAGATATGACGTGGGACTTTGCTCTGTGAAGAACTGACCACCCAGGGGAGGCAGATTTCTGTCCCATCAGCTAGATGGACATGCAGGAGGGTCCAGACATTTAGAAAGCTCTGGGTGGAAGCCAGAAAAAAACCACCCTGCTCTCTATGTTAGTGACAACCTCTACAGTAAAATTAGTGTGGCTTTTTATTTTTCATTTTCGCTACAAAAAGTACTTTAGCCTCATAAGGAGATAATTCCTGAAGGCTCAAGGTCATGTGTCAAACTGGATCCGAGCAGATCATCGCAACACAATCAACAGCGTGTGTCGATGCTCTGCTGGTAACCAGCCTGTTCCTTGCAGGGTGCAGGAGGAGGAAAGTCTCTTTGTGTGAGGAACAGCTTGGTGTTTGCACAGAGTTGAGACCTGCAAAAAAAATAAAAGCAAACAACCTTCTCTCGATCTCAAGGCAGGTCTGCTGGAGTCAGCAGACTACAGAGAAGTCCAAGCCATCTGTGATAGACCTAAGGCTGCCGAGCAGCTTGGCTCCATCTGGAGCTGCCTTGAGCTTGCTGCTGGCATTCCTGCCTAGGTCCCCTCCTCTGAGGACGGTCAGATGTGGAAAGGGGACATCTTACACCCATGTTCCTCCACGGAAGGCATACAGCCCTTTTGCTCTGCCTCCACATCCTATCCCAGATTCCAGTGAAGTCCAGGTTATCTGTATGGATCCTAACCTGTCCTTATTTTCCACATTTCTGTCCTTATTTTCCGCATTTGCACCCCATACATGACCACGTTTCAGGAGGGTGGTCTAGAAAAGATACAGATGCAACAGGTGGAAAAATACTGTATCTTTGGGATGATGACTGTACCGTGGGATGTGAGGCACAGCGTGAGATTCCCCTTTCCCCTGCCTTAGTTCATGTGGAGATGGGGCTGCAGTAACTTCTCCTGATGAAACCATCCCACCTGTGGGACAATGGCCAACTTCACATGGAGCCTTTCCCACCTATGACCCTCCGCTGCTCTTCCTCACTCTGGAAGGATGCCATGAGAAAGCAGGGACTCTGTCCCTTGGATCTCTTGAGGTTCCTCTGGCCATCAGGCAGGACCATCCTTGCCATGCCTGGGGCTCTGAGGGCACAGGGGGAGGTTTGAGGTGGGGGAGATCCTGTCATGGTCCATGGAGACCCTGGTCCCAGAGAGCTGGGGGGAGGGACAGCTTGGGGGGTTGAAGTGGGGAGAGGAGGGGTTTAAGTCTGCAAAATAATTGAGAGGGAGGAATGGGGAAGGTGTTGGGGAGGGATGGAGTCGTATACTGGGGTAACTGGTGTGGAGGAGGTCCATATGGCTCGGTGAGATGGGGAGGGCACCTCTATATGAGGGGTGGTGCAGGGGCATGGGGGTGTTTATGGGGTGAAAGATGGGGCTATGGGGGAGTGAGATGTGTACGGGGTCTGTGGGACAGGTCTATAGGGTTATGCATCCATATATGGGATATGTGGGACAGGGCTATAGGGTTAGGGAGGGGTGTTTGTGTCGTGTAGGAGAAGACTATAGGATTATTTAGCCACGTATGGTGTGTGTGTCGCAGGGCTATAGGGTTATGGATCCAAGTAGTGCTTGTGTGGGAGAGGTCTATAGGGTTATATAACCATATATGGTGTGTGTGGAACAGGGCTATAGGATGTGCATCCATATATAGGATACGTGGGACAGAGCTATAGGGTTATGCATCCTTATATTGGATGTATGTCGCAGGGCTATAGGGTTATGCATCCACTTAGTGGATGTGTGGGATGGGGTTATAGGGTTAGGGGGCTGTATAGGGGGTGTGTGGGACAGGGCTATAGGGTTAT